>KQ965786.1:0-294824 GCA_001574975.1 Gonapodya prolifera JEL478
GGCGTTGTAGGTGGGCCTGGGAAGGGGTACTGCAGGAACACACTAAAGGGGGGCGCGCCATATGGGAAGCCAAATGGCAGCCACTGTTGTGCGCCGGGGGCGTGTCCGGGGTAAGGTTGTTGTGGACCTGGGATGTTCAGAAGGGTAATTGGTGCTTGCGATAGTGCAGCAGGTTTGGGTGCTGGTGCTGGTGTGGGGTTTTGACTTGGCACTGGTGGGGCTGCCATTGTCCCTGGCACTGGTTGCGCTTGGAAAGCGGGATGCTGGGCCAACCAGGCTGCAGCATTGGAGGCGGTGCGGCAATCGGGAGTGCTGGTGCGGTGGTGGGAGGGTTCACCATGGTAGCAAGGGCGGGCGCATTGACGGCTCTTGGGATAGATTGACTGGGTGCACTGGGTGATGCATATGTACCAAACGTTGGGACGGGAAGGAAGGTTTATTGGGACGGAGGCGCTTGGGGGTGGTACCCCAGGAAGCATTGGGACGGGGTGGTATGGGGTACTAATTATATTTGCGCTTGGGCCTCCAATGGTTGCTATGGTTCCTACAACGGCAAGTGCACCTGCGCTCATCCCTATGGCAGAAATAGCAGGCCCTTGTTTGCTTGTTGTATGCCAGTTTGGTGTTGGGGTCGTCCAAGTTGGGTTCTGTCCAATGCTGGTGGATGTTGCTGTCCTAGTAGACCCCCTCCCACTGCTGCTCTCGACTGGCGTGGCGGTTGCCACCACGTGGCTGGGCTCCCTTGCGGCCCCAGGTGGAGTGCCTAACTCAGCGGAGGCAGTAGTTGTCCCCAATGGGGCTGCTCCTGCTGGACCTGCAGTGGCAAGGCTCGTCATCGCTGCTGTTGCGGGCGGGGTCGTCATCATCTGGGTGTTGGTGTCTTGGGCTGTCGCTTCTGGATTGCTGCTCGCAGAGTTGTTTTTTGTAAATTGGGGGCTCCGACGGTGGGGTGTCGGTTGTGGTAGGGGAGGTTCTCCCAAAAGGGTAGTTGGTTGCAAGGGGGAGTCCACCACTTGGAGGGGTCCACCAGTTGTAGCTGCGCTCCAACAAGGTTTCCTTGACAATGGCAATCTGGTTGGCCTGGAAAGGGTTGCCTGGACGATGGGGTTCTTAGGATTCAGTGTGGTGGAGGACCCATGGTGCGATGGTGCAGGGCCAATGTGTGAAGGTGCGCTTGTCTGCGTCCCACGTGTTTTGCAGTACTTGCCAGGTTCGCTTGTCTGCAAGTTTGATGACATTGGGGATGTGCTGGAAGACTGGCCAGAGCAGGTCGTGTCCCCGGTTGATAGCGGCCTTGCCGTAATACAAGGAGAAAAGAATGCTGTTGATGATGGCATGTGGGGCTAAGCAGTCGATGCCTTTCAGGAGGAGGTCCTTGTGGACAATTGTGAAGTTGTAGTACAGTGTGGATGCGTCAAGGGAGACGTACAGGTCCTGCTGCAATCCACGCTTCAGGGCTTCAATTTGTCTGACAACAGTGCGTGTGTGATGGTGGAAAATGAAACGGGAGCTACGACGTCTCAATGAGGTTTACAAGAATCCATCCATCAGTTGGGCCGACTTTCTGAGCTCAGATGAAAGGAAGAATTTTCTACCCATTATTAGAAACATTGCCGCTCCGAATTGGTTAACCTTCATGTACGTGGTATTGCTTCGCCTTTTACCATCGACCCGTTAATAACCTTGCACCATCAAAGTGTCGAAGTAGAGAATATCCAACTTGCGGCAAAGGGCAAACTCGGTACTGGTACTTTGCGCCCCGTTGAGGAGGACATGACGACCTACTTGCATGGCATGATGCACTCCTCCTGGAACGATGGGAACGCCCAATTCACCAAGGCACTGAGGGATCTCTTGGATTTCAAAAATCAACAGCTTGAGGATAATAAGCGGAAACGGCCCGATGGACAGATTGGTCTGGTGGCTTTTAAGGAGGCCAAGAGACTTCGCCGCCCACTCTCCGAAAAGGTACGAGACGAGGAGAAACTCCTTTACGACGAGGCATTGCCGGCACTCCTTGCGACAATCAAAAATTGTTCGCGGGCCGACTTTCTTCCCTTCTTCGTCACGACAATCCAACTCTTCGGATCCCAATTCATCGTCCATCATTTGATCGAAGCGGGTCCGTTGGACGAGAAGGTTGATAAAGCCCCGGTCGCTCGTTGGGAATACTGCAACATGGACCTCGCCTCAAGTTCGCCTGAGGATATTTGGATCACTATACATTTTCTCCGTATGGCACTTCTTTCGAACCTCCGTCGATTTGAAGAATGAATCGTCCAGGTGAGTTTTGAACGTCGCTTTTTCGACTTTGTTACAGTGGTTAGGGTTTGTGTTGACACCACCCATTTGGCAGGCATCAAAATTTCTAGTTTGCGCTACTGTTACTTGCACAATTTGAAATGTATATTATTTTCCAAGGGTAACTCCAATCCACATTTTAACGCATTTGGACCGAAGAAATACCGTATTTCGACTCCATTTCAGAACGGACCGAAAACGTGAGTGAATCCCTTACCATTTCCGGTCCAGTTTGGAAATTGGGTTGCCCCTGGGCCCAGAGGGGTTCCTTTTCCCAAACTGGAACGGGAATGGGGGACCTTCATTCTTAAAACACTCTTCGTGCTAAAATGTAACTAGATTATTCTTCCAAGGGAAATAAAAGCGGTCATTTACATAAACCTAGCTTAATGCAACATGCATATGCAAAGTATGATTGAATTGTCCATCAAAAGTCCTCATCCATACTTTCGTTGCCTGGCCAACCCACCGCGAGGATGTTTTCCACGTCGACGCCCCTGTTCTCCATCAGCTTGAGTATATGTCGGTGACCACATCGGGATGCATCAAAGACCGCTTTGTATCCTTGAACAGTGACATCAGCCCCATGGTCCATCAGTGCTTCGACCACTTCAAGGTTTCCAGCCTCGGCTCCCATTATCAGGGATCCGCCATTTAGAAAGTTCACGTCCGCCCCTCGCTCCGCGAAGAACCGCACAACCCTTCCATTTCCACCCATGGCTGCTTGATACAACGCCCTATCATAATCGTCGACGACCAGTTCCGCTCCGGCCACTGAATCGACCAAAAGGTTCATCAACTCGGGACTGCCACGTTGAGCACCTGAGAACAGGGCACCGGGTGTCACGAACGCTCCTCTGTCGATCAGGTAATGCACCAAATCTAGTGCGGCACCCGGTCCTGGTCCATCAACCATAGAATACAAGCCAGATACAAGAGCAGACACTGTCACATCCAGCGCGGTGTCTGCGTCCGCCCCGTTGTCCAGGAGCAAGGTGACCACGTCTTTGTGACCGTGCATAACTGCTTGCCGGAGCGCCTGATTGTTGCTGTAACGCAGATCCGCCCCTTTCTCGAGGAGAAACCGAACTGCGTCAAGGCGGCCATGCTCCGCTGCTTTCGTGAGGGGTTGCGCCTTGAACATTCCAACGGTGGCGTTCACGTTAGCGTACCGTGAGAGCACCTCGAGGACAGCCACATTCCCGTGGGAGCATTCTTCAACGAGGGCTATCTCTGGAGTGCGATAGTGGCGAAGAGCGCGGACTGCGATATCGGAAGGTCTCTCAAAGAGGGGATTTAGGTATTTGCTGAGCGCGCGGGTCGGAAGAGCGAGACGGTAGTCCGAGCAGAACAGTCCGATTCTGTTGATGATTTCGGGGGGAAGGGAGAGGAGAGGGAACCGCCAAGCGTCCGGGATCGATCGCGCTGCGTGCTGGGAGTAAGCTCTTCGAGCCATTTTAGCAGACTGCTCCATGTAAGCGAGTAGCTGAGACTTAAAAAAGATATGGCGGTTGACTGACTGTCGAGACGCGGACGAGAGATAGCTTGGAAGCGTACCTGCACAATTCCTTTCCTGTCCACGACCCCATGCAACCGTAAAAGCCTCCAAATTACCGCCTCCGCGCTCGAGCCGAAGTTTCGCTGCACAGCGGGGTGGGACAAGACGTCCCAGACCTTGGCGGAGAGGTTCGGAGTAACAGGTTGTGGGTCGCCGGTGTCTTCACTCCCGCCAATGTTGCGTAAACCCTCCTGCCCGGCCGTTGATGCACCACTAGACTGTTGTATAACATGGTCGTTTGTGACGGACGGCTCTACACATAAACAGGTGAGGTGACTCAGGATGACAAACTACAACGTGATTTGCGACAAGGGAACTTTGTCCACCTAAACGGCCATCCAGACTGCTTGAAGATGGCGGGTTCATAGCGGCAGAGCCATCACGGCGCTCGGTTGTGCTGTCATCACGAGAATCCGCCGAGTCGTCGACGTTTCTGCCCGAGTCTCCAGGGGATATGCATGGGCGTTTGGACCTTGGTGGCTGGAGACCGCTTTCTGCGTGTTCCTCTTCGTCCAATGAGGCTGCCGCGGAGCGTTTTCTGTCTGCCATGAGGGGAGAGCAGGAGAATTTGCGAAGTCGGTGCCCTTACCTTATTTTACCTCTGGAAAAGAGCTTAGCCGGCTCCACCATTTTCTTTCACATTCCAAAGCCAGAATGACACCATGACACTATAGTACATTGAAAGAAAAACAAGTACAGAAAATTGCAGCGGCTTCAACATCGACAACCCATTTATCAGCATGCAAATGACCAACAGACTATTGTCTTCACATCACCAACTTCGCCCCACACAGAAGCCCAACCTCGACACACCGCGTACACGTGGGACCCGCGTAGTGCGCACCGCTGCATGGACCGTACCAGTAATGATACTCCTCCGCCTTGAGCGACCTGATCTCGCTCGGGGTGAACGCGATGGCGAACCAGTCCGCCTCTAGTGACACCGAGCGGTGGGAGATGTGTGAGTACCGTGTCAAGTGAGCAGTTCGGAAGCGCGCACAGGCAACTCACGGAGATGAAGGTGCCCGTGCTCTCTCGCAGCGTCGAAGGTCGACGATGCCGTCTTCATGTACATCCCTCTAGGTTCCATGACGTTCTTGTTAAATTCGTCCTGGAAGCGAGCTAACGCGCGTTGCAGCCTGTTCAACTGGGCGAAGTGGACCATGGAGTGAGAGCCGTGAATGAGGACAACACGGTGGATAACTCTGCACCTTGTACAACGCATAGGGAATGCCGATTCCTGAGAGGACAGAGACCACTGGTAGCGTGGCATGATTGAAGTGATGTTTAGCAAACATGACGAGATACAAGTACATCCGTTATTTCTAAACAACTTACAGACGCCCATCACCGGAAGAGAGTCGTCTCTAACAATGCACTGGAATTCCGACATCCACTTTTGCCTTGAGAAAGCGGATAAGTGTGGTCAGTGACTGGAATCCCCGAAACGGGAACCAAAGACGACGCTCGAACTCACCAAGTTTCTTGATCAACACCACGCATCGCTACCTGCGGCGGCACCGTATGTATCGACTCCTCGTCGAGAGCTTCACGCTGACCGCAACATGAAGGGAGGTAGACATCGACAACCAGTCGTTCTGGAGTGGATGCGGGACGACGAAGAGTACTGTCGAGCATGCAATCTTTTAGTACGTGAAGGAGGGTAAACTGAGACGCGTTGGTCACCTCCCGCGAGAGGATCCGTCGGCGTAAAGTCTCGTGTTGGGTGAGCCGTCGGTTTTTCTGTAATCTGGAGGAAGGATCCGCGTTGGCTGGGAGACGACATACGCTGGTGGCTGCTGGGTAAGTTCGATGTACGACGGTGGATTCGCGTCGGAGTATTTCTCATTGTAATCGGTGAGTGCATGGAGGCTCTTGTTAGACATATTTTGGGTTGAGTTGGAGTGAGAGTGAGGGTGAGGGTGAAGAAAAGGAGGAGGAAGAGATCGGCAGTACCAAGTGAGCTTTTCATAAATGCGACGTCGTAACTGAGGGAGACCAGTCCATCACAAGTCCGCGGAGCTCCGCGGTTGCCGCGGTTGCTGCGGTTGCTGTGGATGTCCGATGTCCAATAAATCGTCACGGCAACCGCTACTTAGCGTTCCAGACCCCCCTTCGCATTGAATGGCGGCGGTGGAGTGTTTGATCAAGCTTCACAGGCCGCTTTCTCAACCCGCGGTGGGCTCTGTGTTGGTGTTACTTCTTCCTTTCCTTTCTTCCCCACTTCAAGTTCAGCTGTCAAGCAGGGATGGAGTACATGCAACCGTTTACAGGAAAAATCATTATATTCATTACAGTGCACCACATGTACGGTTGAATGCTGCTGATCAATCAGATGAATCCAAACTCGGAATCCTCAAACCCATCTCCATCGCCATCCTCTCCATCTGCATCATCATCGTCCATCTCCTCGTCCTCTTGCATGGTGCCATCGCTCGCGGGGAAGTTCTGGGGGATCTGCCCGACCGCGTTGCCATACCATACGCCAGACGAGGACCCCTCGTTCTGTCCGTCTTCTTCATCCGACAACTCGATCGACCCGTCGTCGTTCGGTTGACCCATTTGTCCGCCTTGCGCTTGTGCTGCGCCCAGAACTTGCCCGGCGAGGGCTTCCAGGACAGCGGGGTCCAGAGCAGCGAGTTCCGCAATGGAGAGACCAGCACCGGAAGGGGCAGCGTCCTGACCAGATGAGCCAGGTGCCCCTGATGCCGCAGCAGGTTGGAACGGAGCCCTCGCCCCAGAGCTCGCCGAGTGTGGGTTCCGATTCACCGGAGGCGCCACCTCAACCTCGTCGAAATCGTTCATCGCATCCGTCCCATCCGCCTGAGCAACGTCCAAGAACCCGCCCTTGAGCTGCCACAACCCTCTCACGTCGTTCCTGATGAGCGGTTCGCCAATCTCCTGCATAACCTCGCGGGTGTACATTCCGTTCTGCCCCGTGTGAACCTGCAGCTCGGCAAGTGTCCATTGCGGCCGTTGCCGAAACAGCGCAATGAGAGCGGCCAGGAAAGACGACCGTTCTGCTCGCGGTCGTGAGGCTTCGTTGAGGGCTCGTCGCTTGTCACGGAGCTGCAATTGCACAACGGTGGGGGGAACCCATGAGGTCATGCCGGACACACCATCATGCAAAACAGACCCGCTGTGGCGTGACACATACCTTATTCGACCCGAATACTGATTTCTTCACGGTACTGCTCGCCCCCGTCCACTGCGCACGGGCGGTAGCCCTTTCGTCCGCCTGCTTTGTCGTCCGTAACGGTCTCGCAGCCTTGTCCGCTCGCGCTCGCAGGAGGTTATCGTACGCACGTGCGTCTCCGCCCGACGGCGTCACGTCCGGGTTGACTGTGCCCTCGAACACGATTTTCCCGACCACGGAGTGCGGCGCTGGAAAAAGAACACCCGCACACTACTGTTAATTACACACTCGAGTCTCAAAAGCGCACAGGGTGGGGACCGTACCTCCGTTTGCGTCCTCCTTCCACAGAAACGTGTTCTCCTTTCTCACAAAGTTTCCCCCCTCGTACCGCGTGGCCAGCCGGAGCTTATACCCACGCGGGAGGTTGGCGTAGTGCCGCGCGGTCGTGGGGGCAGTGGAGGTGTCGGGGAGCGTGATGGATATTTCGGGCTCGCGGGCGCCTTCGCTGTGGTTCGGAGGCAGGAGAAGAGGGAGAGAATGGAAGGCGGGGGGGCGAGAGGGTGGGAGCATCGCTTTGTCAGACAGGTCTTAAAGCTCCATGGCAAAAGAAGACGCTTGCTCGCGTCCTGGCGTTCGGTTTTGGTTGCATCGACCCGCAGCAAACCACCGTTTTCCACATTCCCAACGCTCAAGCCGCAACAGGAGACCCCGTGAATCTCTCTCCCACACTACCAGTACCACATCGACGTCTAAAAGTCCTCTTTGAGCGCTTCCCACCTCAACTGGCGTGCTAAACTCAAACCCCACACCACCTTCACCTTCTCCCCTCCATTCCCCTCCACTCCCCACCCACACCGCCCCGCCCACAAACTCACATCTTCCGCACCGTCAACTTTCCCAACTCCTCCCCACCCTGCGCACCGGCGGCCATCCACGCGTCGCGGACAAACGAGGGCACCTTGACGAGCCACACGTCGGGGAGCGCGTCGGGGACGTCCATCGTGCGCGCCTGGAACGACGCCATGCTGTCGACGTCTTCGATCGGAACGGGGGACGACCCCCGTGTGGGCGTCGGGGCGGTGGGCGGCATTGTGGGTGGAGTGGGGGGATTCGCAATCTGCCAGGCCAGCCACTTCATGAAGGACAAGTGAGTTCTGCAAACATGTTTACATATTATCGATGGGGAAAAACCTCCTATGCACAAAAAAACTATTCACTCAAGGGATATTTTTCATTTTGCAAACCCAGAACTTCAAGCTGCACTCGCGGCGCATGTGCAGTCCCAAGCCATCACGTCGTCGCGACTCGACTCTCTGCCGTCGGACACCACAACGGTACCTCACTCACCCCAGCCGGGTGGCTGTCATCATCGTCGCCGGCGGGTCCCGCCCTTCGTGCGCCGTGTCTCGAACCGCGTGTCCACGGCGGCGTCGACGTCCAGTTGAGCCGGGCGGGCGGGTCGTGCAGTCTGATCTTATCGGCGAAGGGGAGGTGGAGATTGTTCCTTCACGTGGCGGGGCACGCGCGTGCGCGTTACGTTGAGGTCTCTCTCACCCCCGGTGCACTACATGCACGGAGCTTGCACAACTCACCACATAACAGCCGCCATCCACGCATGCGCCCTCCCACTCGGATGAAAGCAATCCACGCCGCTCAGCATATCGCCCGGCCATGCACCCACACGCACGCCCGCCATTCCGGGCTCCACGACCACCGCGAACGTGTCCCCGTACGTTGGGTCGTAGTTCCTTCCCCCCGGTTGGAACGAGGTGCGTAATTCGAGAATCGCCGCGTTGTAGAGCTGGGCTTGAGCGTCCATTTGCGCACGGAGTGCGTCCCCGGCGGGAGTGGACCCCAGCGTGAACGCGCACGTGCACTCGAACACGGCGCCCGAGTGGCGCAGCGCGGCGCAGCCCGGGTCGTCTTTTGTGAGGTCGTACACGCCCGACACGTTTAGGCCGAGCAGGACCGTGACGAGGGTGCGTGGGATTTGGGAGCGGATGAGCAGGAGGGCGGATTCGAGGGTGCGTGAGAAGGCCGAAGGGGAGAGCCAGGTCGGTGGGGAAGGGGATAAGGGTGTGCAGGAGAGGCAGAGGTCGTTGGACATGATGAAGAGGGTGAGGTGCTGGTGGGAAGAAGAGTGGTGGGAAGGTGTGGCAGAGGGGGGAGGAAGGAGGGCGGGGGGGATGAGGAAGGTGTAAAAGGAGTTGAGACACATATGCACGTCAAAAAGACGTAAAGATGAGCGATATGAAGACAAGCGAAACGACGAGTCAAAAAAAAGGTGATCTTGTGGATGAAGCATGCACCAATATTGCTCCCCGAAAGCGACCGTGACACCAACGCACCTTCCACGCCCCCTCGAAATCGACGTCCTCGCTCTTCTTCACCCTCGGCACGAGGTACCCGAGTTCGTGCATCAAGTTCACCGCCATGGCGCCCGACTGGGCCGCGTTGAAGCGGTCGTGGCGCGGGTGGTATTGGAAGGGCGGGCAGAGGGGTCCGGCGCTGGAGAGGGGCGGGGTGTGGGGGGCGTACGGTGCGTTGGAAAGAGTGTGGTGACGGTCGGTTGGATCTCTTGCTCTTCTATCCTCCTCGGGAACGGCCAGTCAAGCCCAGTGCTCCGTCGCAGAAACCTCATGATCGACTCCCCTCTGTCCCAGCTCTCCGCCCGCCCCCCTCTCCAACCCCCCGAGACTCTCACCAAAACTCTGCAATGTGGTCGCCGAGTGAGAACCCTGTGACGTTGGGGTTAAACCTAGACGGGTTGGGATGTCGAGTGTCAGCGCCTGCGACCAGCGACCAGCGACCAGTGACGAGCGACCTTCCCCCTGCCACCTTCCACCTGCAACCTGCGATCTTCCACCTGCGCCGTGTGTAAGCACGTGCAGCGCAGGATCACTCACCTGCGCATCAAGTTGGGCAGCGTGAGGAACCCTGGGTCACCGCCCATGGAGAAGGAGACGCCGCGGTTTTCAAAGATGTCCTCGATGGGATCGGGTTGTGGTCCCTTTGCTGAAAACGCAGCCGTGATGCTGCGTCGGGAGTGCGGTGGGGTCCGGCAGGGTTCACGTGACTAAAGATTCACGTGACCGAAACGTCGGCGAGGCAAGGGGTCTCACCTGTCACCCAGGGCCATGACGACGCTGAAGTCGTCTACTCTGAGGTCGTGGATGGACGTCGGAGGTGACTCGCGAGGGGGGAGCGGTGGGCATACGAAGATGTCGGGGACGGTTGCGGGGGGGGAGAGAGAAGAGGGAGACGGGGAGAGGGGAAGTTGGGCAGCGGGGGAGGCGAGAAGGAGTGGAGGAGGGAAGACGATGCAGAGAGCGAGAAGGAGACGCGTGAGTGGGGTGAGCATGGGTGGGTGGGAGACTTAGCTGCGGCCTCGCCTTCACCCTCCCGCTCTTCACTTCTTGGAATGCATTTCCCTCGCTGAGCAGAAGAAATCACCTGCACACGAGCAAACCTGCCGCTCCTACCGATGGACAACGACGCGGACTCTGCCCACCCCGCGCTCGCCGCGGACCCAACCCTACGCGACCTGCGTGCTCGCGAGGCGGCCATCCTTTCAGAAATCGATGCCGTGAACACGCAGATCGCGGACTACGAGCGTATGCTGGCCGACATCGCGCATTCAGTCCAGAGCGGGCCACTTGCATCACGGATGCCGGGACGGAGTACTCGCACTCGCCCCACGCGGGCGACGGCGACACCAGACTCGACGGGATCGGGCGATGCAGCGAGCGCAGAGGGCGGGCGGCGGCCTGCGAAGAGGCGCAGGGTTAACGATGGTTTTGCATTGCCTGCCCAAGTCGAACAACGCACTCAACCTCACGACGAAAATGGCAACGACGATGGCAGTGCAGGCGCGCAACGCACACCAACAGAGAATATGGATATGCCTGCCGATGAAGTCGCGCCGTTCGTACCGCCGCCTTACGCGACGGCGATCAACGCAGACGTGCGCACATTCGACTGGTCGGTGAGTCTAGAGGGTCCAGGGATGGGCACATCTGAGAAGGGAGGGAGGTTCGAGATGGATTGAGATGTGGGATGGGGACCGTGGGGCATGGTATCTGTTTCAAAGATTGGACCGGGGACGGCGTCCATTTAGAAGGAATGGGCTCTTCATTCTGCGTGGATGAAACCACCGACTACGTATTCAAAGGACTGCTTGGCTAAAAAATGCACTACACATGCCAACATTCGAGGAGGAGGAGGAAGGTGGCCACATCCGTCCAAGTGCTTCGATTCACCCTCCCACTGTGTTGAACCACCTCTCCCTCCCCTAGTCCCTCACCCCCCACGGCGCCCCCTTCTCCGCCCTCCTCCTCGACCCGCCCTGGCGCCTCTCCTCGCACGCCCCGACGCGCGGTGTGGCCATATCCTACCCGACACTTCCCGACGAGGACGTCGCGAATATCCCCGTGCGGGAGTTGTTGAGAGAGGGAGGGTGGTGTTTTTTGTGGGTCGTGAACAGCAGGTGGAGTTGGGGGGTCAGGCAGTTGGGGAGGTGGGGGGCTGAGTGAGTTCGTGATGGGGTGGGGCCCGCGGGGATCTGGTCCGTCATTGGAGGGTGGGTGTAGACGGGTGGATGAATGGATGTGGCGTCGGTCGCGGTAGCTCCGATATGGGGGTGTGGGGCGAATGGGTGGAGATAAGCGTGGGGCACGTTGTGCTGATCTGGAACTGACGTAACATCTCCTGCTTCGACTCGCTAGATACTCACCTCACACCTCGCTTACAGATTCGTCGACACCGTCACGTGGGTAAAACTCGGCCCCACCCGTCGTCTGGCCAAGGGCCACGGGTACTACCTCCAGCACGCGAAGGAGACCTGTCTTGTCGGACGGAAGGTGGGGTGCCATTACAAACTTAACGGTTGGCCTTGACGTGACTCATCGGTGACGTTGTATTTACTCCATGCCACCACACGTCACGTACAGCCCCGAACGTCACCAGATCCAGCACCCGATGAAACAAGCGCAGGATCGTCGAAGCCGCCGCCAGACGTGATATTCGCGCTCCGCCGCGGACAGAGCCAGAAGCCTGAAGACATTTACGATATCGTCGAGCAGTTGGCGCCGAACGGTGCGTACTGCGTCCACGCGCTCCGTGTTTGGTTTCTGACATTCTCGACCCGCTTTGGTTCCCGCCCCCGAACCCGCCCCGTGTCCGCCCCTTGTGCTCGACAGGGCCATGGCTCGAGATATTCGGCCGGCGGAATAACCTCCGTAACCACTGGGTCACGATCGGAAACGAACTGTAGCAATGTTGTCGTGTCCGCCGCGCCATGACGCACGATGACGCACGCAGGTCCTCGATGATTCGTCAAAAATAGCATGTGCAGATGTAAAAGATTACATTTTCAGCATTAATTTAGTCTAAAACTCTCTCCCCATGCAACCACCATCTAAACAGCAGCAAGGAACTCGGGCACCGACAACCACGCGATCTCGTTGTCGTCGGGCTTTCCAGCCAGCGTGCGGCCTGCATTTCCAGGGTAGCTGGGGAGGGAGGCACCGTCGTGATGAGCTCCACACAATCAACAGAGAGAGTACGGGCAAGGGTACAACTCACTTGTTGTCGTTGACGACAGCGATGGTCGTCTTGTCGACGATACACACGCCCTCGGGGTTCTGGTGGGGCATGACGAACTTGCCGTTGGACTTCTTGCCGATCTTGGCAACGCCGTTGGGCTGACGAGTGACGTGAGCGATGGATGCGTCAGATAACAAGCAGAGGCGAAGATATGCAAGCAACTTACGTCGTCAATGTCAATCAGGTCGATGTATCCGACTTTCTTGACGTAGGTTCCGGGCTCGCCGATGACGATCTTGTACACGCGCTTGAATGCCGCGGGCTACGTGGTGGACGCGTTGTCTCAGGGATCCCGTCCAATGGACATCCGAGATACATTGATCAACTTACCCGTGCAAAGCAGTACGTTCCAGTGTTGTTCTGGCCAGCCTTGCACCCGAAGTCAGGGTCTGAGCGCCACGTGGTTGGTGAAATCACTCGGTTGGCGTTGACGATCCCAGTGCGTTTTGTCGATGCACTCACCGCCTTCAGTAGTATCATCGCGCTCAATGACGATCGCGCTCGTGTCGTCGATCATGGCCATGTCGCCAAGCACGTTGGCCGCGTTCTCGAGGGGGTAGAACCATTGCCTGACGATATGCGATATCACATGTAAGCCACCACCGCAGCATACATGCACAAGAAGTGTTGTAACAAGGAACACTCACTCGCCAGTCCAGTTGCGCGACGTGACGTTGAACTTAATCATGCGGTTGAAGAACACGCCGTCCTTCTGCTCGTAGGTCGAGTTGGTGGCGTTCCAGAGAGGGCCTTCGAAGAGCGCGTAGATGAACTTTCCGTCGATGGTGGAGCTGACGTGGGTTCAATGCATGCATGCCGCGATGGTAAGACGTGAGCGTGGGTGTTAGTGTGCTGTAGGATCAACCCCCGCCCCCAGGATCAAACGTCATGCACTCCACTCACGCGCTCGACTCGAACCCGCGCGACCTGCGGACCTCGAAGGTGACGGCGCCGGGCTGGCCGTTGGTGGGGAGAGGGAAGATGTTGTAGTTCTCGGGGGCCTTGGCGGATCCAATGCCGGGGACCGCGTTCTCGTAGAACTATTTGGTGCATGTGCAGGAGGGTGTTCGATAGTCAGCCACAAACTTCACGCGCGTTTGTGGGAGATCAAGACTCACGTTGAGGAGCTTTCCATCCCAGTCGAATTCAAGCAGGTAAGGACCGAACTCCTCGCCGATCCACATGGTGTCGCCGATGAAGTTGATGGACTCGATGTCCAGGTCGGCACCCGAGAGATACCGCGTCTTGGTGGTCTCGGCGACGATTTGGAAGGGGAGTTTCTCTGATTGTTCAGGATTGCGGGTGAGAGGTGCATGCACAAGAGGAGTGGAACGTGGAACGTACTGTTGGGGTCCGAGAGGAAGATGGTGCGGATGTAGTTGGCGCCGCCGGTGGCCCACTGACGCGATGTATGAAATGGGTTGGCATTTTCGGTGACGGATTGTGCATGACTAGTCTGGAAAGCTCACGTCGTATTGGATAACGTGGACCATCAGGATGGCGTCGGGTGAGTTGAACTTGCTCCCTGTACCCAGGTAGTATCGCCAACATCAGACGTGCCCCTTCGCCGAAGAGTGATATCTTGGACGCTCACCGTATCCGTTGTCAGTGATCAGAGCAAACATTCCGTTGCCGAGGTATCGAACACCAGACATGCCCTGGACACTCTGGCCCTTGATGGGCAGCGAAACCTGAGTCACGAGGTAGATTGATTAATAACCTCTGTCAGGGAGGGCCGTGTGATTTCAAATGGCTTGCTCACGTTGACAGGACGAGGCGTCGACGGGTCAGCGTTGGTGTCGAACACGGCGGGAAGTCCGCCGATCTTGTCCATACGCTTCTTGCCACTTCCGGTGTACTTTCCAGCCGTTTGGAAGAACTCCGGGGCTTTGCAGGTAGCGACAGGGAGGGCGGTTGGCGTATGAAAGAGGGTGCATGGACGTGACATTTCACTCACCATCAGCGGGAACATCCACACGGAAAGAGTCGGCAAGGAGCTATAATATTGTGCATTTCATGAGTTTTTCTCTTCAGCGAGGCTGCAGGGTGCGAAGACACACCGCGTGGCCCTTGAGCACGGCCGGGAACTTCTGCTGAGCGTTGATTCCTGTCACAACCAGGAAGGTTGCAGCGAGAAGGAGGAGGAAGCGCATCGTGGGGTGGAGCTCGGCAGGAAAGCGGAAAGGCCGGCATTGTCTAATGCAAGGGTCCGTGAAATGCCTCGCACGTGGGTATCTCGTGGTCCGGGAATTCACCAAGAAGCTCCGAACTCTTCCGTGGCGTGATTACGTGGACGCGATTGCGACGATGCGCAAGGAATCGTGGCGGATTCTAATTTGGAAGAAAGTTGATCGTTGATCGTGTCGGTGACTCCTCAAACCAAATTATGATGTTCCCCACAACGCTTGGTGTATGGTTTATTTCCAAAATAATGAAACCAAAATTCCAAGGGAGGGAATCGATACATACAAACATGGGGTATTTCCAACGATGATTACCACCGCAAATATTAAACGTCCAGCACTACGAGGTCCCGTTGAACAAGTACGAGCAAAACTGCCATTACGTCTTTGCAGCTGGTTTGCCCCTCTTGGGCAACTTGCCCCTCCCCACCATCCTCTCATCGACCTCCATCATGAGTGCAAACATCTGACAATGCGCATCCGCCCACCTTAGTCCGTTCCTCCCCAACTCCCGACCCCTCTGCGCAATCTTCTCGGCCTCGTCCGGGTTGTCCACCGCCCATCGTACGGCCGAGAGGAGGTCGGACCAGTCGAGCTTGAGCGGGATGTAGTGCACGTAGGGCACGGCCCACAGGTCCATCCAGTCGACGAACGCCCGCGCGCGCATCACGAGGGACTTGCTTTCCCGAAAGAAGGTGTGCAGGCGTTCCGAGAACGAGTTGCCGTCGACATCGATGAGGTATTTGTACCCGAACTGCTTCCAGTAGGGTACAAACACCGTGTGGCCTGCCGGACCAAACACTTTACCCAGCGGCCCGCCGGCGTGCATGTACATGGTCAGGTGGGCGTCCACGAGGGGCTCACAGCTGGCGTTCCAAAGGGGCACGCCTGGTGGGCACGTTTGCTTGTGTAGGTCGTTGGAAAGCATGGCGAGGCGAAGTCGGTGGTGCCTGTTCCACGTCTTTGGATCGTCATGCGATACCCCGCCATGCGACGACCCGCGCCACATGGCGACGGGGGTCTTGTTGCGGAACGGAATGTCGGCGCCCTGTGGGGTCAAGTCGGGCCCCACCAAGTCGACCGCGCTGTGGGCGGCGTACCACGTCGGGAAGGGGATGTCCAGGTGGCACCCGGGGACGATTGTGGGGGAAAATACGGGCAGGACTGCACCCGAGGGTTCCCAGTGCTGCTCGCTGGGCTCGTAAAAGAAGCCATGGTAAGGGAACATGGAGGGGGGCACGGATAGGTTGAAGGGGTTGGAGAGGTCGAGGGGCAGGAGGTTGGTCAGGTTAGCGGTGGAGTTGGACGGAATGGGTGGCATTTTGCGGAGTTGGGGAGTGTCGGGGCCGGTATATGTGAGGTACTCGGGTGGTATATCGTCCTTGAACACACACTCTTTCCCAGCCACTTTGATCCTAGGCCAATCAAGCTCATTCGTCACGATCCGAAAATTCTTGGGGAACCACTTTGCAAACGGCTTCATCAAATTCGCCCAGTGGATCTCCTCCTCGCCCATCGCACGCCCGTCCTGCACGATGTACTCCGGGTGCGAGAGCGGGTTTCCCTCCGTGTCGCACCAGCAGTCGTCCCGCTCCTCCACGCCGTCGTCGTCAGCTGGTTTGGGTCCGACGATGACCTCGATTGTGCGCTCCATGCGAGCGGCTTGGTCGAACATGGCCGGTGTGAAGTTTTGCGGAAGGTTTTCGAAGTAGGTGTGCAGGTGGGCCATGCTGAGAACGTTGCATTTCTGCTCCACGGAGAAGTCGTAGAAGGGCTTGTACAGACGCGGCGGCGGGCGGCCTGTGACGTAGGTGTAGTACGCTTTGGCTTCGTCGAACGAAGGCGTGCGCAGCGAGGTCCGGTTGGGCATGGAGAAGTTTTCGTGCACGTAAGGGACGTGTTTGATGTCAAGGACGTAGTGCGGCACGTCGGATGGTGGAGATGGAGGAGTGACTGGCTGAGCAGGAATATTGGGCGGTGGTGGGTGTGGTTCCGCTGGTGGAGGTGAAGGTGGGGGTTTGGGTTCAAGTTGTATGGGAACTTGGGCGACGGGAGCAGGCGGGGGTGGTGCAGGGGCGGGAATAGGTGGGGGTTGGGGTTGGTTTGGACGCGGAGAAAACGGCAAGGGATCGGCAGGAAGTTTGAATGCGGGGTCGGTGGTCCAGTACCAATTCGCTTCGTTTTCTTGCGTTCCTGAGGTGTGGTGACGAGGCAGGCCGAGATAGTGGTGCAACACTGCTTAGAAATTGAATTGTGAAAGACGTGTGGAGATGGGGCGACTTACTGGACTTTGAGGGAGGAGAATATCGAGACGATTCCGACCAGAGATCCACCAGCCGGCCGTTCGCGATACTGAGAGCGATTAGTCCGGCAATGGCAAGCACGGCGATCGCGAGCTTGTGGACTCCGCGGAGTCGAAGCATTGTGTCGGGGGAAATGCAGTGTGGATGGTGAACGGGTTGACCACAGCTGGGCCCCAGACTTAATGTTGTAATATTGTTTTCCGTTCTCCCTCGTTTGCTGATGTGATGGCGATTTGTGCATGGTTCGAAGTCTATGAGAGCATATGGACGCTTGAGGGTAGTACATTGGCGGTAATCCAGTTTAACAAGAATGGTCTTGAAAAATGGAAATTTAGATGCCAGTAATTTGGTTTTTGCAACTTGAAGGTGATCGTTTGGTTGTGGAAACACGGTTTTCCCGGTTGCGCCATCAGTTGCTGAGTTTGGTTGGTGACACGCGGACTCTGGGAATCCTGCTCGGCTCTTGGTGTGGTTGGATGAAGCATCCAACTAATTTCGACGCCGCAACTTCCACCAGCATATGTCGTTTAGGGTAGCCCTCATCTTCGTACCCCGGGCTCCAAACGCCGCGTGATTTTCTTTACGGGTGACGAGGAGTATAGGCCAATGAAATATGTGGAGAAGGGAGACACAAAAATTTCAGGTAAGGTGGAAAATTTAATATTAATCTTCGATCAAGTTGCGTGAGAGGAATCGTGGACGAATCACATTGGAGTCAGCTCCGGTGGCACAGACCTTGACGTGGGTGAAAGGGACCCGCGTGCGGATAAATTGGAACCTAGGAAACACTCGACCAATCAATCAACCCTCATACAATTGATGGCTACATATATGGCCTACAATCCATTCCGCTCAATGGGTCGCTCCGTGCTGGCTATCGCTCTCGCGCAGGACGGCGGCTCCCTCTTCTCTGCCTCCACTCCGCTTGCTCATGCTCGCAACGCCGTCCTGCCCGCCAGCCCACTCAGCGGAAGCGCGGGACTGGCAACCATCGCGACCCCTCCTAGCGATGGACCCCCAAGCGGATTAGGAGTGTGGGACGCTCCGAAGGAAGTTATCTTGGACGTATCAGCATCGGCGGGACTTTCGACTCGAGGCCAGGTCAAGTCACCGGCCGCGGGGAAACTCGGCCTGTATTACACCGATTTCCAGTGGCCTGCCTTTGGACAGTTCGTTGCGCCCCCGCCGGGTCCGCAAGGACGGGAACCGCTCGGGAACGGACTCGACGCTCACGCTCAGCTTATCGCTCCCAGGCCGCGGCAGCACAAGAATGTATTGGATGAGTTCGACTCTGATGGTGTCGAATTCGACATTGATCCCAGGCAGTTCGTGGAATCGCTCGATCTGGACGATGACAGCTGGTGAGTCATGAATGTTCCGCTCAGGTGGTGTGCTATGGAGGGAAGGCACCCCAACGCGGAACCAGCCGGCCGTCGGGGGAGAAAAGGCGCATTTATTCAACGATTATTTTCTTCAAACAGGTCTGTTGCGCGTTCTGACGGGTCCGGTTCGTGGTCTGGGTCCGGTCGAACATCATCTCCGTCATCTGATGTCGAAGTGAGTTCCGCCAAAACATACCCCCCTCTCTCTCTTATTAAACGAACTTGCTTTTATAGTCCTACTCCCACTCGCCATCTCCCGCGCTCAATGTACACCGCCATTCACCTCCATCCCAAACATTGGCGCTCCCGAACGGCAGTCCACCACCCGACATTGAAACATCCACATCTCTTCTCCGCCACCATCTGTCCACCCTCGCGACCAACGTCCACTCTCCTCGCACCGCTCTTCATTTGTTCCGCCGTCTCTCGGGGCACCCAGCCTCCGCCTCCCACCTCGGATACCTCGACCACGCCGCCATGCTCCATCTCCTTTCCACGCCGTCAACACGCGTCCTGCCTCCAGAGCCCGCCATGACGGAACTAAGGCGCATATACGAGCTCATGAAAGGACGAGGGTGGCGGGTTCGAGCCAGAGAGTACGCCGCGCTGGTCGGAGCGTGGGGCAGATTTGGGTGGTCCAAGGCCGTGGAACGCGTTTGGGACGAAGCGCAGAAAGTGGGAGAGGTCGATATCTGTAAGTTAAACCCTCAACCTCCCGACGTGCCGACAGAACGACTTCACACGACGACCGACCACTACCAGGGCTTTTCAACGCCTACCTCGACAGCCTCGCCCGCGCCCGCACTCCATCGCTCCCCCAAGTTCACTCTGCCCTCACAATCCTCGGCACCCTGAACCTCCGCCCGATCCTCGCCACCTACAACATCCTCATCCGCGCGCACTCCACCGCCGGCGACATTCCAGGTGCTCAGCGCTGGTTCGATCGCATACGGACCGACATGGCAGTAGACCCCAATGTGGTGAGCAGGATGAACCTCATGGACGGGTACGCCAGGGTCGGAATGGGAGCAGATGCAGAGAGAGTTGCGCGAGAGGTGGCGGAGACGAAGCCCAGACCCGCGGTGGAGGTTGTGGGGCAGGCGCTCAAGTATGCAGTCATGGCGTACATCAAGGCCGAGGTTGGTGTCCCGCTTTATTCGTCGCTTCGTCGTAACAATAAACTCACCGCCCCTCTACTTTACACAGGATCTCCCGTCTGCCCAACGCATCTTCGAAATGGCCCGCGCATTATCCGGCCGACCCGACCCCGTCTTGCACGCCATGATGGTGGCTGCGCACTCTTCGATCGCAGGGGACGTTGCAGGGTCCGAAGAGGTCTTTGAGCGGTACCCGGGGAAGAAGGACGCGAGGATGTATGAGGCGCTTATCACGGCTTATGGTGAGTGGGAGGACTCTCGGGTGGTGTTTGGACAGAGTCTCAATATTTGCTTTTAAACAGGAAACGTTGCCCACATTCACTCGTGCTGGCTCGTGTTCCGCCGTCTGGCCGCTGACCGAGCTGCTTCTCTGCAGTCTCGCGGCCGGTACGACTCTGCCGATGTCAATGGGCCCCACTCCAGCCAAGCCCGCTCCGTGGCTGCCCGTCTTCTAGTCCCGGACTCTACCTGGCGCACGTTGGTCCGCGCTCACCTCACACCCGCTAGCTGCCGGGCGCCCTTCGACACATCCGACGATGCTACTGTCCCGGAACATGCACGGATGTCGCATGCTATCGCCACCCTGGGACAAACACTCATTCGCGTGGGGATTCCACTGGCGCACAGACTCACGGTGTACTCCGAGTTCTCGTCCCGTTTGGCCAGGTCTGGGAGACCGCAGCTCGGGGAGCAAGTGATGATGGATGCGGCGAGATTGGACGGGTTCGAGCCCACCATTTTCGCGGTGAACGACATCGTGGAGGCGTGGGTTTCCGCAAGTGGGGAGGACGGAGTCGCGAGGGCTGTTCGGCTGCTAAGAGGTCTCCAGGATGCGGATCGGGTGGTGGAAGGAAGCGGTGTGGGCGATATGCTCCGACAGCAAAACACGGCACTTTACCCAACCATGCGTTTCCCCTTCTGCGCCAACTCGTACACACACAACCTCGTCCTCCGAATCCTGGCTGGACGATCGTACGACCTCACTCTGAGCTACTTCCGTGTCATCATGAACCGGGGAGTCGTTCTGGGAAGTTACGCCTTCGACGCGCTTGTGCAGGCGGCGGAAAAGCATGTGCCCGAAGGCATCGAGAGGAGGGCCGCGGTGGCGAGTATTCTGGAGGAGTGCAGACGTGGCGGGGTTGCGCCGAACTGGGGGAGAGATGTGTGGTTGGGTGGCGCGTGGGAGAGGGCGGGGATGAAGTGGAAGTGATCAAGAGCGAGGGACGACGTGTCGGATGAAGAATGGACAAACACTGGCGAACATTCCCCAGCCCCACCCCTTTTTTTGAGTCCGATTCAACTTTTTGGAGATGTGCTTGCGGTCTGGAATTTTCTTGGAAACAGCAAACGCGACGTTGACATTGCACACACACTTTGATTTGGCCGATCCACACATGAACATGGGGGTTTCGTACATCGCTTGGTTCCCTGCACACTTTTATAGATTTTTTTTCCTCTGCTAAGTATTTCGTTACACGCCAGCAAACAATTAAATGAAGTATGAAGTATGAAGATGAGTTGAAAAATTTACGGACAATAAAATGTAACAAATGAACCAACAGTTCTAGTGATTGCTTATTCGTCCTTGTAGAATATGGTGAGGAACCGGCGGCAAGTGATTATCCTAACAGCTTCGAGACATGTTGATGTTAGAGTAATCATATCCGACTCGCTGAACTATTCAAAAGTTAAAGATACACACACACTACCAATATGTGAAAATACAGAAGAAGTAGGAAATCTTCATGAAAGAAGGAAGGTTCGCGAGATAGGTTTCATTGGCTTTTAGATTTTGAGAGGAAACCCGCAGGTCCATGGACGTCAGCTCGAGACAGCGCAATACGAGCGACATCCGCGACAGAACTCGGAGCAAGCCCCGAGCTTCTCCGTCCTGGTCCAAAGATTCAATGACAGACACGACACACCGATGGGGCATCTTCCAGCTGTCACGCTGGAAAGAACAGATACTACACTTGATCTGTGGGGCACCGCCGGTGCGCTTTGCGCATTTTATATAATACATCTATTCAGTGAGAGGTTGAAACAATGGGGGTTACGGAGTATGGATTGCTTGAGTGTGAAGCTTGCGGTGCGGGAAGCGTTCGAAATATTGCACCTCTACGCACCTGACATCTTCCGACGCTTCACGCCGTCGGTTTCACTCATACGGACGTCCCTAGCCTTCCTCTTGACCGACCTGGGCAGCGCGATGCTGGTAACCTCAACCAAGATCAGCGGAATTGCGACTCGAAATGGCGCTAAATGGAGATGATCTTCAGCACGTTGAATGAATTTGTTAGATTATTTTGACTTCAATAGATCAAATAAATTCATTGCAAAACTAATAAAGCCAATAGGCCCGAGAGGATATAGATGCTGGAAAACGGGGCCTTTTATACCCCTCGGGAGCGCAAAGGCCATGAGGCCGTGTCGGAATAAGAGGTATTGTTTCCGCAGCAGTCATCCGGAGCAGTTCTGCCCTTGCGTCCATGACTTGGTCGCGTCATGGAGGCTCCGTTTGTGCTTGAGACAGGGCTCGTAGGACGGCAAAGATCGGGAGAAAACCAAGGGCAGCGTTTGGCTGTCTTTCTCACTGAGCAACGTCATCATCGTCGAGAGACACACGGAGATAGGAGTCTCAAAGGCTGAGCTCTTCCAGTCTTTCCATCTTATCTCTCGTGGGCCTTGTGCGGTGGCTGCCGGTTGCTGCCGCACCTGTGAGCGATATGGTTTTCGAAACGACTCATCAATCACCATGCTGAAAGCATTCCGCCATCGGATCGTCAGCTCGAGTATGAGATGCATGTCACCTGCAGCTTTTCTCCCTGCCACCGAACGTTATGTTCTTCCTGCGACGGCGTGGAGGGGAACCGAAAGAGGACTCTCTTCGTAAAGCCCCGCCGTTCGTCACCGGCAGCACATGCCAGTGCCTCACGTTCCTCGCGTCACTCAAGTCTCTATCAGCCAAATGCTGTACTAATGTCGTCCTCGGAACCAAAGTCCGGAATCTCTTCACCTTGTACCCGTTACTGGGCAGACGTAAAAGAAGGTGTAGGAAGGTGTGTAAGTCATACAAATCAGACCTCAGAATACTTTATCGGGCTGCACCCACACTAGATATAACTGCATCACAGCCTTCAGAGTAGTGGACAGAGTGTGAGGCCATCCTCCATCCTCTTACAGATGTCACGTCACCATCTTCAATAGATACTCGGTGATAAAAAAACTAGAATTGTGGCCATCATTTAGCGTTCCTTTTCACCTTTGTGTGAGGGCTGCCGCCTTACCCAACTTAAAGGTGTACTTCTCACCCTCTAGTAACGGTTCACCCCCTCCGTTTCATGTCAACTGCGCCGCTTTCTGATTTGGTAGGGTGAGTGATATGAAGCTCGGCGCCAAAAAGAAGAAAACCATTACTGTAAGTATGTTGCTGATTGCGATTGTTGGAATCACCGAACTACTTGGACTGGTCATGTATTCATTGAAATTTAAAAACGTTTAAGGGCTTCCTACAATCTCTTGTCGCAATAAATAATAACTATCATTGGTTGGGTTGGTTTACATGTTGTTTGGCAGCGGATTGTGCTCGATATTGATCTACTCAGACTAATGTTCATTGATGATTGATGATTTCAACGCATTTGATTAGCTCGCCACATAGTTGACAAAAACCACAATCCGAATTGAAAGCATTCAGCAAGCAAAAGGACCGCAGTCGAAACCCGTCACCCACCCGTCAGCGCCAGTGGGAATTCTCGCGCGCTTCGCTGCCCTCCCGCGCCTCTACGTCTTTAGCAACCTCGCAAACGATCCTGTCTCGCCTTTCGGTGTCCTCCTGCTCCCGTTTGTCTTCGTCCTCCCTCCAGCGCTCGGCGTATTGAGTGAAGAGAACGGCTCGTTCTGCGAGAATGAATCGTGTTGCGGATAAACAAAAACCGTGGACCCCGAAGAAGGAACACATTATTACTTTTGACCACTCTTGTTCTTTTGTTTTCTTTACCCCCCCCCCCCCCCCCCCCCCGATGTGTCACCGGAGTCGATAGTTGTCGACACCGCCTGATGAGACATCGCACTCTATCCACATGTGAACGTCCATCTTGCATCAACCGTCCGAATCAATAGGTTATTCCATATGCTAACGCCACCACCGTCCGCACGCGTGACCATCTTTTTGCAGAGGGTTTGTGCATCACAATCCCCGCCGGGATGTTGCCCAGTCGTGGCACCTGCGGGTAATGGAATGGTATGCGCAGGGACTGAAGAGAGTTGCTGCACACAGGATAACCGCGGCGGGAAGAAACCGAACACGGACTTGCTGATTAAGAGGGTCCGCTTACCGTCAATTTGTCGAATTATGTGAGCATGTCCCACAGGTTCTCAGCCCACCCTGTTGTCGTGACCCATACGGCAAACCTTACTGTATTTTTGTCTTCTAGTCCCATGTCGCTGCGCCCACGCCACGCGGGAGCGCGAGGTCAAGAATATCCAATGAAGCCCGGACTCCGCCCGCAATGACCATGCTGCTTAGTGTGGCCCCTTGTGAGGAAAGTCCGAGTTAGCGACGGGATTTCATAGCAATCAAAAAGGAAAATTGCGACGTGGCCATCAATCTTGTTATGTGCAAGTGCATTATATTGGACCAAGCGACACGACTTTCGTGTTGAGCTTATCAGGCATACTTCAGTATCAACAAGCCACAATTAATAAAATATTGCTTTTGCTTATCCGGAGTGGTCTGAATGTATCGTGACGCAATCAGCAACAAAAACACGCAACCACGTTTGCTTTGGACGTAGCCGGGGCCTCAGTCTCCCCTCGCCAATTCAAGTGTATATTTTCTGCACCAGAAGTCACCGCGGCAACCAAACAGCACCAACTGGCACCGCGCTATACCAGGATGGTAGACTCTAAACTGGATCCCCCACCACCATACACCGAGTCGCCCTCTGATCCAGCAGTCCTCGTTTTCCGCACCCCGACGTCGCTTCTCGACGCTCCGGGGGCTCATGATACCTTCAGTAGTCTGGAGGATTCGGCTCCGGCGCACGATGCCGGTACCGTGGTTTTCCTTCCACCGAGACCATGGGAGCTTCCAGACATGAATCCGCTCCCACTTGCTGCACCGAGTCCTCCCGTTCCTCCAGAGTGCCACAAGGGCACCGCGATCGATTCAAAAACGATAGCAGCGGTGTTTTCGGGCTCGAATCAGACCTACAAGGGCAAGGTCATCCCGAAACAAATCACGGCGTATGCGGCGTTTGGAGGGGTGGATGTGGATTTGAGGGGGGGAACGCTCCAGCCGGGAGTAACGGAGATTTGGTGCTACTCGATGATGTGAGTGGATCACCGGTCGTTCTGTCTGAATCTCGACTCACCAGCTGGGACCTCCCTTCAACTCCTGTCTCCCAGGGGCGGCGTGTCGATCCGGGTTGCAGGAAACATGGACGTAGAAGTCGACGGGTACGCAGTCATGGGCGGCTTCTCGGACGGACGGCAGAACGATACCGTGAGCAAGCTGATGGAGGGCGCCCGCGCAATTGTGTCGAGAGTTGTCGGCGATTTGGATTCCCCACAGCCTCCGGGTGCGAAAGTTGTTGTGAAAGGGTTCGTGACCTTTGGCGGTGCGTCGGTGGTGAATCGATAGGGTTGTGTGTGCAAGGGAGTGGTGTTGGTTTGGGTGCAGGCGGACATTTCCCCTTTTTCTTTCTTTTTATTCTTTGTTTCACTATGTATAGTGAGCTCTCATAGATAACAGTAGTACATTTTCCTACGTCATTTAACAAGTGCATCATTACAACTCAAATAGTGGTTGTTTTGCAGTTCAACACAGAGCCGTCATCACAATCAGCACGAGGGGGTATAACGCACGATCTCAGCCAGCATCACTCGCCGTATTATTTTGCGTGTTCAGCCAAAAGCCGGCGATCGCCGGATAAATCCGGGTAAACTGTACCACAAAAGACACCCGACTCAACTGCCCGCCATTACGACGGCGATGGCCCCTACAAAACCATTCCTGATGATATTCGACTTCGACATGTCGCTCATCGACGACGATTGCGATCTGGTGTTCATGAAGTGGGTGAATATGTATATCCATCCAACGGCAAACGTGCTCACCACGCCCGACTTCTCCACCCGTGAACGGTCACCGCACAAACGGGATATTTGACCAATTAGAGAGCTCGTTCCGGATTTTGGCGAAGCAATTGTGAAACGGTGAGCACCACAGACGTTTTTGCCTTGGCGCCGGGATCCGGTGATCGACAATGCCCGTTTGCCTTATTACGTCCCAGGTACCAGAACGAAGGCGGAGTCTGGACGGACTACGTCGACGAAGTCGCGCAGGAGGTCGCCAGGCGCGGATTTGGGGAACAGGATATCCTCGGAGCGTTGAAAAAGGCGAGATTGGTGAGTCCTGAATTGACTTGGGATCTCGAGGATGTGGAACGGTTCGAGTCTTTAACTCTTCTGGTACACAGCATCCTTCGACGGCAGACGCGATTCGGACGGCGGGTGAGGCCGGGGCCGATATTGTCATTTGCTCCGACGCGAATACGTACTTTATCGAGGCCATTTTGCGGGTACGTTGTGCTTTTGGTTGGGCGTTTTGCAGGTCTCCAGAATTTAATGTGACGATTCTATTTTTCGGCTCTTTCCATTCCGCTTCTGCTTCTTTCCATTCGACTCCAGCACCACGACTTGTTCCGGTACATCAAGCAAATCATCACCAACTCCGCTTACTTCTCCATCTCGTCGACCCCACCACGGCTCATCATATCTCGCCGAACGCTCGCATCTGACCCGCCCCACGGGTGCGACCTCCAAACTCCCAGCTGTGGCCTCAACCTGTGCAAAGGAAAGGAAATCACCAGACTGGTGGGACCTGCGTCGTGGCAGTGGAATTGGTCGCGGACGGAGCGGGGCAAGACCCAGGGGTCGCCGTGGGACTCCCCATCAGAGCTATCCCAGTCGAGCACATCTCAGTCCCCGTACGGCAAGATCATATACGTCGGGGATGGTCGCAACGACTTTTGTCCAATCTCGTTGCTGTCGGAACGGGACATTGGCATGGTCCGCAAGGGTCAGAAGCTGGAGAAAATGGTGGACGGGGACAGCAAATCCAAAATCGCTGCCAGGGTGCAAAAGTGGCAGGACGGGAACGATCTCTTGGCGGTCGTGAATAGGGAGATCGCGGAGTGGAAAACTGCAGGAGTCGGGAGTCGTGCGAGCGCCGTGATTTAAGCTGGCGGCATTCCGCATTTGTGACTATATCATTAAGACCTACTATGGGTCCAAGATTTAGATTGCGTCTAGTACAAGTTCTACTTTGATGCATGCATGTATCCAGCCAAGAGCCGTGGCGTTACTCCAAACCGTACTTTTTCCTCCTGGCCGCCATCAACTCTTCTCCGACGGTTTCGCCTCCCCCCTTCTCCAACAGCTCCTTCCGCGCCACTTCAAACCACCCATACTCTGTCAAAATGTTGTCCTTTCCATCTGAAACGAGCCCAAACGTCGGAGCCGTCACCGTCCCAGGCAGCTGCGCAAACTGCGTTAGCACCAATATGGCGCTCGGCACCGGCTCGTCGTCCGGGTCTTCGTGGGTGTGGCCCCGCCGAGCACCTTCGCGCTGAAGGGAGGACCGCGTGATACCCGCGTGGGCTGCGCAGCTAAACGACGGGTCTTCGTTCTCGAGGGTGTTGGTGCAAAGGTACGTCAGGAGAGAGAGAAGTTGTGCGCTGGAAAGGTCTTGGGGGGGGGGGGGGGGCGTACAGTATCAAAACAAAATGTTGATGCGTTTCGCTGGCACCGAGGGACTCACGGCTCACACCCAGACGCTCCCGCACCTGCGAAAGAACTTTGCTATCGACCTGCAAAGGCGGCGTCTGGCCACCAGTGGGGTCCCATTCCTCCCCGCCTTCAAGCAGCAGCAGCACTTCCCCTTCACCCTCCGGACGATGCACCCCCTCAGACGCCTCCTTGGACGGCAGCCCATTCCAAACGTGCATTCTGCCCCAGTATCCAAGCACCGAGTCGTCGACTCGGCAGGACATGGCAGTGTAAAGTAACGTGATGGCACGGTCTGGAGCTTCGGGAGGGTGCAAGGAGCAGGAGAACCCAGCGCGGGTCACGGCAAGAGGCTGGTAGAAGTATTGAGTGGAGGAGCCGGGGAAGGCGGCCATTCTCAAAGGCCAAAGGCCCGAAAGTTGAAAAAAACGGAATCAGAATAGGAGAGGCATCTTATCTCACTGTTCGACCTCGTCCGTATCCACGGTCACTCCAACGTGGTACTTGAGGTTCTCCACCAAGTTCTCAATCTCATCAACGAGCGCTTTGCGGTCATCGTCCGTCCACGATGGGTTGTTGTGCTTGCCGGGATCCAAAAGATCTCCGGCCACGAACGCTCGCAATCTGCCTCGGACGGCGGCGGGATTGGGAATGCGCGACGGTGGGAGATCGTCGAGATCCGAAGGGATCAATTCTCGGGGGAAAGTCATGCTGGATGGTGGGTTTTCACTGGCTTGTCCATTGTTATTGTTTAGTTGCGATTTTCGATTTCATCAGTACACTAGTAAAGTTACCCTTTACATAAATATGAAGGCGCACAATAAAACAAGGAGCTCCGAACCAGCGAGCACCTCTTTGACTCCAGCCAGGGGGAAATGTTGGGGAAAGGAAAGAAGAGGGGATCGGTCTTCTTCATTTTATTGTTGTTTGTTACCATTTTCCATCCTTCTGGAAATCATCACTACAATCACAATAATGTTTAGTACACACTCTTTAAATATGGAAGCACACAATAAATAAAGGAGCTCCGACCAGCAAGCACCTAATTGACGCCAGCGTCATGTGTACTATGTACGCTATAAACGTCCTGTTCAGATGCGTCCGGCGTTTATGTCTGCCAACGTAGACTGAATCCAATCGGCGATACCACTAACGCGGGTGACCACCGCAGGAGTGTTTGCCTTATCGCATGGGTTCGGTCCGAAAGAGGTGACTCCCCACTGAACGCCATTGACAATATGGGGGCCCCCTGAATCTCCTTGGCAGACTGAAGTTTGTTGTCCTTGCACGTTCTTCCCACCGATGATACAACCGAGCCTGGGTCGGTTGGCGGCGCTCAGCCCAAAGTACCATTCGCAGTTAAAGTTGTTCGTGGCGAAGAGGGTTACGCCCTGAAGTGTCGTGGCAGAAGTTTGAGCCCCGCTGTTCGTGAGACCCCAACCGACGGCGTTGGAAGGAGCATTTGCAGCCGGGACGTTAGGGTTGGTGTTGATGACCACAGGTGGGATGTCGGTGATGGGTCGTGTTTCGTTAAACGGCGTCAAAACCCAAAGCGCCGCGTCGTGGCCCGTCTCGTCCACGGTCTCGGCGTTCGCAACTTGGTACCCTGGATTCCTGATGATTGTCCTGACATTCATCTGCCGACACGTGGGCTGAGACTTGCAGAGCTGCGAGATAGTCTGTGCACCGACGTATGCTCGCCGCATTGTGAAACCGTCGTTGTTGGCACCACAGTGGGCGGCTGTCAGAACGACCGGAACAGGAGAGTTCTGGATCAGGGAGCCAGTGCAAGATGATGTGGACCCTCCTCTTCCAGTTGATGAGATTAAGTATGCTACGTAGGGGAATTGGGAGACGCTGACGCTGGCTCCACCAACGATAACTGTGACAAATGGGAACTTGAATCGCACCAATTGACGAAATCTGCGCAAACGAACTCGAAATCTTACAAGTGTTTGAGCTGATTTCACCCTCCAGCTGTCGAACCTGCGCAGCCGAGAGCATGGTACAAGAGAGCAGCACGAATGCACCAAGCACGGGCGCAAGCCAGCGAGTTGATTGTCGTGCAGACATGGTGGAGCGATGAGAGACAAGGACGGGCGCAGACGCAAAGCGATGAGTGAAAGACAGGCGGCGAGTTTTCTTTTCTGTAGGTGGGGAATGTGAGGGTTCACAAGCCAGCGGTGCGCCGCGACACCCGTTTGCGGTGCTGCGGTATGAAGTAAGGTTTTATTTACCCCCGGGAAAACCAACAGGGAAACCTTAATCCATTTTCATGAGTCTTATTCATGCTTCGTTGGTCGAAAGCAATCGAGGGACGAGAGACATGGTGCGTGATGTAGCGCAGCAATTCCAAAGCTTCGTCTTTCAGCGGACAGTAGAAAAAGCTCCTATTGTCTGTGAGCGCTGCAACACAACTACAACAACGAAGCATGGATTTGTAAAATGTTCTGCTTGATATCTTTTTTCTGCGCTAATTTTTTGTATGTTCTCTATGTACGGAGACCACAACAGATGGCGTCAGTTGAAAGCCTTGCGCATAATCACCGTGTCTCCCCACACAGGACTCCTGTGACCCGATATACGTGTATTGATATACCAGTCCGTGCACTGGAGGTTTGAAATCCGACCACTTCAAATACCTTGGGTCTCTTGTGAACTGCAGCAATGTCGAAGAAAAGCACAATACTATTTTCAAATTCATTGTTTACAAAGAAGACCCCATTCGCAACGACAATCACGCCATGTTGATCTTGACGGACTTGATTTGAGTCCTTTGATTTGGTGAATAAATATAAGTGCAACAATTAAAGGAGGGTGACTGAAAATGACGTGCTCACCATTCGTTCAGAGCGTACTCTCCGAGTTCCCTTCCTTGACCGGACTCCTTGTAGCCTCCGAATGGCATATTGACGTGGACTGGGTTTGGGTTGGTTCGCCGAGAAAAGTCAATTCCCATTTCATACTTTTTGACTGCTTGAGTATGTCACTCACCATCCATCCACGAGTTCACCCAAATGGTTCCGGCGTCCAGAAGAGAGGAAACACGGATGGCACGGTTGAGGTCTTTTGTGAAGAGACCCGCGGCCAAACCCTACATGTGACAGACACAGATTAGGGACAGGAGCCCATTATGACCAGTAAATCTTTGCCAACTCACGTAAGTAGTGTTGTTGGCCCTCTCGATCACTTCGTCCTCAGTCTCGAAAGTGTTGATGCAGACGACTATAAAACACGTAAGGTCAGTGACCTTCAAATGCAAGGGCAAGCTAAATGCTTTTGTATTTACCTGGTCCAAAGATTTCTTCGGCCATGATCTTGGCTTTCTCGGGAACACCGGCGAACACAGTAGGCTCGATGAAGTAGCCGGCGTTACCGACCTTGTTTCCACCAGCAAGAAGCTTTCCCTCTTGCTTGCCAGCGTCGATGTACTTCAGGACATTGTTGAACCTTTCGTGAACGAATGTCATGATTACACCACCATAACGCAATCACACCACCCCAAAGTCGACTTACTGGATGTCGTCCACAAGAGGTCCCTGAGTCACACCGTTCTCGAAAGGGCTTCCGATCTTGATGGCCTGCGCAGCGGCTGTGAATTTCTGAGTGAAGGCATCGGCGATTCCCTTCTGGACGTAGATGCGGGACGAGGCAACACACTAAACGCGAAGAAAAAGGTTAAGAAACGTTCTCTAGATCACCGGAAACAGAACCACTTACAGTTTGAGCGTTGTTGTAGTAGAAAGTGCCCGCCACTGTGCACATCCGAAACGACATCTCAGCTTTTATAGCAACGTGTCACTAAGTCAGATGGAACTCACAGACACCGACTGCCTTGTCGAGGTCGGCATCGTCAAAGACAAGAGCTGGTGACTTTCCACCGAGCTCAAGGGAAACCTTCTTGAGGTTGGTCTTGGAGGCAGTCTCCAAAATGCGACGGCCAGTGCGACCGGACCCAGTGAAGGCGACTGATAGATGGGGTGATTTAAAAATTGGCTATCGGGAGGGGGAAAAATGATTCTTACTCTTCGAGATCTCGGGGTGCTCGACGACTGAAGGGGGAGCGCAGATGATGTGGTTAACGATTTTGGTTCCGATTTTGTAATTCATGGAAATACTCACTAGCTTGACCAGCGGAGGGTCCGTAGCCGCTGACGACTTGGATGACACCCTTTGAAAATTTTGGATTATTACGACTAAAAATATCAGAGATAAAGTGATACTCACATCGGGGAAGCCGGCCTCCTTCGCAAGAGCACCGAGCAAAAGACCAGAGAGAGGGGTCTTCTCCGAGGTCTTGATGATGATCACGTTCTACGGAAGGAAGACGGAGAAAATGAAATGGGGTTAGGAAGGCAGCACGCGTTTAACGTTTCTGTACTCACACCGCAGGCAACAGAAGGGCCGACCTTCCAGGACCACATGTCCATGGGGTAGTTCCCTAAGAAATGAACCTTACGTTTATAAATTGTCCAACAAGTGCCGGACGTGAGAACACCAACATGGAATGATACCAGCGGTCTGTAACACAATTTAGATCAGATATTCGATTAACGGAGCACTTCGCTTCTTCGAACGTTTCAACTCACCACACCGTAGGGCTCGTGACGGGTGAAGTTAAAGAATTTGTCGGTGTCCATCATGGTCTTTCCATGGATCTTGTCGGCGAATCCGGCAAAGTAACGGAGAGCCGCGGCGGTGGAGAACGCGTGGCCGATATTTCCAGCGAGAAGCTTTCCTTGGTCAAGGGTCTCAACGGCGGCAAGAGTCTGGTGGTTCGCCTCGATGAGGTCGGCAAACTTGAGGAGGAGCTTGCCACGCTCGGCACCGTCGGTGTGACGCCATGTTTTGAAGGCCTATCCAATAAAATAAAGATATTAGATACCTGGGGAAAGTGTGGTATTGTATGTGAGGTACTTACAGCCTTAGCAGCCTTCACGGCATCATCGATGTCCGCCTTTTCCGCCTCTAACAAACATTAAATATACAATATTTAGGGGCATCGCAAGTTGAATGTTGATCAAATCGCGATCTTACCGTACAGTTCGACGATGACTTCACCAGTCGCTATGAGACAGAGAAAAAATTAGATCACATCAGCTGAAGTTTTTTAATATAATGTTGCGCTTTCTTGGGTCGCACCTGGGTTGACGGTGGGGAACTGTTCGTTTTGCGTATCAGTTTCCACGCGGTTCCATGCCGATCAGAAAGCAGGATTCTCACCTTCTTTCCACTCTTGCTCTTAACAAACTGTCCGTTAATCAAGAGACCAGTGTGAACCTTGGCCTTCGCTCCGGTGGGGAGGGTAACTTCAACTTGATCGTCAAACTTTTGCGACAGGGGAAATCGGGGTCAGCGGATGGAATACTGAGCCACGATGCATCCATCCACAGTCCGCCGTGAAATCCAATGAAGCAGAATGAGGACTCCTTGTGTGATCCATGTCGCTTTCAAGGGACATCCAGGAGCCGGGATTGCGCAAGTCTCCCAGTCAGTGCGATTGTCGATAGGTATGAGCGCTGAGGGATCCTGATCCTCTTCTTCTACTCACAGTCATGTTTGAAAGACTGATGTTTTCGAAAGAAGGTGATGGAAGTTTGGAGACTGTATTTCAACAGATAAGAAAACTTTCGGTGTCCAGAAGTGCCGCAAAATGCCTCTCGGGAGGGGACCGCCAAAACCGCCAACCGATTCCCCGCCCAAGGGAACAACGGTTGAATTTCTAACTTTCTAAAAATCGTTGCGCCCTCTTAAAACCTCAGATGTTGGAGAAACATCGTATTCTATCGACGTGGCGTGAGTTCCAAGGCGGAGGACGATTTTACGGCGCACAGCGCGAAGGGGGGAAAATGCGTTTCATAACGAACATCAATTTTATTCTTCCGTCTAAAGCCCCTTTTATTTCTTTTGTACATCGACATATCAGCAACCCGAAAGTTTTCTCTTGACTTAAACTCTTTCACACCAGACTCAGTTTAGACACATCAGTCAGCTGTGCCCCAACCGAATCTGCACTCTCCAGAGGCCCAATAACCTGTCTCCCCTCTGTCACTGCGATGCTCAAATTTGCCTTCTGGGTGGTTGTCATTTCACGTCGGAGATTGTCACCAGTGCTTCTGCTTCGTTGGCCGAACGCATTCATGCTTGACGTGTTTCCACCACCACCGACCAAACGCTTGTTTTCTATTGGAAGATTGTGGTTACGAAATCAAATTGTTTGTCGTCAAGGAAACTCACCTCTGAGCTGCGCAGCAAATGCACGGAGCATTTTCAAGAACGTGACCTATTTTCAAAAGGTGGATGTGGGATATCACTAGCAGCAAGTTGCGGAGGTCAGACTGCACTAACTTGGATATCAAAAACCTCACGCACAAGGGAGCGACCACTTTGCAAGGTCCCATCGCGAACCTATGACCAGACAAGAAGGTAAAGAGAACACTTGATACATCTCTTTACAAATTCAACTCACTGCAGAGAAATTGAATTTTCCCGCTAATTGTGATACCACCCATTAGACTTCACCGAGGTCAAATATTTGAAAAGCACAAACCTTCGCGCATTACATCAATCATCCTGTTCACGGGCACAGTCACCGTGTAGTAGGTGAAAGCGACTGGAATACTCAAAAGTACCAGACTAATAGCACCGGCTTAATCGAGAATCAATGAAATACGTGTACATTATCAAAGCCGAAACCAATAAATCAATTAGAAATGGTACCCACCAATCAAAGCAGAGTTCCTAAACGCAATCTTAAGGGAGTCGTATAATGCAGCACCAGCGATTGGTATGTTTCCCAGGTAGTTCTCGGATTCCTGCGGAAGGGGTAAGCCGGTGCAAGTCACTTTTCCGGACTAAAAAGTGATCGTTTCAGTGAGACGCACTGCACCAGCGACAAGAATCCAGGTGTAACCGCCATTTGAATATACGCGGTATTGAAAGAAGTCCACTGCTTCGAACCCAAATTATTGAAGAATCACTTAGGAGCGCTGGCTGTACTCACAATCAGGGTTAGTAAACACCCCACTTTTCGGTAGATTCGAAAAGTCGGACGCGCTCCCCGAGATATTGATCATGCCGACGATAGAATAGTTCAGGTAATCGTATTGTGTGGGGAAGTTGGCATACGTCATAATTGCCGCGTTTGAACCTTCTCCAATGAGGTAATTTTGTTGCACCCATCCGCCAATGTCGAGTGATAAGATTTGACCCTGTTGGGACATCGTATAAACAAAGCCATTGGACAAGCCACGATCACTCGACGCAGCTTTCGTGCCAGACAAAGCATAACCCAAGACTGCTATCTGGTACGTAATGAGAATATGGCACATGGCTGCATTAGCATTCGAAGGGTCTTGCACACGGTAAATCAGGGTCTGGACTGGTTCGGGAGTCTGCTTGCTTCCACGCCTTGAAATATACGGGTCCGTGATAAGGTACGGGGAAGCTGACGAAAGGGCACGAATACGAGTGGTGTATTTGAAGAAAGGATTCGTGTTGAATGGTTCCTGGAAGAATGCACACGTTATTTATGATGGAGTGGCATATAAGAAGCCAATCGCTCACCACAAGAAGCGGGGTGGCAGATATTGATCTGTTTGCTACGTCGTACGCCCAATGCGTGAGATTGCCTCCCGTGTTCTATTTTGGAATTGTCAAGCACTGAGTGAAACAGTATCAACCTCTACATACCGCCACTGGGCACAGCGAAGGGCATGATAGTCCATTTGCAAGGTAAACGTAGTGCCAGGTAGTGTTGTCTGGTGCTCCATCTGGGACAGGAATTTCGTGAACATCCAGGGGCATGTTCAACAAAGTCGACACTCACTGAAGTCAGCCAGCTCCATTCCCCAAGCATTTCCTTGCGCCTCATAATACACAATCATCGAGATAATACCCGCGCTGCTAATAATATTGGAAGTGAGATCTGATTGAATCAACCTAATGGTTGAGCTGCGGAGGACCGTCATTCAGATCTTTTCAGGGGATGCAATACATTTCCGAGCGGCGAACCTCAAGTCCGATGTTGAATAAGTTCCCCGTTGAAGCCTCTCTGCCGGAACGGAGGCCAAAACTCCATACTGGTGATCATGAAGAATTGGGGAAAATGTACCAGCGGTCGGTGTAAGAATAGTCGTCTTAACGTCGCTCTAAGCTTGCTTACCAATCCCGTCAAACTGTCTGCAGGGGAAAATAGAATGATCATCATTAACGACCTGATTAAGAACACTCAAGAACATCTCCCATATCTCACTCAGTACGTTGATCAGCACCTCCGACTCAACTTTCTGAAGAGTTTGGACAATATCTACAATAGAGTCGACGACTGGTATCGAGGTAAGATTGTTGTTATAAGCACTCGGCGTCATTCATTTCTATGAGAGCACTCACAGAACTCAACTTGGGCGTCCCTCGAGCGTGCTGAGTCCCGCGAAAGAAGACCGATAATGATTGCGATCGTTACAACGACCCTATGTGATGCAAAATCTTCAATGCGATTCAGACTTCAGTCAAATGTTTCAACATTTAACTCACGCAAAGAGCACTTGGGCAACTATGACCCATCCAAGTTTGGCAGTACATCTTCTTTGAGTCCTGGTCGTAGTACTTGGAGTCGTCTCGGTGTCGGTGTTATCATTTGCTTGAGTCGTCACAGCCGACGGCATAGCTCCACCCGCCACGGCGTTCATCAGTGGTGTTGGGGCGACATTTAAAGTCACCTTCTTTTCATGCATGTCAAACATTGATCCGCTGCTATTATTTTGGGGCTTCGCAGAGGATGCTCCCTCGAGAGCAACTGTTGGAGAGTAAACCTGGTTCGATCGCTCTTCCCATCAGAAGAGCTGGTCACAGTAGCTTACCGGGCTGTATGTCCATCGCTGGTGTTTAGCCTTTGGGTTGTTTCAAATCTGTTTTGTAACTTGAACTTGCGAAGTGGACATTCCAGGCAGGCATTTCCCAGGGTCTATGCAGCGAAGATTACACCTGACCACTGAGACAAATAGAGCGTTTCTTTCGACTGCAACACGTCCTGCAACTTATTCGAAAGAATGTTTCAGTGTTTCAGTTTGACCAAAGCAAGAACGTTGGGACGCCAAACCAACCCTCCTCACTGAACCAATGGTGAAGAGCGCAGAAGCCGTTTTTCATTCTCTCGCTGGCGACTTGTTCTCTGCAAACAACCGCTGACATGTACCGCCTTCCCACTTCCCCCAAACGGTCCGCAAACCTTTGGCACACCACAAACGCCGGTCCTCCATTTCACATCAGGGTCAAAATCAATCCGGTTTGAACCCGCCCGGAGAGGGGGGCCAGGGTCAAGGAGATGGAAAGAAAGACAATGAAAAGGTAAGAGACATGTGTCCGGAGGTTGCGCAACTGAACTAATACATTCGTCCACACCCCACCGCTCCTGCCTGAAGGGGAAGAAGGAGAAGAAGAAGTGGGAGCCCGCCGTGCCCACCCGTGTTGGAAAGAAGAAGAAGAAGGGGCCCGACAGTTCCTCCAAACTTCCTGCTGGTAAGTTTGGGAACTCGCTCTCTTTCAACGCAAGGATTCTGGATCACAGGAGCTGGAACGTACAGCACACGTGCTTTGGAAACTTCGGGACGGCGCCCATAATTTTTGTTGGAGGCCTTTGACCCACTTCCATTCTGCTAGTGTACCCCAACACCCGGTGCAAGCTCAAACTGCTGAAACTCGACCGCATCAAGGACTACCTCCTTCTTGAAGAAGAGTTCGTTCAGAACCAGGAGCGCCTGAAGCCTCAGGAGGAGAAACACCAGGAGGAACGTTCCCGCGTGGACGACCTTCGCGGTTCCCCCATGAATGTGGGCAACCTCGAGGAGATTATCGACGACGACCACGCCATTGTGTCCAGCTCAACGGGACCGGAGTACTACGTCAGCGTGATGAGCTTTGTGGACAAGGACTTACTCGAACCCGGTTGCTCCATTCTTCTTCACCACAAGGTAACCTACAAACGCATATACCTAAAGAAACCACGTCCTTTAAACACATTTTTGTTAGTCTATGTCTGTCATCGGTGTACTCGGTGAAGATGTCGATCCCATGGTCTCCGTCATGAAACTTGAGAAGGCACCCACGGAGTCGTATGCTGATGTCGGCGGGCTGGAGACCCAGATTCAGGAAATCAAGGTTGGAAGCCCGCTTTTGCTCGTGGAATACCGGAACGGGTCACTGATGTGCCGTTTATTCAATGCTCGTACTTCACGTTGAGTAGGAAGCCGTCGAACTGCCTCTGACGCACCCCGAGCTGTATGAGGAAATGGGTATCAAACCACCAAAAGGCGTGATCTTGTACGGCGTTCCGGGAACGGGTGAGTCAAATGAAAGTACCATTGACGTGAAATTGAGGTGGTAATCCAACTATTTCAATTCTCAGGAAAAACTCTCCTCGCCAAGGCTGTCGCGAACCAAACTTCGGCCACCTTCCTTCGCGTCGTCGGGTCCGAGCTGATCCAGAAGTATCTCGGGGACGGCCCCAAGCTTGTCCGGGAGCTTTTCCGCGTGGCCGAAGAGAACGCGCCTTCGATTGTCTTCATTGATGAGATTGACGCAATCGGTACCAAACGGTACGACTCGACCAGCGGCGGCGAAAGGGAAATTCAGCGAACCATGTTGGAACTGCTGAACCAGTTGGACGGGTTCGACTCGCGTGGAGATGTCAAGGTTCGTGGTATCATTTCTAACGACATTGGGTACGCTGAAAGAGAAAACTCACGTTTGTGTCTGCTGTATGACACAGGTCATCATGGCAACGAACCGGATCGATAGTCTCGACCCCGCGCTCATCCGCCCGGGGCGAATCGACCGCAAGATCGAGTTCCCTATGCCGGACGTGAAGACTCGGCGGCGCATCTTCCAGATCCACACTGCGCGGATGCAGCTTGCGGACGACGTGGACCTGGAGGAGTTTGTGATGGCCAAGGATGACCTCAGCGGCGCCGACGTCAAGGCCGTGTGCACAGAGGCCGGGTTGCTGGCGCTCAGGGAGCGGAGGATGAGAGTCACGGCGGACGATTTAAGGAAGGCGAAGGAAAAGGTTCTTTACCGGAAAAGCGACGGTTTGTACTTTATCGTTGTTGGCTCGTGCTGCGATGTGTAAACTTACCGACTTTTTAAACAGGCACTCCGGAAGGTCTTTACTTGTAGTCTTCCGACATGTAGTATCCGAAATATTATGGGACGAAGAAACTATGATGATCATTTGCGATATGCTAACTCGCTCTTTCATAAACCAGCGAAACCCCCCCAAAAAACAAATCGCTGCTATCGTATTCGAAATATTATGGGACGGAGAAACGGTCGACTGTCATGATCAGTTGCAATATTTTGACAACACGTCCTCTCTAAGCCAGTGGAAACCCCCAAATACTGCTATCACCATATGCAATAATACCAACGTGTTCGCTACTACATATAAACCAGTGCAAACCCAAAAACAAATATGTTCCCGTCATTTCTACGCAAATCGAACAATCACCACGCCAGCGCTTTGTACACAGCCCCGACGTTCGAGAGGTCAAGCCATGCGGCGAGGTTTAAAGTAGGGGGGTCTAGACGGAACACCACAACGAGGTGTTCGTTATTTCGAAGTGCGGAAGTGGGAGAGCCGATAAGAACAGTACCTTCAGTGGGGCCATCGCGGTCGGTGTACTTGGAAAGCGCAGGTACATGTAGTGTGTCAAAGGGAGCAGAGGAGATGGGTGTTTTGGTCGCAGTTCGGGCGGGTTCGCTGGATCGTTCTGATGTATCGACGTCGAGACGCGGGAGCAGCGCATGCAGGGCGATATCTGCCACGGCCGTAGCGCCTGCACCAGCCATCCTCGGCCCATTCTGAGCCTGCGCCTGCACAAGCTCCCTCACGAGTAGGACTTGGCACTCCAAACTCGCGTTCCGTTCCCTCAGTTGCACATTCTCCATCTCAAGGTCCCGCAGCCGCTGCTGGCTCTCGCTCGCGGAAGAGCGCAGGGTGGACAGTTCGGTGCGTTTGCGTTGGCGCCAGGCCTGCGAGCAGAGCAGTTGAAACAGGTTGTTGAACACGAGATGGTCAAAACAATCAACCGTTGGAAGCAAAGAATGAGGATGAATGCGCCAGGAAAGCAACGCAAAGGCGTAAACGTACCTTCTGAGCGGCCTTGTTTTTCTCTCTCTGCGCCTGGAGTTTTGACGTCGGAACCAACCCCTCTTCATCCTCCTCGCTGGACGCTGATGGAGGTGATCGCCGCGCCAGCACGGCATCGAGTGTAGTGGTGGACCGGGAGAAGCGTTTCGGCGTGACGGCGGGAGACATGGCGAAGGATTCGAGAGAAATCGGAGCAGGAGCGCGATCGGAGCCAAAAGTACGGAGAATTTCAGAGGGGCGGTTGTGGGGTGGTGTCCGCAGCAGGCGGCCTGGGAGCGCCACGCTCCATCACACGTGGAGGACAGGCAGCGAAGTCTACCTTGATATGTCCGGAGAACGAAGTTTTAAAAGGTCTACGTATTCTGGAAACTAAACACTTGGTCAGCTGCGTGCAATGGGGACGAGTGGAGGAGAGGTCCACACACCGCCGCCACCTTCTGTGCATATGGGGTCAGATGAACCAAGTTATGAGCTTTTAGACACCCCCTCCAACCACATCGCTAGTCCACGAGATGATTACGAAGGAAGAGCGCTGCTCTAATTCGCTTCGGCGATTAACGTGTAAAGGAACGTGGCGTGACGTCGCGTCCCTCGGATCCCTCAACTTCCACCAACTGAATGATCCTTCGTTCGTCATGTGTGCAAAATGCTATTCTGGATACGATTGACTTATACCCTCTTGCGCCGCCCCCTGGAAACAATCGAAGAAATCACCCAATTTCTCCCTGTCCGCGCCCTCGTCCGACTCTCCTCCACATCTCGCTCCCTCCGGCGGATTGTAACCATTCCCGCTGTCTGGGAGCGCCTGGACTTTTCAGACCTCTTGCCCGGACTTACGGATGCTGATTATACAGACTGTTTGGCTGTAATCGCCACATGTATTTCCCCTTCGTTATCTGGGAGACCTGGAAAGGCTTCTCGTGGACAGCTTTACACGGTCAAGGCATGGTAAAATATCACGCTGGAATGCACATGGCGACGTCTTACCCTTGGATCAGGTGTGCTCAGATACGTCCTGCTCAGTGTACGTCTGTCGTCACTGTACTTCAGACTGGGATGACATCGTTTTCAAATGTGATGATTGTGGTCGCTTCATATGTGAAAGGCTTCATTAATAATCTCCAGTGGCTCCTGGAGCCCTCACGAAATGATGAATGAGGGGTCCCTATGGCCGCCGCCGCGATAATGTTTCTGGCAAGTCCATCTTCCCAAGTAATTGTTTTGCCGATCCAGGTGCCCTGCTCAGTTTCCCCCCTTCGATTTCGAGTGCTCGCAACTCGCACGGTCGTGGCACGTGGCAATTGGCACTTGGCACTTGCGAACGCAATAAAAACTTGCTCGATTCACAGTCGATGTCCAAGTAATGTTTTTAATTTTTTTTATTCTTTTTTTTTCATTTTGTTCGAATCGTTGGGTCGACGTTTCCAGGGTGCGGATTCCGCCGTGGAGTCTGAAGACTGGAACGCGAACCTCTTAAGAAATTCCAATGAAGAATGGCAGGTTTTTCCGAGTGCAAAGACTGGAGTGACGTTCATTCGGTCTCGTCTCTCACAAGTAAGCATTTCAATGACCACCGTGGCATACAGAGTCTAGCACACTTTACTTGCATATAATTATTCTTGCGTATTCTGGCAGTACCGTGCACGGGCGAGTTGAATTGCGCAGCTCCACTTATGCATGTTGGCACTCTGGCACTCTGATGTGGCCACTTGAAAGTCGATGTGGCGGTCAGTCTGGCGACATCATGGTCTGGCATGACAATGTGTCGCATCGCCGATAGCCAGGGGCACTGCCATCGCTGCTGCTATCATTTCCTATTCCGGGTAATCACGGGCTGTGCAATCTGGTGTTTGTGCTTGGTGGTGTGTTTATTCCGGATTTGGAAGGGCTTGACCTGCGGACGCCCCATGTGGGTCGCGAACCCCAACCCTCAAGCCGCTGGGTGGAATCGGACGCGGAGTGCGTGAGCAGCAGGCAGAGGAACGGATCGGATCGCCGACATGGCAAGGACGTGGGCGTGGCTGCGTGAGTCACCGTGCGCTGCGCCACGTGTGTCGTCTGCTGACACCTGCCCCGTCACCGCTTGCACTTGGCACACGCACGATCCGTTTCCCACGCACAGCGGCCATCCTGGTCTTCGCACTGGCCGGGCTGCGGCTGGCTGCGGCGCAGGGTGAGTCGTGCTGCTGCGCTGGCCGTCGTGCGAGTGGCCATGCTCACCTGTCGCTGCCTCCACCCCACAAGCCTACTACTGCTTCGACACTACGGACTGCCCGCAGATCCAGGGCTACTCGTCTGCATGCACAGAGTACGTATGCACCTACCAGTTCGGCACTGCTCCCCCGCCGCCTGCAATCCCGGCCACGCGCACCTCGAGCACCAAACAACCCCCTCCGCCGCCAACACCTTCCCCAACACGCACCGCAAACCCTCCACCAGCACCCACACCTCCTCCTCCTCCCCCTCCCCCGCCTCCTCCTCCTCGTAAGTCTTCAATCTCACTCTCTCACCGTTCCTTAAGTCCCCAACCCGCCCTCCGCCCCTCGCCCCGCCCTCCTCCGACCCGGCCCCCGTCCGCACGTCCCACACCCACGACGACCCGCGCCGCAAGCCCGACTCCACCACCGGCGACCNGCAGCACATTGAAATCGAAGCTTTGCAGTCCTCCTCCTCCCCCGCCCCCTCCGCCGCCTCCACCACCACCACCTCCTCCTCCACCTCCTCCCACGACCGCTCCCACCTCAACAGCCCCAACCACACCCACACTCCCCTCCTCAACCTCCCTCGCCCGCACCACCGAATCAAACCTCAACAACCTCCCCCCCGGCGGGGTCCTCCCCGCTCCTGCTCCCACAAACGACCCGTCGCTCGCTCAGGGCAGCGCGCCCTCTGCCTCCACCTCCACCTTTCCCAACTCCAACGGCGCCTGGGGTGGTGGGTCCGGCGTCGTCTCGGTGCCTCTAGGCGTCCTCATCGCAGTCCTGGTCGCGGCGATCCTACTCGTCGTGGGGTTCTTCATCGCACTTTTCCGCAAGAAGCGCGGCGGGCCCGAGCAGGGCGTCATGTACCCACCGGGGCATGGCCACGTGTTGAAATCTATACTCAAAGAGGACTGGAAGTTTGATCACAGGGAGAGTGGCGGGCACGATGGGCAGATGAGGGGGTGGGACGGTGAGTGTCCCACCGAGGTCTGCAGTGCGAAGCACGCAAGACCGTGCGCCGAGGCCTGAGCGCGCAGCGATGACCGAGGCTGGTGTCCTACGCGGAGCGTATTCCGCCGTCGGAGGCGAGTGATGCGCGACGCGGAATTTTTTTTCTCGGAGTAACCCGCGGAGTGGAATAGTCCTTCTCGCGGTGCGAGGAATATCCCACGCAGAGCGTGTATAGAGAGAGACAGAGGCGTCCGCCGGCGGCAAACAATTCGCGCGGAGGGGAATAGGGAATAGTACGAGACGCAGTTTGCCTCTTTCTCTCTGTCTTTCCTCCCTGGGCAGCGCACATTCTAACCCCCCCCCCGGCCCCTCTCTTCCCCCTTCTCCCTCACTGAAGGCGCCCACGCCTTCCGCGCGTCCGACTTCTTCCCTTACAACATGGTCGCCGAACCCCCCGCCGCGCACGTCTCACCGGCACACGTGCACCAACCCGCCCAAGCGCAAGCCCACCCGCAGTCCCCGGGCACGCCCAAAGACCCCAACAACCCGTTGTCGGGCCAACTCAATGCCTCGGGCCAGCTCTCCTTCACGGTCCGCACGCGAGACCCCAACCTCAACTTCTCGTCATGGTGGCGCCCGCGCCCGCCCCGGGCAAAACCGCCCTCCACAACAATGAGTCCCAAATCCCCCACGGGGGGCTCGCCAAACACGGGAAGCCTGCTGCGGAGTTTGTTTAACCTGCGCTCCCCACGCTCCCCGCCAACGTCGCAGCACTCCAACCTCTTGCCAACGTCGCAGGAGATGCAGCTGGCGTTCCCGCACGACGCCAACACGGCCAGCGCGAAACTCAAGTCCCCCACGCAGCAGCAATGGTCATGGCGCGTCGGCGCGGCAGGGATCCCGACGAGCCCGCTTGCGTCGCAACCACCCGCGTACCCCGTCGCGGACAGCGGGCTCGTACCCTCGCGGTTCTCGGAACGCGTCAGTGCCGCGCCCCTGTCGTGGGGAACAGCCCAGTCGAGCCCGCTCTCGTTCCAGTCACAACTGCCTCCCAGCGGGGACGTGCGCACCCCCGCCACCGCCGCGGAACGGGCCAGCGCCGCGCCGACGTTCATGTCGTGGGGCACGTTCCGCTCTTCCCTCCCGCACGCTCCCCCGCAGCATCTCCGTCGCGACTCCACACCGGCGCCGCCGCCGTCTCGCCCCACCTCGGAATTCTCATCAACGTCATCCACATCCTCCACGCTCCCCAGCTTCATCATCCGCCACCCCACACGGGCAAGCACAGCCGCCAACTCGACGCTGTCACACTCCCAACCGCCCTCGTCGCCGCGCTACACGACGCAGTCCATGGTCTCGGACGTGGGGGGCGTGCAGACGCACGCGCACACGAACTCGCAGACGGCAACGTTGAGCATGTACTCGGCGCATTCGAGGTCTAGTCTCGCCCCGCCTGCGCATCTTTCGCAACAACCCCTGCCGCCGCTACCCCCCGGCGCGCGCCACTCGGTCTTGTCGAACGCGCACCTGCATTCGAGACCCGCGTCGACGATCTCGGCGCCTGATTCGTGGCGCTCGCCGATCCCGGCGCCGGATGATGATGGCGACGGGTTTACGCTGCCGTGGGGGAATTAGGCGCCCGTGGTCATGGGACTAGACTCCTGTGGGGAATCAGACTCCCGTAGGAGGATTTGGCATGTGTCTGAATTTCGTTTTTTATTTCACAAAGGGGTGCACGACTGCACGGAGAAGTCAACACCAACACAAAACACGAACACAAAAATGAGCATGAAACATGAACACGGATGGAAATTTACCTTGACTGATTACTGTATATACCGTTCAATGTTTATTGTTATGGTACGAATGATCGAATAATAATGAAAGAGCATCATGTACTTTTTGTTTCAATTCTTTGGTCAGCCGCCAGCACGCTCCAATACCTCCTCCGCTCAAACTCTCCATGGCTTCCTCGAGCCCACACAACTACAAAAACGGAGCTCTGCGTACATTTCAAGACAGGCGACTGCTGGAGGGGCGCAGAGTGAGCCAGCGAGCTCCTTAGCCTTTATCGGCGTGTGTGTCAATCGTCATCGTCATCAAAGGTGCCACTTCGCCCACGGAAAACACCACCTGCGGAGACCGGTTTGCAAGCATGGATCGGCGTGTAGGGGATCCTGCGTGCGCTTATGGGCATCCGTATGATGACGTGGGGAAAAGTTCGTGTGACGTTTGCGATGACACGGTGGTTTCGGTCGTGTGTTGTTTTTCCTCACAAGCGCTTGTTTCGATAGCTCTCGGCTCTTGCCAGACACAAAGGTTGGTACGGTCGAGCTCTCAAGCTGGATGTCGGGCCTCCCGAGCGTAAGGGACCAGGTGGTAAAGCTGAAACTGACACCCCAATCGACTGGTCAGCGTCTTGTCACACTCGGTCGTCATGGCGCGAAATTTGTTCAATTTCTGCTTACATAGGTCGGTCTGGTACAAAAGCGCCAGCTGCTTTCTCTGGCAAGCGAGCGTGGGTTGGATGATTCGTGTCAATCCTGAAAACCACTATTCTCCAACTCATGAACCCGTGTCGCAGGCCGAGCGTCTTCCTCCTCTCCGCGCTGACGCCGATGTACTCCAGACCTCGGGACAGCTTCTTTCAACCACTCGACTGTCCCACCACATACAACTCCTGAGCCCGTGGTCGAGACGTTTTCGGGAACAGTGGACGCCGTGGATGTTGCATTCGTAATCCACCAGATTGATCACGCCAAGAAGAGAGAGTTGTAGCTGGAGGCAAGCCCAAGAATGCAAAAGGAGGTCCAAAGCTTGAAGGAAGAAGTGCGGAGGTTGACCAACCAAGTTCGGGTCGAGGTGGAGAAGAACGACAAAGCAATGTGCATAGTGTGCTTTGGGGACACAATGGCAGTTGTTTTCATTCCCTGTGGGCATGCGGTCTGCTGCGCAATGTGTGGAGAGAACTTGAAAAGGCTCAGTGCCCCATTTGCCGTGCGCGCGTGGATAAAGCATACAAGATACTTTTCTCTTGATCGTAGGAAGCTGGTGGTCGGGGGTGTGTGGAGTGGGTGGGAGTTTGTTCGCCAAGACTATGAAGCAACAGAATACAAGTAGAAGATGACACTTCCTTTGCCTGAAATTGAATGATCCTAATAAAGTTTTGGAACTACCTTCCCCATTTGTATGGAGCAATTTTCTGGGAAAAGGTGATACTTGCGTGGGAAAGTGACGGAAGAGACTACAACAAACTCTCTCCGTGAGCAGCGCAGCACAGACAGGAAGTTGCATAAAAGGGATAAGTGACTAGTCCCAATGACTGGAGGGAGCCTTGTAGGATTTTGGTATTGTATTATGTGGCCGTTCTCTTCTGATTAAACCTACTAGACATGAATTAAATCCATGCGCAGTGTTAGCATCACTATTGCCAACTGCCTCTCCCTCTGCCCCTCCCCCGGCCCTTCCCTGTTTCATGCTTTCCTCCCTTCGACCCAGTCCCACCTCCACTGCCTGTGTGGCTGGTGTCGTGACTAATGCGAGATGACGGTGGTCTCCGAACAGGTTTTGGAGGGCGCGAAACTTTGTTCATTGAGGGGAGAGAACAAGTAAATCGACAAATTCACGCCAGGCGCCTTCCATGTACCGGGCACTTACATCCATCCTCGTCGTCGCCATCTGCTGGATCCGGACCATCACCACCCGTTGCGACGCTCGCCGTGTCATCCGCTTCCGACATCACCATATCGTCTCCACCCAAGCTCGCCTCATCATGGGAGTTTGCCCCAGCCCCATCCTCAGCAACCAGCACAGCTAGTCCAACCGTCTCATCAGCAGACGGTCGTGGTCCCCTTTTCCTGCGGCCTTGATGTGGAACTACCGGAGGTCCTGTCACGGAAGCGTTGGAGCCCCCAGACCTTCGACGAGGGCGACGGCCATGGCTCGTTTCTGCAGGGAAATCCACATCCAGGTCAGCGAGAGTCTCATCGCCTGGGCGGTCATTGCCAGAACCACGTTCTAAACGCATCCGGTCCCATTCAGGATTGTGTATCGGGATACGGAAGTCCGTCATTTGATGAAGAAACGGAGCAGGATGAGGAGGGGGGAAAGAATCTTCGGCGTCGGACGGTAGTTCTGAGTCCTGGTGTGAAGAGGTGTCACTATGGGCCTGATAAGGCCCCTTTAGGCATCATCGGTCTCTCCTGCAACACGCACTGCCACTTCGTTCAACCCCTCTACGTCATAATAGAACCTGAAACGCTCCCACATCGCGCTCACGGGAAGTTTCACAGGGGAGTTGGAGTTGAAGAAGCGTAGGGCGGAAAGCATGCGCACATGGCGGTGCACACCAAGTGGCTTCACAGAAGAGTAGGTGAAAATTTTCACGTGGCAAAAGAATGAAGAGTGGTGAGATATGGAACGAGAGATGTAACAACGGTTCCTTGTGACTTCCATTGATCGAGCATCCTCCACGCAACCAAGCTTCAACAAATTATAGGAAATCGTTACACATCAACATGATCGACTTCGAAAGTCCAAATCATTTCCTCCTGACTTGGTCTGGCAACCCCAGTCCTCGCAACTTCAGTCTTACAACTCGCCGCGCAGGATAAGCAATTCTTCCACACAGGTACCGAAGGACGATCCATCGTCCAAACAAAATTGCGAATCGCGAACCACGAATAGCTATCTGCCATTGTGTTGTTCCATCACAACCAAAGGTAATCAACTCGGGTCTCACCTTGTACTTAGCGAGAGCTTGAAACAGCACGATTTCCATCTCCGGTGTCCAGTTGTGATACGTTCCATCTGGTTCTGTCTGAGCATACGCGACAGGAGTTCCCGGGAAATCGAACTGGCCATTAGTGTCAGGTGACGGTGGAGGATTCACGAAAGGGGTGGTCGGTGGAAGCAGAGGAGGAAGAGGAGATTCGATAGGAGCCGGGCTATCGGCAGCCGACGATGCAATCGAGTGTTTTTTCAAGCGAGGCATGCGATGGTTGCCTAGATTCACATTTCTGGTGCTTCTTCAAAACCTCAACCATCACAGAATCCCGTCACGACGTTACAAATTTAGGTGCTGTCAAGAACACATACTTGTTTCCTTCGCTATTCAGTAGTCTGTACCCTCTTTCACTGGCTCTGATCCCTTTCACAATCACATCATACAAATCGTCAACCATTAGCCTGTTGAGGGTCCACGAATAGTGCCGCATGGCTGTGATGTTGGTATCGAGGGTAGTCTGGTCGATGACATCGACATCGAGATACTTCCTCCGACCATTTTCGTGCTGCCACATTAGATCACCGGACCTCCCCACGAGTTTCTCACCTTCCACCTTTTCACCAGCCCAAATAGCTCTGTCGAGCATATCAACGTAAACAGAGATCAAGGGGCAAAAGCGGCGAGCGAAAGGAAAGTGAACTGCCACGAAGTCATGGAGGTTCTCCTCTCCATTCAGGAGGGTGAGGCTTCCCAACGAGGGAAGATCCTGCTCTGTGGATGAAGAGGGCACTAGAGATACTGGGAATGCTGAATTTGAGGTGGACAATGATCCCGATGCAGAGGACGAGGCGATAAGCGGTTTGAAGAGCTCGTCGAATGGCAATCTAAAGGCAAAGTTTATGGTGGCCCCATTAAATGAGGAAGGTCTCTTACCTGCATAAAACTCGGCTCCCCATCGAGTGTCCCATCAAGTGAAATGTCCGGAATCCCTCTGAGGCCAAATCCCGTATGACGTCGCAAAAGTCGCGCTGGGTGTCGCCTTCCGCCATTCGCCTCGCTGCTCTGAAACTGGAAACCGTTCCACTGGGCCAACAGAAGGCGAAAAAAGTTATCTGATCACGAGGAAAGTTCCCAATTGTGACAAGCTGAGCGATTCCCTGTTAAAGTGACAGAGAGGTGAGGCCGAAAGGATCTTTGTTACGACTTCAAACTGTAAACACACTTTCATGGCCCACTCCGCGTGGTTGTTCAGCCTTGTCCAAAAAAACGCTTGGTGTGTCGTGAAATGTATCGAAAGAAACAACACTGCTCACCCGTGGCAGTATATCAACGCGACGGTATTTCGTCGTTGGTTGTGGGTTTGCAAGCAGCAATCCAAGACATTCGGCGAGCCCGATTTCAGCGTAGGTGGAATGGTGTAAGCAACGTTCGGAAGATGAGCGTAGAACTGCCTAATCTCGCCCGTCTTCATAAAATGCCAGTTTTCTTTTTTGTGCATTCTAAAACGCACCCAGCTATCGAACACTCGACAGTTCCAACTCCATAGGAAATACCTTTCCCACGCGAGGGCACTCTTCGAGCCGACGCCATTTTGATGGAGGCATCGTTGCGTGCAAAAATAATCGGAACTGTCTGCCACAAGGGAAAATCATAGTTCCATAACGACAAGGTTGTTTTTCAGACTCACTGTGAACGTATTTGCCGTTCCGTACTCCCTTGAAATGAAATTTGTAGGGACACCGTGCTCAAACCATCCTTGCAGTATCTCTCCTCGCTCTGCTCTGTCCGTCCATTTTCCTTGACCATGGGCGTGGCCTTCACTGTCAACATCTCCATGATAACAAAATCGGCCCCTGTGCAGCATCATGGCATCAAAGTAGAAATACTGATAGGTTTGTTCTGCAGAAATTAGGTCCGCTTCGGTTTGATTCATCTCCATATCAGAATCAGAATTTTCAGGCCCAGTAATGAAAGAATTTCTTTCGGGATCGATCTTAGCAGGTTTGATATTGTACCTGAAATATGAGAGAAAGTTGAGCAATCGCGACCAATGCCTCTTTAGACGAGACGCCACACCATTGTCGTACAGACAGAAATCCAAAGAGCGAGGCCTTCGTCAAAATCATCTTTGGGTAGACGTGATGATAGAAAAGGTAACTTTAAGTATCGCGTTGTGAGGTTAATCTGAATGGGATACAAAGCGAAGCCCACAAAAAGCTCTTACAACAGAATGGTCATGGTGATAAGACCCCCGACGGTGCTTAAACTTCCGTGAAGTGTTTTAGGGTAAGATCTATTTTGACATCATACGGTCCTCACATGATTGCCAACGCAAGTATGTAGCCGGGGGAGTCGCGAGCTTGCACGTCCCGACCTCCGGATTGAATTGTGAATCCTAAATCCACACTGAACAATGCTAAGAGCCCGAGGAGTAACCACACAAAGACCATCCGGAAACTAAGTGACAACCGAACAACGATCCAAATCACGGGAATGGCCATGACTAAAATTGCAATAATTTCATTGATTTGCGAATTTGTAACCCTGTGTGGGGGTAATGTCAGGAGGAACGTGAGGGCACGATTCAAGAACAACCCACCTTGTGGTGTTACTCACACGTACAATCCAAAGCACAATGAAGAGGATGAACAATACGACAACGAATGCCACCCAGATGAGGTGGTAACGATTCGACTAGTCCGCTTCAATTGTGACATCATTTCACCACCAACCCAGAAACCAGGATCGCGAACCTCGATTTTTATTCCCATGCGAGAGCGTTCCATTCTTCGAGCTTGCATATGACTTTGATGGAGTTTTGGAGTGGATGTCACACCGATTGGACGTACGACGGCACGCTCCTGCCTCCACCTACTAACCGAAAAGTCCGATCGAAGTTGGAACTCTCTAGCTTAGCTCCTTTCCTAACTGAAAGGTCCATTGTGAAGAGCTACTCTTCTCAAGGACCTTGCAATGGACGGACTCTGAAGAGCACAAGAAATGACGTGAATAAATTACCCGATACCCCAAATCGTCCTCTTCCGGCAATAAGCTAAACCGTACCCTTTCTGTAAGCTATAATCTGATACCAAGTTTCTCGAATACATCGTTCTGTACCGAGGGCAAGTCGAAGAGTTCTCCGACAAGAGAATCCATCGCCGCAAGATCCTCATAAAAAAACGCTTGGTCATATATCCGCCCGCTTTCGTCATATTTCATGCGATTCAAAGATGCGCCTTTCCAAGATTTGCCCGAGTACGCTCTGTAACTGTTGTGGGAAGTCGCAAAAGCATAACCATTGTCCCAAACAAGAAGGTCAATGATTGGGTTACTAATCACTTCCTGCGGTATGGGTGATTGGACGAAAAGGTATTGGAGATGGGTATTGAAGCAAGGGCGAAACAGAGAGAGCGATTCAGGTTGTATTGTGAATAAGTCCTTGGTTAGGGACGACAGGTTTCCGGATTACATACCTCAAGCCCATGAGTAACAACAGAATAGAAAACCGCCCAGAATAGCTTGGCATCTTTTGGGTATCGCGACAGGCTTTGAGTGCGCATCCGTTAGAATGTCCTGTCCGTTAAATGAAGTCTGCCCCCAACTCGAACCCACTTTTTCATGTTTCCGGCGAAGTAAATGATAGCGCCGTCTGCATACGAGTCCCAGAATGCTGTTTCAAGTATGTTAGTATCCCCCACGAACCAACCCATCGAGCATCAGAACCCACGTGATTTGTCATCTGCGTCGGAAAGGAACGCGGCGTATCCTTGGCTGATCTTTTCATGAGCAAGTTTTCCACTCCTCGTTTTAGGAAGCGATGGAAGCGCCTTCACATCTGCTGGGAGTTCAGGAATCGTCTCGCTGCTCTCCCTCAATTTGAAGACGGAGGTTCGAGTTGTCATCGTTCCAGCATCGACAGTTACTAAAGTAGGATGGGTGGTGGAGGTTGGGGGACGACGCGCCACTCACCTGACCGTGGCCAAGGGACCCTGAGCAGATTTGTCAATGCATTTGCCGACCAGGTATACTCAAAATATTCCATACATGGTTCGTTATACTTTGCTAAGCACTCATCACAAATGATCTTCCTCAGCCTACGCCGCTGGCGGAAGAGTGTCTGTCTTGGGCTCAACAACCCCAACAACAACATTTATCCAAAGGGTACTCCATCCCGTCGCGCCACTCATTCCAACAGTGGTAAGTGGAATAATGCCCAGGAACTTGCGTTGTTCGGGATACCGCTCGTAGAGTCGACGCTCTTGAATCAAGTCGTTCGCAATGTGAACTTTGACGTCGGTGAATCCTGCATCAACAGTGAGCGGATACGAAATAGTCTGCGTTTATCAACGGAAGTGAACCTACCAGATTCTTTCATCTCCTTTGCAATATTATCGTGCTTGCTTGTTGGCTTGCCCGAGATGGCTTTCACGGCTCCCATGGGCCCCCCATATTGAAAAAGTTTGCTGACGGCCTTGAATTCAACCTCGGGGTGTGCAAACACGTAGTGCATCGTCGACCAGCAATCTGTCACTGGAAATGACAATATTCCGAAATTGCATACGGACCACAATCACGGAATTTCTGCATATTCTGAACGTACCAAAGACACCTCTTCTGCCCCTTCTGGACAGGTATTGAACGAGCGTTCCAAAGAACCCTCGAGCTTCTTCATCTGTCATATACTGGATGAGACCTTCCGCCAGAATAAGAATACCCCCTCTGGTGTTTCCAGTGCGCGAAAGCAAGTCCGACAACTCGGTTCCCAGAAGGTGGGGTACGGACGGCGCAGTTGTAGATCCTCCAGCGGCATGAGATTCCGACTTTCCAAGTGCATCCAGGGCAAAAATATGATGGTTGGACGGGCGCGGTCCAGGAATCCGTGAAATTACTGGGAGTGCAACCGTTAGAGACAGTGTAAGAGAAAATAGGTGTTGCGGAGAGTGGGACAAACTCACACTCTTCTTTGTGAGCCGCAATGTCTGGTAAATCTGTCTCAATGTAGGTGACGTTCGGGAATTTCCTCGCATATCGGATCCCCCTTCCTGAAACACCCGATGCAAGCTCCAGGATCACTGAAACGCGGCCTTTATTACAGAAAAGAAGATTTCATTAGCTTAGAACCTATCGTGCACAACAGTAACCTACCAGACTCGATTTCTTCACGGACCACTTCATCAATTGCTGTGTGACGACCAATAAATTGGTCGATGGTACTTGGTCCTCCTAGCAGATAGTGCTCCACGAGCCAGACGGGGAACTGCCGAGCGGGGAGGTTTCCGAGGGATCAATTGTGGGGAAGGAGGGCACTTACCTGAATGGCCCAGTACACTAAGAGATTGACGGGTCGAAAGAACGGGAGGTCCGAAAGCCCTCTGGACTGCCACGTCTGTCCGGTAACGTACGCTGCGAGAAGGTGGCGTTTCCTGTATTGGCACTTGGCGCGATGTCAACGGACAATCAACCCACCAGTCGTAGAGATTTTGTTCTTTTCTTTCCTCGAAATAGTCTCAGGGATGATCCTTGGTCCAATTAGTGCCACGATTATGATTGCAATGCACTCCACAAAGTGCAAAGCAGTAGCAGCAGCAACGACCATCCGTTGCAGACCGAGGAAAGACATGGGCGAGTTGCGAAGGTGCGAAAGATTGATAGAGGGGTCGTCGCACCTTGCAACAGAAAATCTGACAAACACTTTCGGAGCGGCGGCTTAAAACCTCACACACAAACCCTGTCCGCAGGACCGCCGACAGCCAAATCAGATTGCTATTTGTTGTGCACAAATAAGAGAACATCTGTCGCTTTTTTCTGTGATTTAACAACAGAAGCCTTCACCCAAAAAGTACCTGGGTATACAACGGCAGTCGTATTGTGGTTTTAAACGTATGCCAAATATTGCAACGGAAATTTTCAACATTGTATGTATCACTCTTCATCTCTCGCTGACCCTCCCACAACCTTTCTGGTATGTGTCCGTTGACCTCCGGTGAGCGCCCGTGATCCGTTTACTTCCGCCGATTCAGCATGCGCCACTTCTAAATCATCCCCGCGCTCTCGCAGCCATCCCATTCTGGGGCCAGTCCTGGCAAGTTCCGAAAGACGGAACCCAAATACTTTGGGCGTATACATCTGCATGTCTGGTTCTACCGATCCAGCTGCAACATTCGCCCCTCCCCCGATACTGGATTGCGGTCCATCACGTCGCTGTTCAGGACCACGTCCAGGCCCCGAATCCGAGTCACTTCCCTGCACCGTATGCACACCCACCCCATAGAGGGTTGTCGACGAGCTGCTGGGTGTCACACCAGGTCTCAGACTATCAGAAGGGAGTTGAAGTGCGGGGGAAGCTTTGCGAGCGGATTCTGGGAGGATGATTGATTGAGCAGGTACGAGCTCGGGGTAGGTGAGGAAGAGGAGATGCGGGAATGTTGGGCCAAACGCGGCACCATCTACTTTTTGATACCTTTTCTGCAGCAGTACAGTGGTGTGACAGAGGGCAGATGATGTGCCATATATAGAGGCGCCAGGGTTAGTAGGATACTCCACGGGCGATAACGGATTGAGCACTCACATCCCTCGGCGAGTAGAGGTCCCCGCATCTTGGGCAGAAATATCTGAGATTGTCTAATTTCGGCATGTCATACAGCCCCATCGGCACCACAAGCTGTCCTCGACACATCACCCTTGGGCAAGTTCCGAAGTCACCAGCTGCAAATCGTTCCGCCATGGATGCAAGACCGCCTTTGGTGAGAAGATAGCGGGCGTGCACTAAAGAGTAGAGAAGAGAGGCCGACTGGTCGATTTCTGTTGGTGTTGGGCGGCTGCGACGGGTGCTGGAGACGTTGGTGGGGTGAGGAGTAGGGCTGAGAGAGACAGAGCGACCCAAGGCCTCGGGAAGCGGGGGGGACGGAGGTCTTTGATCCGTAGCTGGGTTTGAGCGAATTGAAGTTAGTTTGCGTAGGTCAGAAGCAAAATATCACGAAATCCGTCTAAATCGGAACCCCGTAATCGGTTATCAAGGTTATCAAGCTTAGGCCGTCGGCAAATGGTCTTCTACCTGCCTGCCGTCTCGGCAACCTGATAAGTTGCAGTCACTCCTGAAGCGGCCCCCACCAAATCTCGAACCAGACTCACCGTCACCACTTCCTTCGTCTAGGTCCAGGTCCAATATCGTGTCGAGCGCCTCATTGTAATGAGGCACTATCGCGTTAAGTCCACAGAGATTAAAGTCATCTTCGATGAAGTCTTCCGGAACTTCAAGGAAGTATTCGTTTCCTTTATCGAGGTTTAGTACAAAGAAACATTGACGAGTGCCTGAAACACTGACCAGATAAGGTACAAAACCAGTTAATCCACGATACGTCCGAAGAGGAATTCGAGTTGCCAGATGTTTCATATGTGTCGGTAGAGACTACAACATAGATTGTCACTGCACCCAATCCACCAGTTTCGAGGGCACTTCGATAACTTATTCCCAATTTGATAGTTTTTGGCCTGTCATTGCCTCCATTTGTGCTTGCCTCTCCCGTTCACTTAAAGGTAGCCGAACCTGCTGTTGCCCGCTTCGTTCTTTGCGGAATACGGCCGTTCCCGACGCAGGGTTTTCATGTAACTTACAGTCTTCATCATCATCTTGAAGCTCCTCCTCTTCCTCAACATCCTCCTCTTCAAATTCATCCTGGTCGTCCTGTTCGGCGTCACCTTCACCGTTCCTCCGTTCCTCCTCTTCGTCCTCTTCCTGTTCTGTTACATTTTCATCCTCTGGTCGCAATTCCTCCTCCGTATGTGCTGGTCTTGGCATTGGGACGCCTTTGGGGCGTAATCAAGTCAAGGAAAATGATTTCAGACAACCGCCGGTCGTCCGGACAAGCATGCAGCTCGATCGCCTATCAAAACTAAAGAACGGCGGTCGATAAGGATCTTTCGGAAGGAGCGCTTTGTGATGACCTTGTTTCTGGGAATTTGACGATTGGGGAGTTTCAAAACAATCATCCGATGACCCGAACTTAGTCAGAACTCCATGTATTTGAACTGGGGAAGAATGAGGAAGAAGTGTTGTCGCAACTCGGAACCGAATCAACTTCAAACCGTCCGCAAAGCTTTGTTTCGAAACTCTCTGTACATAAGGCTATGAACTCGTAATTATTCTTACAGATGCAGGTTAAGGTTGCCGAGGTTGGCACCCATGGCATTTGCCCACTTGATGTGTTGACGAACACCTGTGTTGGAGTGAGAGGGATGAGTGAAAGCAGAAAACGAAACACGCCTGTGGTGCAAATTCTCACCAAGGTCAGCCATAATCTCTTCACTGCCTCCTGGGACTGTTGCGGGCGCAGGGAGGAACGGCAGTGAGAAGAATGTTTTGCGCCCACTGTCCAGAATCAAGACTCACTCGCAGTTCCTCTGTTGGAGCGGTAGATGGCTTCAACCTTTCCACCGATTCCACCCTTGGTGTAGGCGATACCTCCAAGGATCTGACTCGCCTCACGAGCACAGAGCTCGACTGTGCGGGAGCACTGCGAATAATGAAAAGCAAATCGAATTTATTGGTCGTTGTTTCTATGCACCGTTCTTCAACACTTGAACGCACCTGAAGCTTGCACAGCGCGATAGGTCCACCCAACCTCATGTCTTGGAGGTTCTTTGGAGTTCGGACCATCTGGTAGCACAGGTTTTCGATCCACGCCTGCGAGGACTCGATGTGGCGAGCCATTTCGGCGAATTTGGCTCGGATGACTGGGTGCTACAGGAGGGGAATGAGGTGAGTCACTACGGGTGCTCCAACATGCGAGCGACGGCATGGACAAACCTCGATGAGGAATTTGCCGAAAGTCTTGCGCTTGTGGGCATACTGCAAGTGCACATCATTGAAAGTTAGACAAGATGACTCCAGCTTGGCTAGCGTATCAAGAACTCACGTGAAGAGCTTCTTGGTAGCATACACGAGCAGCGCGGGCCGCTCCGATGCAAATAAGAATACGCTGTCAGAGGGTCATTCAAATCGTCAACAGTGGGTCGGAATATATGAATGTGTTGACTAGACAAACCTCGTGGTTGCTATGAGATGATTGGAAGTATAGTGTTCAATATGAGAACGAAACTCATTGCGAATAAAACTCACAAGTTGGTCATGAGCACTCGCAACCCCTTGTTGACCTCTCCAATAATCATATCCACGGGGACCTTTTTAATAACTCCGTTACCACCTTCTCAATCGACGGAGAAGAGCAGCACGTCAGCGTACCTTCACATCCTCGAACGTCACGTAACTCGTTCCACCCATAACGCCTCCCGAGACCTCGATGTGTCTGGTCTTGACGCCCGGCGCGCGGGGGATCATCATGACGGACACTCCGGCGCCACCGGGGCCGCCGGTCCGAACGGCTGTAGTAAACCACTGGTAAAAAGTTGAGAATGGTTTGAGCGAAACGGCGATGCGCGGAGAGTAAGGACGCAACCACTAACATCAGCCCAGATGCCTCCAGTACTGCGAAGTAAATTATCGCCGTCGTCAGATGAGCCGCTCGCACACTGGGGCGCCGAGGCACGAGCACGAACTCACATCCACTTCTTCTCCCCGTTGACGATCCAGAACTTTCCGTCGTCCGAGAGCTTGGCCGTTGTGGTAATGTTCTGCACGTCGGACCCGGCGTGCGGCTCCGTGATGGCGAGCGCGGCGGTCGTCTTGCCGGCGTACAGGGCGGGGACGAACTGGCGAAGAGCACGTCAGGACATCCGGGTGTGTGGGAAAGAAGGACAGGCAAGGCATACCTCGCGCTTCATCTTTTCTGAGCCGTATTTCATGATTGGGGGGATGGCGAACGCCTGTCCTCCGAACAGCGCACGGGCGAGTGAGCCGCTTGCACCAAGCTCGTCCAGAACGACCAGCTCGTGGAACATGCTTGAGTGAAGTGGTGCCACGTGGTTTAGGTTTCAATGTTCCCACGACATGTGCAAGGGGTGGTGCGACTCACTTCCAGTCCTGGGACTTGATCCCCATGGGCAAGTCGGGGACGCCGGGCATGTCGGGTGCTTGCCATGGTGGGCCGACAATGACGCGGAAGAGACCGGCTTTTCCGATCTCCTCAAACACCTGCGCGAGAGGAGGAGGAGGAGGAGGGNAAGAAGAAAAAAAAAAAAAAGAAGCCTCATTGTACAGAAAACGTCAACGCACCCATTTCGGCGGGGCCTTGTCGGCCTTGAGAAGCGCCTCCCACTCGGCGTAGTACTGGATCCATGAGTTCTTGGAGCACCACTCGCGCATGTGCGCGCGGAGTTTCTTGTGGGACTCGTCGTAGTAGGGGCTGTACATTGGTTCGTCACCAGGCAATCTTCAAGATATTAACTGTCGGAAGACTTACGTGTACCAGTCTTGGTCTTATGAGTGGATGGACAATAACAGGTTGGGCGACAATGAATCGGAGTGAAAACTGCGCAGAACTCACACCACGATGGTTCGGTAAATGGAGCCTAACACCACTCTATGAATGTCTGAGTCGAAAATCAATCGCTTCGTCAGCTTACCAGGTCGCCGAAAGTTCCGTTCTCGCCGGTCAGCATCGGGTTGGCCTTCGCGGCGGCGGGGCCGGCATTTTTGGCCTCGGATAGGGCAGACGCTACCTTTCCGATACGGAGCTTGGCGCCGTACTGGTTAAGGACGACGTTGACGTTGTCTAGTGGGGAAACTGTGTGGGGGAGGGCCCTTCACCAAGTGGCAGTGTCGACACTCACGGAATTGCCGAAACTCCTTGGACGCGTCCTTTCCGGCGACTTTCAGAAGGATTTTTTTCCCTCCGGGGTGCTGTCAACACGCGGGGTGGTGATGAGTTGAACAACGGCGCATCATAAAACAATCCAAGGCGGGGCACACCTCGTCGGCGAACTTGGTGACATCGAAGACCTAGCGCAGTAGGCAGCGTGCCGGATGGCGGGCGCGGAAGGTGGGTCAGACGAGCGTGAGCAATTCCGGCGACGATCGGAAGGCAGCATCCGAACCCCCGAGGGGAAGGTTGGGGCTCCTCACCTCGCTGTCGATGATGATCCACGCGTCCGAGGGGCTGGAATGCTGCGAGACTTCCGAGGCCGTGAAGGATCGGCTCATGGTGTTGTGGGGAACGAGGCCGGAACGGTGTGAGCGCGGACTTTGAATTGGGTCCTGCGGCCGCCGGCTCTCGAAATAGAAATACCCGATTTTTGAGAATAAATCCATTTGCGTGATTATTTTACGCTTATTCAATGGATTTTCGATGATGAGAGTCGCTTGTGTGGTCTCTGATGTCTATCTGTTTTTATGACTCAGGCACTGACCCGCTGCGTAAAACCTCGCTCATAATTACCACTGCAGACGTTGAGAGGGAAGTTGGAGAAAGAGATGGGAAGACGATTGCAGGTGGAGATTGCATGTGTATGGACTGTGCACATTGTGTTGGATTGCTGCGGTCTGAGAAAACAGTAGGCACACCATGCGGGAACTCAAGTTCCACGAGAAGAAGCTGCTGAAGAAGGTCGACTTCCTGCAATGGAAGGGCGACTCCACGCTCAGAGAGGTCCAGGTCATGCGGAGATACCATCTGCAGAAGAGAGACGACTACATGATGTGAGCTGCTCTCGCTAGCAACCCCATCCCTCACCACTGCCTCACCCACACACCTCCAGGTACAATCGTCTGTGCGGACAGATTCGGAAGCTGGCAAACAGGATTTCCCTGCTGGACCCGCGAGACCCCTTCCGCGCGGAGAAGACCGACGCACTCCTGGAGAAGCTGTACCAGATGGGACTCATCACCTCGGCCAAGAAGGGGCTCAGCGAGGCAGATAAAGTCACTGTGTCGGCCTTCTGCCGGTGAGTCCCTTCCCAGACCCATGTTCCCCCATGTTCCCAAAGCTGACGATTCCCCCACATCCCATCCCATCTCAAGACGGCGCCTCCCGCTCGTCCTATGCCGACTGAAAATGTCCGAGACTGTCAAGCAGGCGGTCACGCTCGTCGAGCAGGGCCACGTCCGTGTGGGCCCAGAGACCATCACCGACCCGGCGTACCTCGTCAATCGAAACATGGAGGACTTTGTCACATGGGTTGATACGAGCAAGATTCGTAGAAAGGTTGCGACGTACAATGACCAGGTGAGGATAATGTGTGGTGGCTGTCTGGATGGGTCGTTTGGGAGCGGTGCTGACATATTTCCCCTGCACGATTCTCATAGCTGGATGATTACGACATCATGTAACGAACATGTTTCTCTCACTCCCATCGATTCATTTCTACACCGTGATACCCTGAATCATTTGCATGTAATATTTCTTCAAAGTAATTGACTTGTGCTCCGTATGGCAACCGCCGTGGTCCCGTGACCAGCCATCCATGCCATGTCTGTTCGTGCCGCTTCGAGATGGTACCTTTACATCTCCATTGGCGGTTACGACCTCATATGACGACCGCGTCTCATCAACTTCCACCTATACACTGCTACAACGCAATACCCTTATTCATTCTCATTTTCCAATTTGTGAATGTAATTGCACATTAGTAAACTATCGTACCTGCCACCCTGCGGAGCTCCGGCCCGTCACATTCCCCACACAATCACATTGCAATCCAATGCTCCCCCTCACCATCCACCGCCACGCGCAGCGGCTCTCTCCTCCCACCATCCGCGCTGCGCTCGGGATCGCCATCTCACGTCCCTTTTCGCTCAAATCGCTGCCAAAATCAATTGTCACCCACACATCCCACAATGCCTTCCCCCCTGCGCGATTCTCGCCGGCACACGCACATGGACCGCACACGCTACTGAAACCCACCCCGTTTCCCTTCCCCGGCATCCCGATCCCTCCACCGTCCGCACGCCAATTCTCCGCAACGCCGCCCACAAAGGCCTCACTGACCCCATCAAACCTCGACCCTTCTTCCACGCCCGCCGCCCAATCCCCTGCCTCCACCTCCACCTCTCCTTCCCCTGCCGCGAGCGACACCATGAATACATCCTCCTTCCTCTCCCCTCCCGAAGCGACCAAGTACCTCCTCCTCTCCTCCCTCGCCAAATGCGCCCGCACGCCGGGGACAATTTTTGTCGCGTCCCTCATGGGCGGGGCGTACCTCTCCCTCGGCGGGTTATTGTCGCTCACGGTCGCGGGTGGGTCTGCGGCGGCCCTTCCCGCGGGCATTGTTAGCTTGCTCGCGGGTATCACGTTCCCTGTCGGGCTCTCCGTGAGTGCTTTTTTTGCTCTGCCGCTTGGTGCTTATTAACTGAGAAGGTTGTGATAATTTAATCTACTCTGCGACATGGCGAATCCCCCATCCTTGATACGTCTCCCACGGAAAAACGCACAGATGATCATCTTCAGCGGCACGGACCTCCTCACGGGAAACATGCTGTACGGCACAGTCCCATTCTGTGACCTCCAGGACCGCTCGGGCACCGAAACCCAGCACGCCGTGTCGAACCTCGTCAAGATCCTGGGCGTGTCCTTTGTCGGTAACCTGATCGGAAGCGCCGCGATGGCTCTCTCCGTGGGCGCATTCTGCGGCGTCGCGGAGAACGCGACCCTTGCGGGGTGGGTCATGACTCTGGCAAAGAAGAAGTGCGCGTTGCCTTTCGCGACGGCGTTCGTGAGAGGGATTGGCGCGAATTGGGTGCGTAAATCTGCAGCGTGTTTCTCTTGCCGTTTGTCACACATGGTAATTTTACCAACGACGTGAAACTCAAACCCTCAGCTTGTATGCCTTGCAGTCTACATGTCGATGTGCTCACGCACAGCCGGGGGCAAAATCCTCTCACTGTGGATCCCCATTTCCACATTCGTGGCGCTGGGCTTTGAACACTCTGTCGCAAACATGTTTACAATCCCTCTCGGAATGTACCTTCTCGCGGCCACGCCTCACGCGCTGGGCATGCTCGATCTCTTTGGGAACCTCCTTCCTGTGATACTGGGAAACTTTGTCGGGGCTTCCATCTTCGTCGCTGCTGCGCAATGGTATTTGTCTTTCGGGAGCCGGAGAGGGATTTTAGAGGGAATGAATAAGCATTAAGCGCCACATTGTTGTACTGTCGATTTTTTTTCTGAACAAATTTATGCCTCTTCTTTTCGAATCTATTTCGACGACTTCTTCGCCTTGCCTTTACCCTTGCCCTTACCCTGTGGTATGGTCCTGTATCGAAATCCGCTACTTTCGGTTGCAGAGCCTACGTCTGATGACTCGTTCCTTTCTTTTTCCGAATCCTCAGTGCGCGCATGAGGCATAGCATCCGAGCGTTCCTCTCCATCCTCGGGGAGCTCTCTTTCCTCAAAACCAGAGGCCAGAACATCTTTGCGTGCCAGGCGTCGCCCACGAGCCGCAGATCTCAGAGCCGACAGAAGTTGTTCCCGAGCACGCTCAATGACTCGAGCAGCCCCTTCCGGTGGTGAATGTCGGATATCCATCATGTTCAATGCTCTTTGATCCTTTTCCTCCCTTGTTCCTTCATAGTCGCTTTCGTCTCCAAACGCAATGTCACCCACAGGTCGATTTGAACTCGTCTCCCTCGGGTTCTCGAAGCGATATTCCAGTATGGTATTGACAATATCACGTGCGGCGATGACAGCATCATACGTCACCTCACTCATCCGAAATTCGATCATATCCTCTGGCTCCCCAATTTGACATAGGACGTCGCGACGCCCAATCTTCTTCGAATGTAAAGCACCGGATGCAAACAAGGCGACCTCGAAATCCCCCACCACGGTTGTGTCGCGAAGTGCTACCCCACCCAAGGCAGTTGTTCCCGCGTCAGAATAAATCATCCAGCGACCTGCGCCTGGAGTGAGTGGAACATGGAAGTTGACTGAGGAAGGGTGAACACCGGTTCGTGTGCTGGGGTTGATGAAAATCTTTGTTGAAGGTAGCTTTGATTCCTTCTTGCTCTTTGGCCTGGGATAAAGAATCCGAGCAACATTTAAGCTACCTGCGAGGAGAGCTGCCGGCACGAGAGTTTCGATATCACTATCGGCGTCCTCCCCAGTTGAAGAGTCCCCCACAACCCCAACAACAGCTTGATTCAGTTTTCTTTGCTCCCTTTCGATCATGTCCATCACAGTGTCGGACACCCAGTTCTGCTTACACCAGTCACGTTGCGAAGAGTCTGCATTCGCTTGTTTCCACTCATTGAATGCACGTAGCAGTGTAAGGTGATCACTCAAAGTACCACCGGAAAGCTGGAGCCGAGATTTCCGAGCGGCTTCACGTTCAGATAGATTTGGCAGAACGAATGGAGAGCGGAAGGCAACAGCAGATGCGATGGTGAGGACAGGAGATAGACACCCGAGTATTGAAGCATATCTTTTTGTCACATTCATAGCATTCGTGACATCAGAGCGGGAAACATTGACAAATTGAAAATCGCGCTTAAGTCGCGCGCAAAGCAGGACCCACATTAGCATTTTTCCCACAGCTGGCCCAACAGGTATTTCCACCAGCGCTTTCCCTAGTGGGGTGAGTTTTTCCTCGACAGCCTCTTCGATGGCGCCCAATCCTTTCAAATTGTCAATGGCAAGTTGGACTGCTGCTTCTTTCGGAGGATCTAAAGCCTTTACCAAGAAAGATTGACATGGTGCCATGCCAAGTGCCACAACTTGGAGGCATATATCCTCAAGAGGAACTCGCATCATTTCTGGAATTGGGCGCTCAGGGATGGAGGGACTGGTAAAGAAAGCACGTGGAACAAGCCTCCAGCACCTCCCAGGCCGGACTCGACCTGCTCTGCCGCGGCGCTGTTGTGCATTCTGATGGGAGACCCATTCCACGGCCAAATTAGAGAGCTGACTCATGGGATCAAAGCCGCGCTGTTTATGGCGGCAGCTATCAATGACATGCACCACGTCTATCATTGTTTCGAAGTCTGATTAATAAAACTGTTCAGAAATCGCACACGAACCACCCACCATCTATTGTAATGCTGGTTTCTGCAACATCGGTGGCGACAACAACCTTAGTTCGTCCCGCTGGCGGCCTCAGAAACACCTTCGACTGATCCTCTTGTGGTACGGCGCTATGTAGGGGTAGGATGACGTCGCCGCGCATACTTTTGCTTTGTCGCAATGCTTCGACAAGGGAAGTGATATCTTCCCACCCAGGGAGGAATACGAGGATGGCACCGGCAGGCTCGGATCCGTCCCGCATCTTCAATTTGAGGGTTTCAACGAGTAGGACAATGAGTTCCATTTCCCAAGCAGAAACTTTCCTTGGAGGCGCAAGTAGGGGTTCAGCATCGGACTGAAGGCTGGTCGGGTCCTCTGGTGGAGGTTGATGGCGGGAGCTTCGCGGCCGTTCCGACAAAGTTCGCTTGTTTCTGGCGTTATTTTCCCCCATCGATGTGAGCTGGAGTCGCCAGTTTGCAAGTGAGCTGGTGATTGCAGGTGAGTTTTCCAAGATTGCTTGAGACGCAATCTGGTAATTGTCCCCCTCCTGGAAAGGACTTCGACCTTTTCTGTTTGGCGCTGGGATATTGAATTTAGGAATCACCAGCAAGACGTCTTCTAGGTACAACTGATCTTTTCTTGAATTGCATTCTCGGAGCTTCCTGCGATATTAACACACCTCCTCGACCGTAAATAATCTTCCAGGAATGTTTACAATCGGAACAGAAGCACCAGGCGTTGTTTGTTCGAAATAAGCTTTAAATTTTTCTGGTTCTATGGTCGCGGACACTATTTATTGCATTCAGTCAGTAGTACTCAACATTCGAAGCGTTAATTGCATGTACTTACTTAAAACGACACGTAAGTCCTTCCGCTGCTTCAGAAGCTCCCGCAAAACCACAATTACAAAGTCTTCGTTCAAATTCCGTTCGTGAACCTCGTCAACGACAACAACGCTGACAGCTTTAAGCTGGGGGTCGTCTGACAGCATCCGGAGCAACACTCCCGTCGTTGCAAATACACATCGTGTGGAAGCGGAGGTTTCATGGCTCAAGCGAATCCTGAATCCCACTTCTCCGCCCAGAGGGACACGCAGTTCGCGGCTGACACGGAGGGCGACCGAAGTAGCCGAAATGCGACGCGGTTGGGTGACGATGCAAATGGGATCAGGGCTATTTGGGTCTGACTGCGGTGGGAGGATATGGCGAAGGATGTACTGGGGGATTTGAGTCGATTTTCCACAACCTGTGAATGCGAATGTTTACTATTCTGTCAGAAGTCAGAAGAGGTGCATATTTACTCACCTGTAGCACCGCAGATCACCACAACTTGGTGCGCTCGAACAGCATCAATAATCTCTTCCTTTAAGGCGGTAATTGGCAGCCCTCTCTGCACTTCCAAGATTTTGTCGTACTCCTCGTCGGGAACCACATCCTTTGGATGAAACTCCGGTGCAGGTGCTACTTTGTGGCCTTGTGAGAGTTCCAAAGGGGAGTTTGGCGTGGTCGATGGGAGACTTTTGTTCCGTGTATGTGTTTCTTTCCAACGTCGGAGTTCTCTAGAAACAGTGATTAGCGACTGTGATATTGGTTCGTCGAGCTCAAAGTGCACTGGTGCGAGGTCTGCCTACATAAAACAAAGTGGATAAACCCATCAATGTGGGGAACAAACTCTCACTTCACACCTCTTCCCATTTCCTCTTGCGAAACTCCCGTTCTTGTCTTTTAGGTCTCACCGCAGACGAAGCACGAGATCTATCATTACTTTCATCGCTCAAAGAATTGCTGCCTTCGTCACTGGAGCTTCCACTCGAACCAACGTCGTTGTCTGGCATCGTTATGACAAATTCTGCCCGTTTGCCGGTGCCGCGCTTTTCAATTCGAAGTCCGAGTTCGTTTGCAGTGGTTTTAACATATTTCTGGAAGAATATGTTCAAAAATGAAGCGGGAAAGTGTTGACAGCGACGGAACTCACTTTTTCGAACCCATTCAGTGTCGAAAATGCTAAAACAAGAGATTTGCCATCATTATGTTCATTATTTCCTTGTTCGTCGGATCCGTCTCCCTCTTCCGTGCTGCCACCTTCCCGCGAGTCCGATCGGGCCCTGTCAGCATCAAGGGCTCGCCTCGCAGCATTCCGTCCATTGTCCCGAAAGTCCCTCAAGAGTTTACGCAGCGTATCTCGACCGCCGCCACTTGCGTTGGGCGGTGAATCGGTCATCAGTTTACAAATCTTGGCCTGACTCATCTTCGAGTTGGCAATCGATTCGACTCATTTGTCAGTTTTTTATCTTCAATTTCCAATAGAATGTACAGCACAAACGTTAGGAGCTCTCCATCTTGATCTGTAACTTTTCGACCAACGCCCGCTTTCGCTTTTCCATCTCCGCGTATCTCTCCTGCCCATCTCGCTCTTGTCTTGCCAGTTCCTCGACCTCCTCTCGCAATTCGCGCACCCTCTCCCGCGCTCCAACCTCCTCGGAACCCCTCAGAAGGGCAAACCCTTCCAGTTCAATCTCCTTATCGACAACTTGACGGGCGAGACCATTCATATCCCTTCGAAGAGTGCTTGACCGCTGTTGATAACCACCGAGGACAAGCGCTAATCGTTTTTCCAGTTTTTGTGCGCGTGACGCTTCGCGCGTCATAACACCGCGAAGAGACTCGAGGTACGACGAAAGATAAGTGATCTCGTCACCCACAGTCATCGAGGAGGTATCAACATCCACGGGAAGGGGATACGCAGGGACAAGGTCTCGCTCGGCGGCATCGTGAATTTGTTCGAAATTGTCGAAGCTTGCTATATCGGCACTTTGGCCAACTTCAGCCTGAAGCAGCCGCGCCGCTTCCGCCAAGTCCCCATCCGCATACTCCACAAAGTTCCGCTCGATTTCAACAACAATATTTGGTGGCAACGGCTTCTGTCCTGCGACAGGATGCTCCAAGGCGTCCCGTCTGAGAAGATTTGCCAACTCATGGGCCACCATTTCGTCGATGAAATCGCCCTTTGTAGCGGTAGCAAATGCGGCGCATGCCCCTTCTACGTCCACGGGCCGGGGGAGCTCTTTTCGTACAGCGGCAGAACGTCGGGCAAGCCGTCGTCCTTCTTCTTCTTCTTCTGCCAGAGCAAGGCGCTTTTCTCGATCTGCGGCGTCCTCGTCTAACCCAACCATAGCGTCGTCGTTGCTGATGATCTTCTTTCCGCTGGCCTTGCCGCCGCCTGTCCGACTCTGCTTCGGGGTCTCTTCCCCATCTTCTGTGGTCTCCTCCTTCTCCGGTACAACAACTTCGAAATCGTTTTTAGGTTTGGGAAGCGCGGCAAAGAGCCCCGCGAGTTGCTGTCTGATAAGGCTCTGTCGTCCACCTAAAGCGCCACCCCCAGACACGGATCTGGGAGTCTCATCTCCAAATCCCGACGCTCCTCCGGGTGTGTTGATTCCCATTTGATCTCGCACTGTTCGAGGTGTCCCTGGTGTGGTTCCCCGGAATCCCGTTCCTCCTCGCAGAAAGGCGCTTTCTCCAGCATCACTCGCCGACTTGGGAGTCATGGCAACGGCTATAGCATTCGGAGTTTGCGCGACTTGCCTCCTCGGTGTCGCGCCTTCATACCCCGTTCCTCCACCAGTGTCAATCGTCACCTCACCACCAAGGAGCGGTGTCTGGGCTTCCGTCATTGCGCGAAGGTTGCGAGCTTCAATTTTAAGATTGTCGACGGAAGATGATAAGCGAGGAGTGCGGAACGCGGCGGGCGTAGCAGCCCCAGCGTAGTCTGATAGGAGGGCTTTGGAGGCCTCAGGACCTCCTTCTGAATCTACCGCCGCACGTGCTGTCTCGCCAGCTTGTCCAATTTTGACAATCTCCTCGAGCTCCGTCTCAGATATTTGTGGGGCCGGAAGGACAAGTTTCCTTCTTTGAGAAAACACATCCCCACCGTCGCCGTTTGACAGTAGTTTCGGAGGAGGTGGAGCCATGACACCCTTGGCCTTGTCAGTCTTCGCCTTCTTAGCCTCGGTCTTCCGTATATCCGCCTCTTCGTCCGCCCGACGCTTCCCCTCCAACTTTGACAACGCTGCCGCCCGGAAACGGTTGGTGTCCTGTTGTTCCCGAGACTTTTCGTCTTCCACGGGGTGAAATCCGAGAGGTGCGCGTTTTTGAAATGGGATATCCGCGTTGTAGTCCACCCCTCCTTTCAGTTTGGGTTTCCACCGGTGCTCAATGCCGGCGGCTTTCAGCTCACGTCGCTTTTGCAGAGCTGCAAGACGCTTTGCTTCTTCAAGTTGTTTTTCACGTGCCTTCCGCTTCGCCTTCTTGCCCTGGGTATTGGCAAGACGAGCGCGCGCTTCTGAAAGCATCTCCTTTTCGTCCTCGTCCATGTCCACCGGGTCAGGTCGGGCTGGTTTCGCTTCGGGGTCGGGGTCGATTTCTCCCGGACGTAAACGGCGGACGTCGTCGGCTGTGACTGGTTTATCTCCCTATGGTTGCAAATTGTGAGACTGCTGGGTGCACAACGATGTCTGAAAAAACACTCACGTCCGCCCCTTCACCGTCCTTGAGCTCCGCTTCATCCAGAAGCCTCTGGTACCTCTCCAGACACTGCGCCGGTGTGCGGCCCACAATAGGGGCAATTGTCCGCCATTGTGTGGGCATGAGCTTGGCAAGGTGGAGGAGTTTTTCATCCTCGTCCTTGGACCACTCAGTTTTACGGATGGACGGGTCGAGCCACTCATACCAGCGTGCTTTGCACTGCTTGGGCGTCTTGCGGACGAGTAGGGAGGAAATGCGTGCCCATTGGTTCTTCCCGTACTTCATCACCGCTACAAGGAGGATGGAAGGCATGTCTCAGGCACAAAAACACCACAAAAATACTTTTGCTTCTGCTGACCTGCTTTGAGAATCTCATCCTCTGTGTTCTTCCACACTCCGCCTTTGATAATGACCCTGTTGTATGTCGTGCACGAAAGGATTGAAACGACCAGCGCCAACGGAGAAGGGAAAATGTACATAAGTTATCCAGAGGAACGTGCTTGCAAATCGGTCCTTACCTCATCTTGTGGATTGCTGCAGGATATGATTCTCAGGTTGGTTGGTGAGTGGACAAAAGCCGGCAATCTGCCGTTCTAAGCAAACAGATGGGCACTTGAAGGCAGGAGTCACTCAAATCTGGGAAACACGTTCGCCTCGGACGTTTGCAAGGGAATCCGCAGCTGAGACTTGACAACCACAGCAACCAAGACACCGTCAAATGAAAGTAGTCTTCTTTTTATTTCCGAGGTACGTAATTTTTCTTTTCCATACATATTCACAATAACAGGGTATCTGGATGTCGCCCAGGATTTCAAAGAACATGGCTGACCAAGACCATCAAGCCCCCAAAGAGTGCTACCCAAGTTCCTAACATGGTCCACTGGCCCCCAGTAAATCTTCTTTTGCCACCACTTGTACGGGTCGCGGTATCGGTTGCGAGATTGACAGGTGGTAATCTTGATGTTATTGAGACGGTTGGAGATGTGGTCGTAAACACAGTTTGGGTGGTTGTTCTCGTAGTTGTGGCGGGGCAATAGGATGGTAGAAAACCTGAAATTGCAGAGCAGCTATTGTGATGATGTACATATAGTTAACAGATGTATGGAATAATGAAATGGAATGTGTCGGACGATTTTATCTCACCTTCCCCATTGAAATCTCGTGTAGTTTAAGTCGGACGTGAAGGCGGACCTTTGATCAACCTTCCGCGTAACTGTGTAGTCAATCATATCCGGCACCCCCGAGACATTAACCACATTCTCGTACAACACGACCGCCTGAAAGCGAGTGTTCACTAAGTGAGCATGTAACAGACTCGAAATAGACGTACTTTCATCATGGGGAGTAAATCAAGGGCCGATGCAGTGACCATCTGATTCCACAAAGCACGTTTGATCGTTAGTTCCGATGGTCCACCTTTACTGGCCGCAAACAATGCACCGGTTTCGGCCAAGACAAACGGCTTATTCCGCCCAACGACGTATCTCCCGTAGAAGTCGGGTGCCAGAACAGTGCTGCCATCCACGGGATTCATACCGTGGAGGCAATTGTACAGGAAGCGGGGGTATGGTACGGCATTATTGCCAAAGTTTGCAGTACCGCCAAGCCAATCTGTGCCAATGAAAAGTGAAGAAACCTCAAGGCTTCCGCAACAACAAGCCTACTCACAGAGACTCATGCCAACCCAGTCGACGTGTTCATCACCTGGATACCATGGCTCATACTGTTGTTGATAAGTAGTGATTACCAAAACGTTGCCCCACAACCGCAAATCTTTCTGATTTCCTTACAGGGTCGTCACTGTTATTTACGACACCATCACCGTTGGTGTCCATTGCAGCAAAATCGGCCGTCCCATTCACGGCTTTAGACGTAACCGAGAAAGGATACTCTGTGCCAATGTTTGGTGCCCACACCATCGCAGTTGAAGTGGCATTCGCATGGATCGCACTTGAGGGTTTGAGGTCAAGTTCTCCAGTGTATACGATCCGGAAACGAAGCACTCATATACATACGTGGCAAGCGCGGCAAAAGCTGCCTTGTAAGCGGTTGGCTGGATCCCCCAAGGATACCCTTGAGCCATGGAAGTTTTCTCTCACCATTCTCACAACCTGTCATCAAAACAAACTCACAATCGCCATTCATTTCATGGGCAAATCTGTGTAGTGCACAAAAACCCCGGTAAATTTCTCTTCGCTTCCGCTCTTCCACTTTTAACATACCTGAGGAGAACATCGACGCCATTTTGATTTAACAATGCGCACACAGACACGATATCCGAGATGGTCTTTTGGTCCACCGTAGATAGTCCACCAAAGGGCTCGATTGTCAGTATCAAAATGCCACGGTCCGTGCTTCCTTTTGGTGCCCTGGGAAAGGGGCTGTTCAAGACTTTTCCTCTCAGATAGCCCACATCGCCCGTCATATCGAGGGGAACAGAGCTGTACCACTGGTACAGTAATACAGGTCGCCCAACACGGGAAGAAAAGTTTGCGGGAGAGTCTTCGGACCAGAAGAAGGTCCCACCCAACCACACTTTGTCAGGTGGCGGCACCGGATTTGCTCTTGTTGTATTCTGACATCTAGCAATGGCAGCAAGCACGAGTAAATAGAAAACTCCGTAGAGCCCTCCGATCAACCTCATTTGGTCCAGGCGGAGACCCAATGCAATTTGACGTCTCGAAGGTGTGGTTGGGTTCCCCTTTGAAAGAGCAGCGACGACGAGCGAAGAGTGGTCGATGCCGGCCTGATTATTATGAGGATATGTTGCGAAGAGATGACATTCAGGTACCGTTTCGCCAAGGCATGAGAAGTGACGGGTTGCCTCACTCACCTCACCCAGCCACATTTGGATATATCATCAATACATCACAACCAACCCATCTCGGTTTCGACCATGTTTGGAATTATACATGTCATGAATACAAAATTATGTCAGTAGACCACCAAAGCTCTCCATCGAAGAGACCCCGGGTTTGTCTCCACCAAGCTTCAACTGATGTAACCACTTCATCATCGGTCAAAGCACACTTATCGCTCAAAACACGTGCATTCCCTGGCTGGCAATCAGACGCAGGGGGTCGAATCCCAAATCCACGTCTCGCTTCACGGTCATAATCTTCATCGGAAACATCGTCCAACTGAGACGCACGATAGAACCCCGAAACGAGCAGTTCTCGACGAGATAGGCCCGCCAAGACTGATTGGCGAGATCCAGTTCCAGAAGCGAAGTCTGCATCATCTGGTACCGAGATCTGAATGCGGGATGGAGATGCCAAAAGTACCTTCGATATTGGGAGAACAATTCGACACTTCGAGGACTTTAGCAAAGTGTGGTTGGACCATTGACACGCACATGATTCTGCAATTTCTGTGTTTGACCCTCCTCTATTTCAAAACCTTGTGATTCCTCCGCGGCAAAACATCGAAAGAATGGAAATACGTATGCAACAGAAGCTGCAATGGACGAAAATGCCACAGAAGGGTTTGGTGCCATGATGGTCTGTTGGAATAAGTGAGGTCATTGTTTCCATATCTTTCGGGAGCATAACGTTCATTTTGGCCATTCCAGGGGCTCACCAGAGTCATGATACCATCCTTTTTAAGAGCCTTTCGCACAGCAAGCATGGCTTCCACGCTAACGAGATCTCTCAGTGGCTCCCCCGCTTCGTACACATCTCCAAGTAACACAAAGTCGTAGGATCCACGAGGGACTTCCCTCTCCACAAAGGCCCGACTGTTATGTCGAACGATGACGCTGATATTTCTTTCTGATTTGGTAGAATTCCGCAGATTGAGCCATTCGCCCGCCAGCTTAGCCAACTCTGCGTTTTGCACGACGACATCCACGTTCGCCCCGCTTTCAGCAAACTTCGCTGCCGCAACTGCGCCAGCCCCTAAACCGATTATAAGAGCTTCTTGACGTGGTTGCTTATTTTGCCGTTGTGCGAGAAGAGCGATCTCGTGGAGGTGATGGGAGGGAAAGAAACTTTCATCTGAGACTGCCGACACAGAGGAATTGTGTTCGGTGTGAATTCCGGCAACAAGGTCGTGGCCAGCTCGCAAAAAAAGGGCGTTATGCTCATTTGAGTGGAATAAGGAGAGCTGGCCGACATCGGAGGATTGGCGGGCAAGGAAAGTGATGTTGGCTATGGTGGGGTTTTCAGGTCCCACCTGGTGTTCAAATCATTCAGAGTTAAATGAGACACAAAGCCGTGTCTGTTCTTACATTGACGACTTCAAACATTGGGTACGCAAAGAAGTTTATCATCAATATGAGGAATCCCAAAACTAAACCGGGACCGGCAAGAACCATCGCTCGATAAATAAAGCGCGGGATATGAAAATTATCATCTTTCCCGCGGTCGTTCATCCAAAGATCGAGGGCGCATGATGCAACGTGACAGACAAAAGCAGCGGCGGTGAGCAAGAGAAACAACCTTTCAATCGTTTGTTCCTTCAATACGCCTGGACTCTCAAGACTGGCGACCGCCGTCCAAATAACGGCTGTAACGACGATGCCAAATGTCGAGGAACTGCTTGAACTCTTTCGGGCTCCATGACCGTGCTGTTCAGGAGGCTTCAACAGAGAGACGGTACCGGTCGCCGCCCCGATCACCACAACAAGCGGTATTGTGAATATAATGTGAAACAGGAGAGCTCCCATCTGTGGGGAATCCGCGGTGAGAGCAAACTTGTCACTCAAGAGAAATGCCATCTGAAGTAGTTGAGGGGATAGAGTTGTAAAAAGCAATATAGCAAGACAGAGCCATCGTGTCCCAAGATTGTGTTTTGTGGGGTCCGTTGGGGGAGCAATGGTCCACCGCAAGACAAGGGCACTCCAAACTGACAGCAGGATTATCCAGCATGTTTCAGCGAAGAAACGTCGAGAAAGAAATGACCCAAAGAATGGAGCTGCGGCGCTCTCTCCGAGAGATAGAGTGAAGCGGAAGGAGATTGCGAATAATGCGGCGAGCGTTGCTGTCCAGAGGTACGTGCCATGTGCAGAAATAAACGATGCCGGTACCGGTGGGCGCGGTGCCTTTTTTCGACTATTCTCCTGCGATTTCATGTGAAGTTTCCGGGGTGTTCAAAGCAATCTTATCCGTCGGCATTTCGAGATTGAACAGAGAGGCACTGACCGCAGTACCCACATAAATGCCCTTGCCGCATTTTTGATTTTTATCAGATTCTTCAATGCACACATCTGCACACATTTAACGAGCGGGCCCCCACTGCTGCACCGCTGTGCGATCATGGAGCTCAGCTGTAGGATGGCTCAAAGCTTCGTATGCCAGGTAAGAATCGAGTCGGTTCCTGATGGTCTGTTCCCCATCTTTCGATGAAGCTGGAAATGATTCACGTGCGGCAAAAGCTGGACCAAACACGTCCGATAACATAACCTAAATGATCCACTCAATCGACAATCTGTTGGGAGGTCTGTTTTTTTTTCTCACTTCTGACCACTGCTTCTTCGTCAACTAGGCTACTCTCACCCGAAATCAACGATTTCTCTTGATGGGATATTGACAAGATGTGATTGGAAGTCTCTCCACGTCGTTCTCCGGAGTCGGGGATCGAAGTCTTTCAGTCGTCTTCGAAAGATGAACCAGGTTAGTATTCTCACATGCACTCCAATTGATAGAAAGCTAGATACCTTAAAGAAGAGGCTATTGTATTTATTTGAATAATTCTACTTCATTCTTCAAAAATATTTGCATTCTGCCGTGTCCCAACTTCCTTGAATCAACTGGACCCGAGCAAGCTCTATGAATCGTGCGTAAACGTTAAGGGAAGGAAAGATAATTTCACATTTGTTTTGAAATGTGTTAGTTCGTCTGTCCACGGAGGCATTCACTGGCCCATTCACCCCCACTTCCTTTCGCCCTCTCCCCGCGACTGGAATAGCATTTCTATTCCACCTGAGCTCTCTTCATACCTGCCTTCCGACTTCCGATTGTTCGGCAGTCCTGGTGCAGACTCAACAACTGACCAACTGAGGCCAATTTCCTCCAACCTGTACACCACCAGCTCGCCCGTTTCTGGTTTTGAGGAGAACATTCAAGAATGGTGTGTTGGATGATGCGGGAAAATGTTCCAGAACAGATCGAATCCAATGCGCTGACCATTATCAATCCAAACCCACCTGGGACTTCCCATGAACAGGCACATAATAGTCAGGATACCGACAGTAAGTTAATCAGTGGCTCGTTATGCGAACTTTTGGAACGCGTTGCTTGGATTTGGGTCTGATCCCCACGTTTCCTCAGTTCGAAGCGTTTGGCCTCGTGTTTCTGCCGGCGTGAACGAGATCATGGCCAACTTGATGAACGGAATGTCTCATGGACGCTACATTGAGCTACACACCGTCATTTACAATTACTGCACGTCTTCACGTGCAATGACCCACGAAAGCCATGGTGGCCCACACAGAGGTGAGATTTGGCTTGTTTTGAAATTAAAGAGACGATCGGTAGTCGGGAAATGTGCTGCTTGGAGTATTTCTCGACGGAGGAACCCCAGGAAATCCTGGAGCATAGAACAGTCTCTCAAAACCTTGATTAATTTCATTGTAGGCGCAAACCTGATGGGCTCCGAGCTGTACAATCACCTAAAGGACTATCTTCGGAACCACCTTTCTGTGATGCGCGCAGATGCTCAGACCAGAGTGGACGAGGAACTTCTCAAGTTCTACTCGACGAAATGGACCGAATACACCACAGGGGCCAAGTACCTCAACCATATTTTCTCTTACCTGAATAGGCATTGGGTAAAACGTGAGATTGACGAAGGACGGAAGACGATTTACGAAGTTTACACTGTAAGTTTGAGTGGTTGTGGGTGAGAACCGAAGGTCACTATTTGTGAACGAGCCTAATCATACAGCTCTGCCTCGTATCGTGGCGCGACCACATGTTTGCTCAACTTCAATCGTCGGTGATGGCAGCAGTCATCAAGCTCACGGAACGCCAACGGAACGGGGAAACGATTGAATCAGGTCTTATCAAGTCCGTCGTCGACAGTTTCGGTGAGCCGGGTTGATCTGTTACCGGGTAACCATAGGCTTATTTGTGCTTGTTTTAGTTGCCCTCGGTTTGGACGAGAACGACTCGAAGAAGTCCACACTGGATGTGTACAAGGTGTACTTTGAGAAGCCGTTCATTGACGCAACGGACGCATACTACTCCGCCGAGAGTGAAAAGTTCTTGGCGGAGAACTCTGTTCCGGACTACATGAAGAAGGTGCGCGAACATAGGTATCGTCCTGAAACTAGGTCCGAATTCATTTTCGCATTTCAAAGGTCGAAACCCGCCTCTATGAAGAAGAGAGTCGCATTCTCACCCACCTTCACAACACGACAACTCGGCCCCTTAGCCGCGCGTGCGAGGACGTGCTCATCAAGCGGAAGCTTCCCATCATCGTCGAGGAATTCCAGAACCTGCTGGATCAGGACAAAACAGACGATATGGCCCGTATGTACTCTCTGTGTATCAAGGTGGACGGTTTGGACGGACTTCGAACCAAGTTCGAGACGCACGTCAGACGTATGGGTCTCGCAGCAGTGGAGAAAGTGTCGGACGGTGGTGCCGCCCCTGCGGCAGCGACTGCAGCTAAGAAACCAGCAGCCGGAAAGGAGGATGAAGGAGAAGAGGCGCAAGGTGAAGACAAGGAACCTGGTGGCGTGGATCCGAAAGTCTATGTCGAGGCTCTCCTCACGGTTCACAAGAAGTATGACGCCATGGTGAAAGAGGCATTTAAGAGTGATCAAGGTTTTGTCGCGGCGTTGGACAAGGCCTGCCGCGAATTCGTCAACCGCAACAAAGTATGCAAGGTCAACTCGAGCAAGAGTCCGGAGCTGTTGGCGAAGTTTTGCGACTCACTGCTCCGAAAGAGCGCGAAAGTTGCAGAGGAAGGAGAGGTTGAAGAGGCCCTGAACAACGTGGTATGTTTGACTAGTTTGGGTTTCGTGCGACACCTTAACTAATCTTTTGTTACACCATTTGAGATGATCGTATTTAAGTACGTCGAGGACAAGGACGTGTTCCAGAAGTTCTACTCCAAAATGCTCGCAAAGCGATTGGTCAACGAAGCTTCCGCGTCCGACGATTTGGAGACCAGCATGATTTCCAAGCTCAAAGAGGCTTGCGGTTTTGAGTACACCTCGAAGCTGCAGCGGATGTTCAGTGATATGGCCCTCAGCAAGGATCTCAACACCGCATTCCGGTCGCAGCAGGAACAGAACCACGATGCCACAGATCTGCTTGATTTCTCGATTATGGTGCTTGGAACTGCGCATTGGCCTCTTCAGCCTCCCAACACTGGATATACCATTCCCGAAGATGTGAGTGTTTTGTGACATGTACTTGCAGACAAAGAACGTTCAATCTCACATTGTCATTTCCCCCACCCCTTAAAATCAGCTAATCAAAACGTATGATCGCTTCCAGCGCTTCTACAACCAGAAGCATAATGGTCGCAAGCTTAACTGGCTCTTCAACATGGGCAAAGCCGACCTCCGAACAAACTACATGAAACAAAAGCAGCAGTGTACCTTCCAGGTTTCCCACTTTGAGATGGCAGTTCTCTTGCAATACAACGATCGAACAAAGTATTCTTGGGACGAGCTTAGCCAGCAGACTGGTGTCGCGGCGGACGTCCTGAAAGGGCAAATGGGTATTCTACTCAAGGCAAAGGTCTTGCTCTTGTCGAACGGGTAAGTTATTCCTTTCATTTGCGCAGTACACTGCTTTTGGTTGACGCGGTCAATTGCAGTGCCTTGGGTGACTCGAACAGCCAATACGAACTGAACGAGGACTTCAAATCGAAGCGGATCAGATTGAACCTTATTGTCCCTGTTCGAAGCGAAGTGAAGCAAGAAGCTGATGAGACCCACAAAACTGTCGAAGAAGACAGAAAGCTCTTGATTCAGGTTCGTAGCTGTCGTTTTCTGGTGGCTCAGCGAACCAGTGAATCGATGCAATAACTCTGTTATGATAGGCTGCGATTGTGCGAATCATGAAAACTCGGAAAGTTCTCAACCATGTTGGACTCATGAACGAAGTCATCACACAACTGTCTGCACGATTCAAGCCCAAGGTGCCAGATATCAAGAAGTGCATTGACATACTTTTAGAGAAGTACGATCCCTCTGCTTTTGACCTTTTGATTTTGAAGAATACTGACGATTGTATTCGTGGCCTAGGGAGTATATTGAACGGACAGAGGGTCAAAAGGACACCTACAGTTACGTCGCTTAGTGTCTTCCTGTTTGCATAATATCGTGAAGAGAATTCATTCGCGGGGTATACATGAAAATTGTATCTCAATTACGGTTCATCTATTAGCTCGCGGGTGACGCTTCGGGAGCCTTTGGGCCACCATTCTGAAGTCCGAACCATTCCAGCATCGACATCTTCTTTTCTTTCATCTCCTTCATCTGCTTCTCCATCTCTTCGATTTGCTGTTTACGTTGTTCCTCCGCCATCTTTCGGAAGTTCTCCTGGTCTTTCAAAAATGCTTCCCTCATTTGTCGTGTTTGTGCTTCCATGATGTCAAAGGGACTGGGACCTAACGCCGGGTCGACGTTTTCGATGCCAAGCCCGGGTTGTTCCACAATAAGTCTTCCACGGCCTAGCAATCCTTGAGCAGCGCGAGCAACAGGATTCGCTGCAGCTTGCGTTCGTTCATACTCCTCACGACGTTTACGCTCGTAGTCGTCTCTGAGTTTCTTTTGCCAGCGGGCAAATTCGACGGGGACGTCCTTCCCGATGTATGAGTGTAGCACAGGTCGAACATCGTCTACACCGGAAAGCGCGAGCACTACACGAAGAGTGGGATAAATATTCTGACCCACGGGTGAACGTGATAACACAGAAAACTCACTTTCCAAAAACGGGATGAGCTTCAACAGCCCATCGTCCAATGAGGTTCCATCCCAACGGGGAACAATGATGGCATTATCACGTTGAAGCTGAATTGCCTTTTCATCGACGTCGATGGCCACAACCTTTTTGAGGTCCCTGTTGAGATGTGACAGGTCCTTCAAGTGCACACCATCCACATATTTCGTCGAGTCCCGGTAGAGGCGATACATCATGTAGCCGTAGGGGTCAAGTTTGTCCAAGAGTGGTTGAGCGTTCTAGTTGGCGAAAACGTTATTAAAGACCCTTCAGCGTTTCTGAAGAACGAGAGCGCGAGACATACATGTGGCTGACTTGTGGTGAAAACCACGATTTCGTAAAACTGACTCATGTACGCCAAGAAATACTCCACACCAGGTCGCTTGGCTGCCCGCCAGCCGTGCTCCGTCGACCAATCAAGGTGCAAAATTGTGTCGTTCAAGTTGATGACCAAAGTGTAAGGACGACCGTACGGTTCGGGGAGGGGATCCGGCAGGAGCGAAGGGCTCACGGGGTCGGTGTAATACTGCAGGTGTCAGCGACAGGAAACTTTTAAAAACGAACTTCTATCCCTTGGCGATTGCAAAGGAATTGGAGTTTTCCACCGTAAGCTCTTCCCAAAGTCCGCACAATCCCTTCCAAACGTGCAACAGACAAGTCCTCGCGGAAAAATCCACAGTTCGCTCAAGTAAACCCTTGTCTCCTGCTATACTCACGCTTTTCCAACCTTTGACGGTCGCCCAAGTGCGTTTGAACCATCCTTGGACATCTGTCCACTCATCCTCCTTTCCCGGCCAACCTCCAATTAAAACCGAGCCTCCTCCTAAGATACCAATAATGTAGGCCCATGCTACTAAGGCGCTGCCTTGAGGCTCGTCTTGAGTGCCCCGTTGCTGTCTTGGGGTTGGTTCCGCCTCCTTTTCAGAGTCAGGTTCCGGTTTCTGTTGCCCCATTTTTTGTCGCAGCATATCCGCTGCTATTCCACCAGAAGCCGCGGAGTCATTCGACTTTTGTTTAGATTGCGAGGAAGATGAGAAAGGTTGGAAGCGGGGAGAGATACATCGCGAGAGAAATTGAGATGTGGTGGATGGAGCCGTAGCGGCAACAGGGAAAGAACATTGTTGAGCGCGTCGCCGGGCAGCTTGGGATTGTCCCACGATCGCTGTTGTGTCGAGTGAAACCACTGTCCGATAACTCCGGAATCCCTGAGCAACAGATGCTACAGATCCCGCCAGCACATTCAGCGATTGGAATCTTCCTACAGAGAGCGCCTGCGGGGTGGCAACCCCAAGGGATCGTGAGAGCATTGAGTTAAAAGTCCAACGCAACTCTGACCAAAGTTAGAAGACAAAACACGGTTGTGACGTGTTCGAATTTTCAGGTTCCTCATTACATTCTGAAGGTGATGGACATAGAGCACTACGTAAGAACATTTTAGAAAAACTTTTTCATCGATTCTACATTGACAATTTGGTTTTCATATGTGCCCGCCTCTCAGCCACCAAACTGGTGTTTCTAGAGCGCACCACGTAGAGGTGGGCGGGCCATCGCGCTCCACACAGCCAATGTTGTCCCGAGACTGTGCCGGATTCCCCGGTGACGCCCTCTTCATTCCACCCTTCAAGAATCCCCACACCACACGTCTGGCTCCACTCCATCCGAAAAGAAGACTAGTACATGCAGCGATAGCTAGAAGACATGGCTCACTGAATCGTCCACGACATAAGATATTAGGTGCTAGGAGAAGAGCTCCGCCTTTTGAAAGGCTCCACAAAACACGGGGGAAAATGGAACAGGAATGAGGACTGCCGACTCGCCGCATATATTCGGCCAAGAAGAAGAACCAGGAAGATCAGGAAAGAATTGTTCGGGATGGAAATGAATTGCTGGGTAGGAAGCGGGTGGGCCAACACGCCATCCAAAACAGATAATCTTGCCTCCACATCTTTACGAAGTGATGGGACGTATTGATTTGACAAGAAACCAGTGGTATGGAAGAAACGACGAAGGGAAGCCTGAGGCTGGGAGGAAGGCTGAGAAGCGGGGAGGCTGAAAGGACTACTCGCCCAAATGACAAAAACTCTGGGAATGATGGTACGTGTGCTTAAATAATGTCCAAGTGTGCAGAATTGCGGATGTAAACTCCTTTGAATGCGAAAGAAGAGAGAGGGGTGTTTCGGGGGCATTCGCAAATGTGACACCTAGCACTGAATCGTGTAAATGTTGGAAATCCGTGAATAGTGGATGTGGTTTGGAACGATTTCCCTGGGGCCAAGGACGATATCTGAGAGTAAGGAAATTCTCAAGCAGGACTTGCCGAAGTAATGAGTGTTAAGATCAAAAGTCCATATCTGATGGTCAGTCATTCAGAAGGTTGGGAGTGGCGGGGCGCAAAAGTCCTTTGAAATGAAACGGAAGAGTGTGCGCTCAACGGTCCAAAAATGCGACACCTAGCACAGGTTGGACGGAAGACCGTCAAAGAAAGAGAATGGGAGATGGTGATGCGTGAAGGAGGGGGAAAGCGATGGGGGCGAGCGCGCCATGTGAGATGAGCCGGCGGGACGCCTTGGCACGGTTGGAAACTTTGATGGGCAGGGCGCAGGCAGTCCAGTCTTCAATGTGACGTGAGAGCAGGAAGAAGGTTGGAAGATATGCTGGGAGTTCCAGGAGGAAGAGGCTTGACCTTGGCGAGTGGTGGGCACCCGCCAGGCGAGAAGATGTTTGATCCAACGGTCTGACAGGGCTCACTCCTCTGCATATCCACTCTGCAGCTGGTCTGCGTCAATCCACCATCGAACTTGGCCGGTCTGCGTTCTTCATTGCGCCATCTGCTTTTTGAGCTTTTGAGGCGAGAGGACTGAGCCCTCAGCGCATAGCCACACTCCAAATGTGGCACAGCAGAACCGCACGGCCTCTGCATTTATTTTCTCCGCATTTAGAGCACAGAAGATCTCTTTAATCGTTTAAAAAAGAGTATTTGGTTTTGATTTTCCACTTGTTACGCATGTATTGTTGTGTGACGGGCCACAATCCCGACTCCACGCAACATGCAAAACGACGGAGGGTACTCGCCGGACTTCACTCGCCCCAGCGTGAAGCGCACCTACCGAGCAAACCAATCGGGAAGGCCACCTTTTGGAAATGTCTCCCGGAAACCTTCGTCGATTCCACGGAACGAGAATGCAGCCCCCAAACGAAGAGAGAAACCGCATGAAGAAATGTACGATGATGGAGAACAGCCATCAGCGAGCGCGATTGGGGCAGGGAGCTCGAAGTCTGTCCTGAGTGACGTGAAAAACGTTCGTGCGAATGGTGAGTTGGTCGGAGTGACGACTAGAACCATTGTACGTCCGCATCGCCATCATCCACCAGGCAAAAGCCAGCCGATGCTTTCCAGATGCCACTCAGATGGGCACGCTGGCAGCGTCACTCGACCCTTCGACCAGGAGCGTCATCCTTTGGAATCGAAGGATGTATCACCAGCTGCCATTCCGGCAATTCGGAGGAGCGACAGCAGCTCCAAAATACCTCAAACTCGCTTTCCCACTGCGTCTTTTCAGCAGTCCAAGCAGGCGGCTCCACCGAGGAAGACTTTTGAGGTCTACTCAGAGCATTCGGAATACCCTCTGAAGCCTTCTCATATCTCGAGCAAAGGAGGAAATCTCAACCTGCGCCCAGAGTTCCCGTGTGTGCTTAAGCCATCAAACACTCACGTTGTAGACACGGATCCTCTCGACCGTTCGGTTACATACGACGACTTTGCAGCTGGAATATGCAGCAACCCTGCCGGTGTTTCTTTCGTCGCGAGAGAGGGCTCTACTGCAAGCGACTCGAGCGATATGGTGGACATCTCTCCGCCTCCAAGGAGGTTGCAAACTGACCGAGCAAAACCATTCACGGGAGCTTCAAAAACGACAACATTGACTACTCGTGTACATCACAAAGATGGCAAGAGCGTCAATGCGAGCCAGTCGAACGTTCGTTGTTTTCTATTTGAGTCCGCGTGGCGTCAGAGTCAAACCCGAATGGTCCATCCTACAATGTAGCACCCTCGCCCCCGAGAGAGCAACACCGGATCATCTTCTCCTGATCCTCTCCTTCTACCTATTGAAGGGATTGTTACAAAGGCGAAGGACTCCAGCAGCGGAACGGGCGCGATGATGCAAAGGGGAGCCAAGAGTCTACGCGATTACAAAATGAGACCGCCAAAGTCAAAGCCTATACAAAGAGCTCCAAACCTACTATGGGCCGACAGGGACAGCTCTCCAGACCCCTTGGTGGCGTGAGCGGAAGTGAAAGGCGTTATTTGAATTAGTTGGAACTGTTTCGAATTATCTCGGGTCTTCAGTTGTTGGATACATTGTAGAAAGGTTTCCGCTGAAGATATGTCCGTGTTCGCTCGTTCATAGCAGTTGGGTTCTTCGCTTTGGGTGGAAAATCACTCCCCTGCAGCATGTCCACCAACGAGTTCCAAGCACTTCAGGCGCAGATTGGCAGTGTTCTGTCATCGCTCTCTCAAAATGCGCCACCCAGCTGGCCCGATATGCTCAGTGCGCTGAACATCCTCACTCACAAGGTAACGACCTTGGCAAGCGAGATTGAAAAGCCCACCAACGGTCAGATTTTGGTGTATCCTTTGACATCAGACGAACGAGGTGCGTTGAGATGCGGTCCATTCCCTCGAATCAACGCAACCGAAGCAATGGAATGAAACTGCGATCACTTCTCAGTGTTCGAAACGTTGCTACGAACCAAGCTGCATCCGGAAGTGGAGGCGGACACCGAAGCCCAATTGCAGGGTCCAGAATGGGAAAGCTCTCAGCTGGAGGTGATATATTAGCAACTGTGTCTCCCAAGTTCACCTCTACTAAATTACATCCCATCGCATTCAAGCGAGCGGTGGCCAATCAGAATGAATTAGTCTTGCGTGCGCTCTCTGCCTTTGAGGAGTATCGACAGCAACTTGTGGACAAGGTGCGAACCGAACCCCCTCGACAGAAACCAATGGGACAAGGGAACATTTCTTCAAACCAGTTGACGGAAGTTCTGCGCGTTGTGAACGGAAGTACACCGTAGTGTGCACTGTGAAACTCGTGTCCAAAAGCGCAACACAGGACTGCAGTCGGTGGCCTGGAAGTGGACCTTCGTTTGTTGATTTTTGCGTTGGAAGGCATTTTAGCGGTTGAGACGAAAAGGAAGAATGTACGTTGATCGAAGCAAGGGAAAATAGAACAGCGTTGCATTGCAATCTTGCCCCTTCGTGCAACTCTCACACTTCCTGCCACACACAACGCGTCGCGGCACCTGTTCCCCTGTGTATTCCACTGCCATGCGAATCGACTGCAGTCTTTGAAAGGCGAGAACACCAATTTTATGTATTCATTTGAGTTCGGTGTGTATCTCTGTCAGTGTGTATCCACTCCGACAATATATGTCCAATATATTACACCATCGGTTCCCTCTCGCAACCCCACGCACTGCACAATCCAGACGCACGCCATGCCATCTGTACAACGTGTGGCTGGCCCGCGCTCTGTTTCGGAGCGGTGCAAAGAGTTGGTGAAGCATCGAGCGACAAAAGGTGCCACAGACGCCGATTGAGACGTACAACCATCTCCGCATGTTCTTCAACCGTCCAATGCTAACAATTGGCTCGAAAGGCCTGCACCATATCCAAACTTCTCCTCAAACGACATCCCGGACATGACTGGCAAGGTCGCAATTGTCACAAATTGCGTTCACTCATGAGCTGGCTCGCCGCCTCGGTCCCAACTCCAATATAACAGTCACTGCGTGTCATCCGGGAAGTAAGTACTGCGCAATGAAAGGATGAAAATTTTGAGTGACGTGGTGAACACATCCGTACTTCCATTCCGTCATTCCACGCAGCCTTGATCCGCACCGAGATCGCACGGAAAGCAGACTACAGCTGGTTTTTCGTGTAAGTTGTTAGCCTGTACGTCTGGTGTTTTGGACCTTCAATAGAAAAGGGTGGTACGTTCGCGAACCACTTCCCGTTGTACCCCCCGATTTGTATTTCCCATTTTTCTGGTTACAGCTCTCACCCACCTCTATCTTTCCACGTATCCTCTGTTCCCTGAGCTCTTGAAAACCCACCCCATCCCAAATGGATCAATGTATGACTACACTTGTTAGTTGAAGGAAATTCGTGCGAATTCCACTGCCGGATCTGAGGAAATCCGGAAGCGGGTGTGGCAAATAAGCATGCAACAACTGAAGTCGGCTGGATTTGACGTAATGGATGTCCGAGACAGTTCAGAAGGGGAACCGATACCTTCCCTCTCCTCCTCTTTCAAAATGCCCTCCTATCAATTCACTTAAGGATTTTTTAGACTAGAGATCGTTTATGGCGGCTCACCCGAACACGAATGAATTGTATACAAGATTTATATTGTTCACCACTCAGAGCTACTTGAGCTGTTCCGTTGCACACTTGCATTTCACTTGGATCGACAGACAGCAAACAATCCGATGGCACCTGTAATCAGCAAGGCCCTCATCTTTCCACACTTCGAGCCCTGGCACATTGTTACTTTCGTCACTGCCCCACCGGTCACAACGACCCTACTCAACTCAAGTTTCCCCGCGCCAACTCCAGCATCCGCGACAGAGCTACTATCTTTCGGGAACTCCGTCTTAAAATTGTACGCTGGATCCGTGGTTGCGCTCGCGTTCAAGCAGGTTGGAGATCCAAACATATGTTCTCAACTTCCAATTCGAAATAGCTTGCCATGGCTTGGCTAAACTGTATGGGAAGGTACTCGGAACAACAGCTTTATCGCCGCGCCGGAGGTGTGTTCGTTTTGCCACGTAATGCACCTTGAAAGGTACATAAAAGCGCCAGTATGAAAAGGACCTCAACGCTGGCTCCTCCAACAAGCCACCAACTACCACTCCAACCGCACTGCAACTCGCATCCCAGCGCGTTCATCGGAACGACATTGAAAACATCCCGCTGTGGATTCCTGTTGCTGGATTGTTTGTGCTCGCCAATCCGCCTTTGGCACTTGCCACAACATATTTCGGAGCATTTGTCGGGGCGCGATTCATGCACACATACCATTATTTGAAGCAGGGCTCACACGAACTTCGGGCGGTCTTCTGGACGACCAATTGTTGGGCGCTCATTGGTTGTGGATTGTATGTCCTCAAAGCTTCTGGCCTGGTCTAATAGTTACTGCGGCGTTTTTAACTTATGGAAAATGATTGTACTTTGTGTTGAATCCGAAGTTGACGTGTGGGAAAAACCAAATGGAATATGTGAGAGGACATCGGCACACTTTCAAGTGTGTAACACAATTTAAGCAAGCATATGTAAAGCAAGTAGGTATTTGGGTATCAAGTCCTCTGACTCGAAGGTTTCCTCTTCTCCGTCTTCCGCTTGAACCATTGTTTCCCCCCCGACGTCGCTTTCGTCTGCACCTCATTGTATCTCTTCTTGTACCACTTGCGCCGGTCAACATCCGCCATGACTTCCTCCACCAGGGTTTGTTTTCGTTCCCGTGCACTGAGACGAGCGGAGAAGAATTCGTGGGGCGAGTCAACAATGGTCGCGACCTATGTTTCGAAGGGTATCGTTGGAGGCCTCGACCCGTATTGCGATCGATACGAACCTGGAAGTGTTTTGGCAGGTCTTTGCCCTTTTTATCCTCTTTCTTGAAGAATTGTTTTGGGTCCAATACTCCACGCAGTTTCAGAAGCTGCAGGTCTCGCTTCAACTCTGGCGTCAACGCTGGGGTCTTCATGTCAAACCATTTCGATCCTGTCGTGGTAACCTGGAGGGCTACTGCTTTATATTGGTTCGTTAACGCTTCTCTGTTTTGGACCTACCGAATCGTCCGTCTTCTTATCATCTCCAGTCACAAGCTTCCGTGAGTCCTTATCTCGCACCACGGCATCCAGTTCCAGCGCAGTCTTGCTGCCCAGCATGACCGCTCCCGTGGTTTGCGAAATGGAGGCTGAAGCCGAGGTCGGTTGAAGTGGAAGAGCGAGGTGGGAGACTCCGGCGTCGAGCCGGGAAGACACTCTAGGACGCCCGAGAGGCGTAAAATTCAGAGATGATACAGGAGGACAGCTTTCTCCCGCATCATGATTCGTACCGGACGGTTGGTTTCTTTTTGCTAGACCGAACGTCTTGTCCTGTCCCCGAACTCTCCCTACCCACGAATGCAAGCAACAAAATGGTCATCATCTCGCGGTCGTTAGACGCCGTGACTCTCCACCCACCCATGGTCCCTTCCATCGTCATCCTCGGCTCTCTTCCTCTTCAACTGCCTCGTCGCTATAGCGATTAGCTCGTTGAGATCCTCGGAGTCCTCCTCATCTTGGGACGAGTGTTCCTCGTCTTCATCTCTGTACGTAGCCGATGCGGCGCTGATGTCGGAACCCGCGTCGAAAATTCGAAGCATTCTGTTTTCTATCTTTTCAAGGCCACAGGGGCAAAACGGCAAAACTCCTCCTCAGAAAAACGGATCAATTACTTCATGAGGCCCAGCATGGAAGCTCCATGGGAGTTTTTGCTACTTTACATAAGAGTGTGCGTGCCGCATAATTTTGTCAGTCCCAACGGGAGGGGTTCGATGTTTGCACAGTATGTGTGCACCTCCAGTGGATTGCGAAGACCGATCGGAACAATGATGCATCATCAATCGCCGGACAAACAGGAAGCGTTTGGTGATACCGTATGTGCTGCGCTGCCAGGACCCTTGTCATCGTCTGCCGCCTGACTGGACACACCTGCTTTGAAAACAGGAGGACTACGAAGTCGTCGAAGGAACACGAAAGCGACGGACCATTCTCAAGGATGAAACCACACCAAAGAGAGAAAAAGTCACTTCGCAAATTGAAGCAGTCACGCCGGGCCTCTCTGCGGGAACGCGTGCGCTGAAACTTGAGTCACCTACTTCATCACCGCAACCAGAGGAATCTGGCGAGCTATCCTCTCAGGCTGGTGCTTCCTCCTCCCCTGCTGTCTCCTCTACTGTGCCCAACATGATCTCGCGTGATACGAGTGATGTGCGGCAGGACCAACCAATAGCTCCGCCCACCCAAACCGATGAAGAAGCATTTAGCGACGATGATGACGATGAGTTTTGGCAGCAGGCCGCCAAAGTGGCGGACGAAGCCGAATTTAAGGCGGGAAGGAAGAAGCGAGAGCCCATATTAGTGCGTAAGAGTGCGAGAGGATGTTTGCACCGCTACCCCACGATTCGACCGTAGCTTCTATTGCGCGATGTCTATTCAGGTGAACCGTGCCCCAGTGTTGACTCTTTGGGTGACGGTAAGGCTCTTGCTTTCAAGTTCCCTCGTTGCTTGACAATTTACACCTCCTCCAACCCATCGAAGGTTGTTTGCGTTAGAGAGGGATATTCACGCGGTACCGCCCTGTCTATTGCAAAATACGTCGCGTCGGAATACTCTCAGACAAAGTGCGTGCGTCACTCTCTCGCGTGACATCGCCCCTTCTTTCACAAACTCTGTAGAGGCAAATCCCTCGGAGTCATCCCCACCAACCCCACCGACAAAGAATCCGCTTTCCAACAATCGCAGCGCCGTGACGCCGTCGTCACCGCCGCGAACGCCCTGCAGTACCCTGCATTTGGCATGGCTGTTTGGTGCGTGGAAACCCGTGACGGGTTGCGCGCGTTCCTCGTCGACAAGGGGAAGAGTCTGGAGGCGAAGGGTATCGAAAGGTATCTAGACGATGCGTTTGGAGCAGCGAAGGAGGAAGCGGAAAAGGTCTTGGTGGAATTGGCAGAGGTGAGTTCTTTGAAAACGCTTGCGCTTCCCAGTTCCCCCACTCAACCGAGCTATGTTGTCGCAGTGCTTCACTTCAGCCGACGTTGGGAACAAAGCTTATTCCCTCTACGAGCGCTTTCGGCCACCGTGGATGGGCTGGGGAATGAAAGGGGAGTTTCGACTGGAAGACGTTGAGGAATTGACGTGGAGAATTCGCCGAGGGGAGAAGGTCGTTTAGGGCCTTTGAAATGGTAATTCACATTCATACATATTGTCCATATACAAATTACTTTGTAAATATCGGTTTGATCGACTGATGAGATTACCCGCGTCAACAAGCTCTGGAGTCCGCGAGTATAATTGAGCATCGCCCCTTCCTCCTTGCTTCGAGTAACTTGCTTTGAGAAGCCGCCCACATACTCTCTTATCAAACGGGAAAAGACCGCTCCATGTCTCAGATCACGCTAACGGACCAAAATCTTAACGCCGTTTACCACAATGGGGAGCAATTTGATCCCTCCACCGTCGCGATTCGCATCTTGGACCCGTTTCTTGTCCCCGGGAAGCAGGACGGTGCAAATGCGGACCTCGTATTTTTGAACGAGTATGGTGCGTGCTAGTTTGCACCAAATGTTGCTCTTGGACGCCCGTAATCTCCCCATCTTGTTGACCAGCCACGGATGAGTCTGAGAAGGTTTGTCTTCGCTCGCTCTAAATGCAAAGCTCCGGTAGCCGCTCACGTCAACGACCAGCTTGCAGACATCCTTCGATCATCAGGTTACACAGATGTCTCGGTACACCCAACAACTCTCGCAAATTACGAGAGTATAGTGGAAAATATCAAGACTGAACTTAAATCCTCGTTACCGGTACCGCAAGGGACGTCAAAAACCGTTGTTGTGCTGAATCTTTGCGATGGTACAGAAAATGACGGGTGAGGGCGTTCTCCCCGTTCCCAACAAGTTCACTAATGCTGATCTTGATGTCTTGGTATTTTTCGAACAGGTATCCTGGTCCCAGCGTCCTCTCCGAGTTGGAACGCCTAAGAATACCTTACACTGGGTCGAACGTACCATTTTATGAAATTTCAACGTACGGGCCGTCAATTTTCCACACTTTATTGACTTTGAGGTGAACATGTCCCAGCTCAAAGCCTCTGATCAAACGCCACCTCCAAGCACATGGTGTTCCAACTTCTCCTTTCATCGAAATCGACCCGCACGGTGTTGGTACCGATGAAGAAGATTTGTCCGATATTTCAAAATCCGCGTGAGATCTGCTCAGGGGTTCTCGTTTTATCACGTCTCATTCTATAACTTGGTCGGCGCACAGTGATATCGTGGGGTTTCCGCTCATTATCAAACCTTCGCTTGGCTATGCGTCTCTCGGAATAGGTCCACATTCTGTCTGTACCTCTATTGAATCGGTTCTGGATGCAGTCCATACCACCAGAAAACTGACATTCGACGCACGAACATTTGCTGAGCGGTTCCTCGACGGCCGAGAGTTTACTGTGCTCCTTGTAGGAACCCCCCCCGGACCGCTTCTTGTTTATCCGCCTGCGGAACGCGTGTTCAGTCCGGAGCTGGATGGTCCTGATCGGATGCTGCAATTTGACAAGTACTGGAAAACTGACGCAGGGTCCTTTTACAGCTATGTGAATCTATCAGCGGACGAACAAGAGCTCGAGGAGGAGCTTATTGACATTGCTCGCAATGCGTACACCGCATGCGGTGGAATTGGCTATGGGCGCGTCGACTTGCGAACCACGCGACGAGAAAAATCAACGAATTGGGAGATTATGGTTCTCGAGGTCAATGCAAATCCAAGTCTTGCATTCGACCCATTGATGAGCACTTCCGGTGCTGTAGGTTGCCTCGCTGCATTTCTCGTCTTTCGCGCCTACATGCTCTTTCCCAGATCTTAAACCTCGCAAAAGAACCAGCGAGCGAGTTCCTGCATCGAATCATAAGTGACGCACTTTCCAGGGCAAGAAACAAAGAGAAATTGGCATAATTCGAAAGTTGAAACTCCAATCTCCCCATACTCTGCGAATTTATAATACTTTAGATCAAAGTGTACGTAAGACAAGTCTTGTGACCTCAGATAAATGTGCTGTATATTGCATTCACATTGCCTACTGTCAACATCGGATTGTCGACGTGCGATAGCAATCTAACTTTAGCCGCTTTGCAAAAGCTTCCTCTACTTGGATTGCCTTTCGGGGCGCAGGCTGCGCACAGTTTGACCAGCGCTGTTTGAAACAAGTCTTGAGTGTAAGGCCCAGTCACTCTGGCATCAAAAAGGTTTCGCTACGTACCGCCACATTTCGCTGTCCCTAATCTGTCTCAGCTCCTCCTCCAGCTGTTGCTTGTAGTCCTTGCGGGAGTTGGACTCAAGAGACCTCCGGGTCTCCTCACCAGTCTCCACGGAGTGGTAGAGCTTCTGGAACACGGGGAGAGAAGCATCGTAGAATGGCCTCCACCAGTCGAGGGCACCCCTTTGAAAATGTACCGATGAGTACGAGCCTCTTCAAACTTAATGTTCATTATCTCACCTCTGGGCAGTGGTCGAGCAGTTGGCGTACATCCAGTCCATTCCGTTCTCGGCGATGAGGGGGTACAAGGACTGGGTGGCTTCCTCAACAGTCTCGTTGAAAGCTTCCGAAGGGGAATGGCCCTTCGACCTCAAAACATCGTACTGGGCCCTGAAGAGTCCCTGAATGGCTCCCATCAGAATACCACGTTCTCCAGTCAAGTCGGAGAGCACCTCCTTCTGGAAGGTGGTCTCGTACAGGTAACCGCATCCAATGGCGACTCCCATAGCGCAAGCACGCTCGTGCGCCTTGCCGGAGTGGTCCTATTGCAGGTGAACGGTGGAGTGCCCCTGTCAGTGCTCGAATCGGGAACTTCAACCATCAAAATAGCTGACCTGCCACACAGCAATAGACCCGTTGATACCCTTACCCTCGAGGAAGAGGCGGCGGACGGAGGTGCCGGAGCCCTATGGGAGAGGATTAATGGATGCGGACGCCAGGTTATGTCAACACACAGACAAACCTTCGGGGCAGCAAGAATGACGTCCACGTCAGGGGGGGGAACAACTCCAGTTTGGTCCGAGAAGACAATGGAGAAACCGTGCGAGAAGTAGAGGGTTTTGCCGGTTGTGACGAAGGGTTTGATGGTGTCCCAACCAGTCTTCTGGCCGGCGTCGGAAAGAAGGTACCTAGCATCCGAATAATGAACTTCTGATTGCGCTTAAAACATGGAGTGTAAACGAACATGATCACGGAGGCTTTCTGGGCAGCTTCCGGAATGGAAAACAGGTTCTCTCCAGGGACGAAACCGTCCTCCTTGGCAAGCTCAAAGCTCGGGCCCTCCCTAAGTCCGAGAATGACCTTCAGACCGTTGTCTCGCAGGTTCAAGGCCTGGGCACGGCCTTGAGTTCCGTAACCCATGACAGCGAAGGTGTCGTCCTTGAAGATCTGGTGAAGCTTAGCCTTGGGGAAATCCGCACGCTCGTAGACGATCTCCTTGGTTCCTCCGAAGTCCAGAGTCTTCACTCCACGAGTAGCCATTTGCTTTGACGGGTGGGAATCAAGGTTTGGGATATGGTTTGGAAAACGGCGAAATAACGCACGATTGGGAGCGAAAACAAGGGAGTATGAAGGCAACGGTTATATTTCCCAACATCATTGCAATAGAAGACTGGAAACTCACAGCGACAGCGGGAGTCACGGACGCACGGGTGGCAGCACGGATGGCACCAGGGACAACGATGGCAGCCGAGGCGAGTCCGCGAGCGGAGGCATTCTGAGCAACCTGGGGAATCTTAGCCCGGACGGCGCGCGCGACGGTTTGCTGAATGGCCTGCATTGGATTGCTCTGATGTGTCCCGGCACAGTTTTTCTCTTTGTGCCGCCTGTGCCACGGAGCAGATCATTTTCTTTTCGTTGCACTTGAGCAATAGTGATAATTGTATACCAGCAATGAAAGATTGCCTGTAAAAATGCAACCCCAGTGCTACCCATTCTTGGCCGATGAACTTCGAACAAATTTACTGAAGGTGTTTTCATACAGCATCCTGTGCAGAAGCATCTTAGCGTCTTTAGAGAACAGCAGGGGAAAGTTGAAAGGGAGGAATGGCTTACCGAAGAACTTCTTGGCGAACAGCATCAAACATGTCGAGCGCATAGGTTTCAGAACGCACCTGTCATATTGATCCAATCAGCAACTGATTTCAACGAGCAACCGAGAACGTCCTCACGGCCTCGGCCACTCGTTTCGACATATGAAAAGGCACATTTAGCTGCGAGCTGGCTCCCTCCGCAATGTACTCATCATATAGTTTCTTCCATCTCGCTCGAGCCTCTTGGGGAACTACGGGAGCCGGATCGGATTCGGAATAATCCAGTTGTTTCCTCCATTTTGGAGGATGTTTGTCCTGGGAGTTGGAACTCGAGGTGGAACTTGCGGCGTCATTGAGAGCAGCTTTGTCCAAAAACTTCGGTATTTAAAACTCTTGGTCACAATAGAGTCCGCGCACTCACCCGGAGAAAGTGCTTTTCCATTCAATTTCTTGATTAGGTTCGCCGTGGAGCGTTGGACATCCTCAATCTCCTCGTAGAAAAGCTTATTCGGGGTCAAATTCACTATTTTCGAGGACAGGAGCAAATGAAGAAACAATAATTACCACGTTCTCGACTAAATGTGGACGCGATTTGTGTTTGAAAACCGCAGTGCGTCTGCTTTTTACAATTCTGTCCCACCTACCACAAAATTCCCGCACAGCATACTCTTTGAAACTTATCCACAGCTTGGCATCTTTTCTCTCGATCAACCGCCCAAAGCTGTCGTGGTTCATTTCGAGGTCGACCTGTCCTGACCGGGATCGTAAATCCTCTGAGAAGGGAAAGACACCGATCAAGCCTTCACAGACACAAGAGCGGTCACTTCACCGTACCTTTGATCACTTTCGCCAGTGGCTTTGTCACAGCCAATGTATGCGCGACAAAGACCGCCATCATAACAAAGTTGGGCGGCGCCCACCACCCAGAGTCGGTGAATTCGATAAGAGCGTCAAACGTGTACCAGCCAACAAACGCAATGTAGAGCGGGATGTTGATACAGATCTGTTTCGTCACGACAGGCGGCAGGCGGCAGTCCAAAGTCACAGTCCATTTTTCGCGAAGAGAGTGGGAAACAGCTTACAGATATCACGAGGTCTTGTCGGATGTCATGGCCATCTTTCGTCACATTGAAAATGAGGAATGAGAACACGGAAGAAATCCACGAGCATGACCACACGTACCTTGTACATTCCTGATAAAATAAAGCAACACAGGACCGCCAATGAAAAACGATATGAAGGCGATTTTTATGATCGTGTAGTCAGGTCCAAAAGCAGGGTTTGGTCGACACGACGCATTGCCAATGGTGAAAAAAATGGCGAGGACCGGAATTATGAGGACGACCAAGAAAACGGCCGTGAGTTGCAACATGCATTTCTCTGTCAGATATTCCTGTGCGAGTGAGAGTGTTGGCGATCAATCTGTTTGCGAAGTGCTGTGCTCCGGAACAACGACGGAATACGGACACTAACCCTATACCGAATCAAAAACGACCAAAACACCTTCCCCTTCTCCTTATCGCTTCCTCCGCTTTCCTTTGTGCTCGCGCTGCCACGAGGAGGGGGTAAAAGCGCATCGGGGATACCGGTTGCCATGTCGAGCGCACTCGAAGATGGCACCAGAACAGCGGCCGCCGCGTGGTCCTTGAACCGCCCCAAGAGAGCCTCGTTGATTTTCATGCGCGCCGCGAGGGATATTCCGCGCACGAATATGCAGTACACGAGGAGGCATACCGCTGGGCAGGGGCGACGGGGGTGTGGGTGTGGGATCAAAGAGTTGGCATGTGACAGTGTGGGTGTGGCGGGGAGGAGGTATGTCGGGGAAGAACTCACAGATGTTTATGGAGATGAAGAAGGGTATGTTGGGGCAGCTTGTCGAGTTTGGTTGCTGAACGCGCGAGTGGTGGGAGGTGGGAGGTGGGAGTTCGGAGTTCGGAAGTGGGAGGTGTGAGATAGGAGATGGGGATCGTGCCCACAAAAGCGTTCCAACATGCGTGAGTGTGAAACTGAGTGTTTTCTGCTCGTCGCAGCGCGCCTCCCGCTCCCCCTCACCATCTGATAAATTGTATCCGCAAAAACAATCACGAAGCTGGCCAGTGTTTGAATTGACACGAGTGCGAAGGAGCGGGATTTTATGGCGTCTGTGGAGTGCGTTGTGTATGAAGGGAAATCAAGCGGTTTGTCACCATTGCATCACAACTCACAAGTATTTCGATAATAAATGAATCCAATCGATGTGACTTTTTTGAGCGAATTCGATTCCGTGAGATCGGTACCGTCACAGTCGACCGTTCCCACTCCACTCGCAAGGGCTCACCAATCATGTACAAAACCATGACCGAGAAGAGTGCCAGACACGATATCCCACATTCTCCGAGCTTGTACGTCAGTGTGAGACCCAGAGACATTTATGGCGATCACCTTTTTTGCTGCGATCACTTTCGGGTGGGTGCCTTGCTGCTACATCGGCGAAGACACCCTGACAGTGCTCCCTGTGCTCACTTTTCAACACTCCCCTCCCTCCTACGTGACAAGTAACTAAAACGCAATTATATTTGATTCAAAGTGGCTTGTGCAATTTCTTATGGTGGCTAAAACGTACACACACATTACGCAGACGACAAGTCCGCCATTTCGGCTCGAACATCCTCCACAGACGTGTTTACTTTCTCCGTCAGTGACGACAAGCTGCGCAGAAAGTTTTGGTTCAGCCAACGTTCAGACCAGCATAGGCAAGGCTCACCTTTTTTGCAGCTCGTCGCATTCGCTGGAGAAGTCCTGCACCCCGCACACGGACTGGGATCGCGCCACTTGGTATCGAGCAATCTGGTGGGGTTGCAACGTCTTAGTCTCCCCGCGTGAAGATACATGATGCCCGACACGATGGTCGATTGCCACTCACAGACTTCAGTTTTGTCACCTCAAGCTTCTCAACAGCTGCGACCATGCGTTCCAAGTCCTCCTTTCCGCATTGTTTCAGGCCCTCTCGTACATTTGAACCGTCTTCCCGAATGGAAGCAAGGCCCTGCGCGATGAGAGAGGTTACCATTGCGTATTGGCGATGAGACGTGGGGTCTTCAATGTAGAGCTTCAGAGCACTACGTAGTTAGCGAGATGATATCAGCTTTTGAAAGAAAAAGCAGCGCCAGTGGCCAACTTACTGGTCCAACCATTTGTAATAGAGCACCCTGTTTCCCTCCAGAGCAAGCCACCGACGCAGCCACATGAACGCGGCGGCATCTCCCTCGACAGCCGAGTCCGATTCAGGTATTGGGGGAAGTTGTGCCTCGAGGAGGTCCGCGCAGGGCTGGAGAATCCACTTGGAATCCTCGTCCGTTGGGATCTGCGAGGGCAGCGGGAAGGAGTCTCGCGCAATGGGAGTGTGATGTGTGAGGCTTTCGTGCACCATTTCTGCTCCGACGGTCAGAGCGAACGAAAGCTGATTGACGGTTGCGACAGACGGACTGGCCACAGGAAGGAGTTCGATTCACGAACGCCCGACCAAATCCGCACGCATGTCGCAGCTCAAGTCCACGATCAACGACGACCTGGAAGCGAGAGAGTTTCTGGCATCGCTCGAGAGCGGAATTCAAACCATCGTGTCCTTCCTGACAAAGTTCGGTGGGTGCTCTGCAACGCACAGGTGGAAGTACACGTCTGAGGCCGTCGAGTCCACTGCAGACGCACATACACGATTCCAAATCAATAGGATGGAGGAGAGGCTGTCGTACCTGGAGCGAAGGCTGACGTTTCTGGAGTCGAGTGTGAGTGACCTTACGCTCACCAAGAAGGCAATGAATGAAGAGTTTTCGAGAATAGACCGTCGACATATCCACGCAGCCAGATCTGCAAAGCAATGACATGCTGAACGGATAAAGAAACCTTTTTGTTGGGGGCGGGAGGAGAACAGCTGCGCAGGACTTTTTACATTGCTTCGAATCAAAACACAATCAGAACATTTCAATACACCATAATACACTCCATCTACAAAAGGGAAGCGAGTGACTGGGACTTGATTACTCTCGCTCTGTTGTCTGGAAGCACGAGTCAACACCGGGGATCAAAACACAATTACAATATTCAAATTACACTCCATCTACAAATCCAGCGTCAAATCCACCACAGCAAACTTGGCCTTGCCGTCTCCTCTCAGGCCCGCGAGGTACTGGCTCTTCTTGACAACCTGCGTGCTGGAATCCTTCACCGTCTGCGTGGACGACGCCTTTGGCTCGTAATGCTGCGTTTCCGAGTCGCGCCGGAACGTGGACGACGTCGTTTGCGTCGAGTGCGTCCGCTTCGTCTTGAGGTTGACCTGACGCAGCGCAGCCCAGCGCACCAAGCAACGAAACGAAACGAAACGACGCGAAACTTGTTCAGCCCGCGTGCTTGCTTCAACCCCAACCATGCGCTTTTCGCACTCACAAGCACAAGCGCCCTCCTCCTCAACTCCCACTCATTCCACTGATACTTTGTATCGATATTGCTGTCCATGATATGCGTGTCCACCTGCGACCCAACCTCGGCCACCATCGCGAGCTTCCCCAGCCCGTGCTTGGCCTTGGCGTACCATTTGGCCTTCTCGAGCGCGTCTACGGTCGGGAAGTAGTGGTACAGGTGGCAGAGCTGGATCAGGGAGGGGTGCTGTTTGGCCAGGTCGACCGAGCCTTGGATGTACCTGCCCAAACCAGACCACACCAGACCGCGCGTTACCTCTCCACCCGGAAACAAAAATACAATTCGCGTCCCCCCCCCTCCCCCGCCCCGCGCCCTCACTTTTCAGGATCCCGCGCCCACCTTTCCACCGCCTCCCTACTCGCAAACGCATAGCACCTATCCCTATACCTCACGAGCCCCAGCGCTCTATCGCCCGGTACGACCAGCCCGCCCCTATCGACCAGCGTCACGGGGCAGAACCCACCGACTTCGCACCGGATCTGGTGGTACGCCGTCGTGTTGAGAGGGTGCAGGACCTGGAGTTCTCGGTTCAGGGGGGTCAGGACGGTCATGAGGGACGTGGCACGGGTCGCGATGGTGTCGTCTTGCGTGGGCGGGAGGGGGTTAGGGGAGAGCAGCAATCAGAAAACTCCCGCACCGCTTGCCCCTTCCGCCTTCCCCAGCACCTCACCCCACTCACCATCCACCATCGCCGGTTCCAGCGGCGGCGCGGCAAGCCCCTTTGCCTTGTCCTGCACATCCGGCGGCACGGTCACTGCAAACGCACCCGCGTGGTGTTGCATTGTGTCCACGATACTTTTGCGGAACGCAACCAGGAACAGCTCGTCGCGGTAGCCCGTCCAGAGGGCCGCGAGGGAGAGGAAGTGTGGCTGGTACGGCACGGCACGAAGCGGAGCGGAGCAGTGGGGTCAGACCGCGCACACATCGCGCGTCTCTCCTCTCCCGCCCGCACAACTCACATACACCTGATCCACGGGCACGGCCGTCCTGGCCCTACACGCCGCCTTGAGCTCAGCCACGGTACTTGAAAACCTCTGCGCCAGGCTCGCCGCCGTGCGCTCGCCCTCGCGGACCTGCTTGCTCAGGGCGTCGAGGTAGATGAGCAGCTGGCGGTGGAACGTGGACGAGGCGATTATTTGCGCGAGGAGGAGTTTGGAGGGTGGGATGGGTTGGTAAGGGGTTGGGATTTCGGGGGGGTTGGCGTGGAGGTGCGCGATTATGGCTGGGAGAAGTGGAGCACGATGTGGATGGGGCTGGATATGGAACAAGGGGCACACTAACGGCTCACCCAGCTCATTCTGTAATGTCTCTTTGGTCCGTTTATCCATCTCCGCAACTCTCTTGCTTGCTTCAGCAATCTCAGCGCCGCATAACTCCGGGACTGTGGTGTGTTGTGGTGATGTCGTTGAGTGCCCGCGCTACCTGGAGAAATATCCACAAACGCAAGCATCCAACGCTCACGGGGGTCGATCCCTTCCCCGCCCTTTCCCAGCGCCCGGTTGAACAGCCGGATCCCCGCGACGAGCTGGGCCAGCCCGTTGAGCTGTGCTTCTTTCGCAGTGCGGTCGAGGTGGAGGAAGGTGGAGAGTTCGGATTGGGGGAAGACGGACTCGAGGGCAGCTGCCGACGGGGTCCGAACAGGTCGCGGAATCCGAGTGGGTGTGAAGAGGAGTTCAAGGTTCCAATAGAGCAGATACCCCATCAACAGAGCCGCAAACTTCCGTACATCTTCAGGCTCACCTACCTGTCGTCTCCCGGACCACCTTGATATCCGTTGGGGCACCCATTTTGGTTCTCATCAGGATGTACGATATGATCTTGCGGTAGAGCACTGTTGCCAACGGTGATCTGTGAGACCATGGAAAGCGCGCTCACGGACTTTCCTCCCCGAATCCAAAGTCCACCGCACTCCCGCCCACAAACCCACCTTCCAACATAGGAACAGCCTTGACCCTTGCATCGCAAATCTCTTTCACGATGTTGGCTGTCTGGGCCAAGCGGACCTGCCTCTCCCTGCCCAGAAAGTCCCCTATTACATTTCATTTGATTATGGAGAGATTTATTCCGCTCAGCCTCGGGCGCGGGCGGAGAAAGAGCTCTTTCATTCGAAAGAGTGATCACCTTGTGCGGGGAAACTTGTGTCAAAATACACCTGCATCTTGACGGCTTCGTTACTGGGTGAATCAGTCGAGGTGATGGCATCGACGGAGAGCTGAAGGGATTGGTCGGGTCCGATTCATGGTAAGACGATGAAAGTTCCAACTCTCCACGTTCCATAGCTGACTCCACACCTGAATCAACCTCTCCACATCCGATCTGCTTAGCTCATGCTCCACATTGAATCCATTCCTCGGATCCAAGACGACTGAGCGGACAGTGAAAGCCGCGAGAGTCTCGGACACGGTGGTTCCGCCCACGGGGGAGGTTGATTGCGCTTCCAGGCCTGACGCCATACCAGCTCCAGTCCCCACTGCCGCTCCTCCCTGCGTGTCGCCCGCCTGCGTGGCATCGGTGTTGGTGTCGGGAGAGTCCTGCGGTTTAACGTTGTGCTTGCGAGATTTGAGCACGGACGAGGATCGGGAGACGATCTCGCGGATAAGGTAGTTGACGACGTCCACTTGGTGCGACATCCGGAAGGGATCGCGCGGGGGAAGTGGACGTGGGTGTTGGGGACAGGCGGGTGACCGCAGACTTTCATTCATTGCAGCTGCAACGACCAGACAAATACAAAGATATGAATACAATTCGAACGACGTACTTCAGTACTCTCAATCAATTCATGTCCCGGAATCGTTGCGGTTCCACATGTCGGGTCCACTCACCCCAGCGTTGTCAATCACATGCTCGCACACCGATACATACCCCTTCTCTTCTTCCCCTCTACCTCACACCCCTGATCCCCTTGACCAACAAGAACGCCACGTACTTTGCAGCCCGGAACGCGGGGTATCTGTTGGGCAACACGATCAATGTTCGCACCACCCTCTCGGCGTGGTCCCGAGGAGTTCCGGGTGCTTCGGGTGACGAAGTCGAGGGTGAGCTCGGGCCTGACGATTGGGGAACAGGGTGGGCAGAGTGCGCCATGATAATGAACTAAGTGTATAGGGGGAGGGTGCAGGATGAGGGATGAGCACAGGCGCGTCCGGAAAGAAGTTATGAGTCCATAATAGGTCAGTAGAGCAAAGCGCGGAGCACGACATTAGAAGGGTAGGTCGGAAAGAGATTTCAACATGTGGGTATCTCTCCGTCCCAATCCGGCTCCGAACGCGACTCACCCCAGGAAACACCAGCGCAAACACCGCGGCCCCAATCAGTTGTGGTACATAGTATGTCGCCAGGGCGCACGGTAGGCCTGTGTTGCGCGGGGTCAGTGGGGGTGTCGGTGTCAGAGAAACCACAACAAAATTGAGCTTCCGAGTGAGTCCAAAGAGATCACGAACTCCTCAACAATGCTTTTTGGGGCGCTGCTCCTCAGTCCTCCAAGGACCATTTCAAATCTACAACTTGTCCTTGACGGCTTCCAACTCTGCACCAATCAACGGACATCGTCACTCCCTCCTTCCATCCGCTCACATATATCATCAGCCTTCCACCACTATCCTGTTTCATTTCTCCTCTCCCTCCAACTCGCTGTTACTCACCAAACCCTGCAAAATAAGCCCACCGCCCCTCCACAAAATCTGTCCGCCGCTCCACATCCCATCCCTGTTCATTCCACCTATACTCAAACGAGTAGAGCGAGATCAGCCATGTCATGTGGGCGACAGAGAGAACATCGCCGAGTGGAGACGGGAGGAGGAGGGAAGGGAGGGAGCAGAGGGGGATGTGGACTGTGTAAACGAGGTTTTTGTGCAAGGAGCTGGCAAGTTTGTTGACGAGACTGTTCGGTCGGAGAAGAATGAACGGGGTTGACGGCGATTCCCCAGAAAAAACGGTGCATGAAATTCCGCTCACGTGTCGTAGGAGCGGTCCTGAGAAGGCTTGGAGCGAGTGGAGGGGGAGAGAGCATCGGCGATTGCCTGATACCAGAAGGAGGAGATTACAAGAGATATAACGTAGAGAGGGTAAGACCAGAATAGCTGTTGGTTGTGGTTGATGGTGGTGGGGCAGGGTGCAGAGAGTTACGGAGGCCGTTGAGAAGATGAAAGAATAGGATGGGCGATGGGCAATCAGTGAGTAGAAACCCACGTTAAACAGAACCACGAGCGCTCTTCGCGAGACCACAGGGAAGTTGGTCTGTACGAAGGGGAGCACGACGTTGTCAAATAAGAGAATGGAGCAGAGGAAGAGGATTCCGTTGAGGAGACACGATTTGGCGCAGGCGAATCGAATGGGGCGTGAGCTGTCGTGAGTGGAAGTGCGAGACCTTCATTCAAGACACCCAAACCTCCCCTCCAGTGCCCTCACACCAAAAACCAACCGTCGCACCATATCTGCCACTGCGTCCCAGCGCATTCCATCGAGGACACCCCTCCCCATCCACTGCACCACAATCTCCAGGTCCGACACGAGGGGGAAGTCGTCTCGCCATCCTCCGCGTTTGTATCCCGCCATGTTCGCGTCGATCGGGCGCGGAAGGTCCGCTGCTCAATGACGAAGACGGCGCGAGGTGTATCGCAGAAGAAACCCAAGACTCTTCACGACCTGTGACCACTCACTGTGGCCACCTCCTTGCCCCCCTTCCCAAACCTTCACGCTTAACCAAGCGCCTTCACCAACGTCCAGCGACAAGTCTTCCCTTAAGGACTGCTCGTCGCTGATCCTCATATACGACAACTTTCATTCTTTCGGTGAAATAGTAGCAACAATAGCCCATGCTCTGTTCGACTCCTGCAAGTGGGGTCGCAAGTCATTCGGAGATGCCCTCCTGGATCTCGCGGCAGTTGCGGGAAGAGACAAAACGGAAACTCTGATGCTTTTTGATCATATGGACACGTCACCCACCTGATCGCAGCGAAAACTTGCGTGTTACTGGCGTCAAGCCCCATCGGAACGTGTTTGGTTGATTCACTGAGAAGTTTTGTGAAGTCTTTCAAAGCATTTCTGACACCGAAGCGCAGATTGGAGCAAACCGCCGCAACCCTCCTCGAGCCACACCTTTTGGACATTGACTGCTGCACTTCAGCCTTTTTTGTTCTGATAGACAACAACTGGGATTTTGCTGATCTAATCTATTCACGGAGACCTGACATGCTGGACACTCTTTGCGATATCGCCGTCCTTCTTGACAACCCACTGCTCATCGGACCGAGCCGAGAGGTGCCACCCATAGCACACATCAACTTGCAGAACCATATCTTGAAACGTGTTTTCGCATTCTAGTTTATGCGATCGGATATACCTGTCTTCGAAATCAGATCATCAACGTGAAGAGACTAGCGCGACATGGCCCCTTCGCACGAACCCTTCGGCTGCACTTGGCAGACGACAAACGCAAGTCGTATCCAAATCAGCACGACCTTTCATTCTATTGGTCCTCCTTGGTAGTAGGCGTTTAACCATCAACAATGGAACGACGTATCCTCCCCTCCGCCGAGAGGAGTGTCAACCCTTCTTGTGTGCAAACTTCAGTTGCCCAGTTAGGGCAGTAACCGCCCCCAAGTTGGATGATGGGACATTTCTTCGGTGTAAGGGTTGTGGATTGGTGCGGTACTGTGGTTCGGAATACCAAAGGACGGAATGCCAAAGGACGGATTGGACTGAACACCGATTGTTCTGCAACAAGAAAGTGGCCATTTCCTCCATTCGGCCGCGTGAATGGGTTCCACAATGCGTAATGACTCTTCTGGAGCTGAACGCGGTTCTTGAATGGCACTCGCAACAAGCGGTGGAAAGGATGCACCGTCGCTGTTCGACGGCGGAAATGGAACTAAGTGGACACCCTGTTGGCGTTCTCGCCTTTCCGAGGGATTAGATTTCTTGTGATTTAGGGTCGAGGATGATGTTGTAAATATACGTGGTCTTCATGTAGCAGTTCAGGGCATGTGCAGTGCGAAAATTACAAGTTATCAAATATGTACGAACACCACGCGCTTGCACCCACTCCGTCCTCTTCATCCACCCTTCATCCCGCTCGCACCACCGTCATGGACATTTCCCATATCTGGTACCCAAGCCCCTGCAGTTCCGCAGGCCGGATCGCCTTCTGGGGTATCTGTGGGTATATAGTAGGTGGGAAGGTAGAGTGGAGTTAATAAAGGAGAGCAGCACGAGCGGATACGAGAGCATAAAATCCAATTGTCAGCTGAGTGGTCATTATTCCCCACCGCACTCAACCAATGTGATTCCATTCCATTCCGTCCGTCTCTCTCTACTCTTCGACGTACCATTTTTACCACCCACCCCGCCTCCCTGGCCATCGCGAAAAACCCTTCCTCCCCAAACCCTCTCTGCTTATAGGACAGAAACGCCCGCGTTCCTGCATGTGCTACGGCGCGCATTGTGGAGAGGAGGGGGGCGTGGAGGTGAGGGAGGTACTGCGCCGTCAGGGCAAGGCAACGTGGGTGGCAGTTGGTGGGTCGGTGGGGGGGGGGGGGGGGGGGGGGGGGGGGGGGGGGGGGGGGCGCGGCGCGATCGGGAGGTGGGAGGTGGGAGGCATGCCAGGTTGGAAGAGAGGAACATTGTCAGTCATGAACCATCGCACCACACCACACCACCACCCTGGCAGACTCCTTTTATTCAACCTCACTCCGCGAGAGTATTCCACTTCGCGGAACATTCGCCTCGGTCAACGCCTTGCGGCACTTAGCACTCGGGTTCATTCCGCGAAAGAGTACTCGGTCAGCGCTAACGCCTCCCCTCCCCCTACACCCACACAGACGTACCAGACACTCAGACGCCAGAACCAGGTCAACCATCCCAATCTTGTTCCGAACAGCGTCGCTTTGCTCTGTCCAGTCCACCTCCACTACTACAGAAGGGGGAAAGGAAACAGTGACAGAAGGAACGTGAATGTAAAATCTTCTTCTCCACCTCTCGCCCCCCGCCGTCCCCGCGCCCATATACCTCTGATCCTATCCTTATCCTCCACGAGCTCGACGTTCCTTTCCACATTCTCATTCACCAGATCCACCTGGCCCTCCAGATCCGTGAGGACGACCGACGCGGCGCCTGCGATGGCTGCCACGATGCCCACGAGACCAGTGCCCGACCTGTTGGGTACTCGTCAGTGCCGTGCAGTGCCGACTGCCCTGCCGTGCTCCTCCCCCATCGAATTCACCAACCCGAGCTCCACAACGGACTTGCCTGCCACCGTAATCCTGTGGAAGATGTGTTCCGCGAGAATGATACTGCCCTCCCACAGCTTCATGCCAGTATTCTGCAAGGAGAGTGGGCAAGGCAGTAAGGTTCAAGTTACGCTGCTCTTCTCAAACACGACAGAGTGCGCTCACATGGTTCAGATCAATGTCTTCCTCTGGTCTCTGCCCAATCCTAACTGCCCCCGTCCCATAAAATTGTCACACCACTCGTGCGTGCAACTGCCCGGCCCCCCACGCACCGTATCTGTCCCCAAAGACAAACCCTCGCTCCGCCATGCTGCCCCCGTCTGCGTACGGATTCGCCACCGTGTACCGCACAAGGGCCATTTGCCGAGCCCTCTTCCCCTTGCCTCGCGATGGTTCACTGCTCGAGGTTTGAGGTTTCCGGCTAAACTATCGGCAGATCTCACATCCTATACAACACAATGGACGTTGATTTGAGCGCGGAAGACGGGCGCGGCGAGGAGTACTGGGACATCGACGCGATTCTGGCCGAGCAGCAGGTGGGCGGATGGCGATCGCGGGTGGCGCAGGCGGTGGTGGGCGGGCACTGACACCGCACACCGCATACGGGCGATCCGTCGCCGTTTTGCAGAAGGTGGCGTGCTACGTCAAGTCCGATGTACCACATTTCGGATATCTCGCGGGATCAAAGTCGCATATGGTGGGTGGTGCCCGCTATGGTGATGCTGTTACCCCTCTTGCCAACCCAGAAACCGAAAACATCTCGCAACAGCTCCCCAAGGGATCCCGCGTCGAAGTGCCCTTCTGGCTTGCATCGCAGCTTGCGCTCAAGTGAGGCCACCCCCCGCCTTTTTCTACCCTTGGCCGTGCCCTCGTCTTGCGTCCGCTCACCATTCCCGATTGTCAGCCAACTCGTGGACATCGAAGTACCCCGATGCTTCGGCACACGCGCACGCAACGACCTCAAAGCGAGTCCCACAGCAGTCGATTTGAACTTGCTGTGTCCCTATTTCTATGCCTTTGGGTGTAGCATATTCAATCTGTACGTGGAGAGGGGCGGGGGTTCGAACTCAGTGCGGAGTGAGCGCAGCGAACGGAGGGAGGAAATCGAGGCCTAGGCGGGATAGCGCTGACCGAGGTTTCCGCAGGAGACCAGGATACGCGAAGCGGAATACATGCATCGCGGAGCGCGTATTGGACCGAGGCTGTGCGCCTGGGACGAGTGACTCACGAACCGGAATGGGCGAACTCGAGGCCTAGGTGCTGATCGAGGAGGTGCTGGAGGCGAATGATCTGAGCAAAGCGCAAAGCGCATACCCGAGGCAACGCCGTTCTGAGCCTTTTATTTCCCACACTCTGGCACTGCACTTTTCACTCGCTCACTTGCCATTTCCCACACGCTCGTATCGTATCGTATCCTATCCTTCTCAGCGTGATCGACCGCACCCTCAACAAAGTCCTCGCCACGACCTTCACCCAGCGGATGCAGCGCGTCATGGACTACACCCAGTCGTCAATTTTGGGCGGGGCGGCGATGGCGGCGTCCGCGGAACAGGATCGGTTTTTGAGGACGCTTGAGGAGGAGGAGAAGGAGTGTGAGTGTTGAAGGAGGGGTCGAGCGAAGCGAGACCTCCGGCGGAGGCGAATACTCTGTAGAGCGGATTATACTCTCGCAGAGCGTACATCGAGGCCTAAGCGCCACAAGGCGCTTACCGAGGTTGTCCGCCGGAGGGTCGAACAACGGAGACAGAGGCGAATGATACAGCGCGGAGCGCATGCATATTCCTGCCGGAACCGAATGATACTGCCGAGGTGTGAGCCGGGCCCGTCGTTTTCGTCTAACACCCCCACCCCTCCTCCCTCCCCCCACCCCGCTCCACCGACAAGTGCACCGCCTCGGCGTTCATTCCGCGCTCGACACGCGCCGCTTCTACTCCAACGAACCCGTCTCGACGCTGCGGAAGAGCGACGCGCTGGGGACCGGATCCTGGGCCGGATGAAATGTGGAGTTCTCGCAAGTGGCAAGTCTGTATCGACGGGGAAAATTCAAACATTTTCTGTACATGTCATTGTAGATATACAAGATTGATTCTCATCGGGGCTAATCTGGTTCGGTCACCCCCATACCCAGCGGGAAGTGGAACCGAATTGTGAAGCAGGCACGGGCCTGGCCAATGGGCCTAGTTTGGAATCACTCAATGTCCAAAATGGCCTTCATCCGCTCGTATACAACTGGGAGAAAAACACACACGCAGACGTCTCAATCACACCGAACATGGTCCCCCCCGCCGCACAAAACGTTTTCACTCACCAAAGCTCACCGCCACCATCGGCGTCACCTTGATGTACCCTATGCTGAGGCCGACAAAAAAGCCCTTCGACCCGCTCTTTACCCAGATCCCCTTGGCGGTCTGCCAGGTCGATTTATGCCGCACATCAACCAGCCCCTCCGGCCCCGCGCCCGCTGCCAGCTGCGTCCTCAACTCCCGTAATTCCGACGACCCCGCAACCTGCATCTGCCGCCGAACGACTTCCAACGGGTACGAGCACGTCTGGGCGAACGCGCCCGCGACCGCTCCCGCAAAGAGTTGCGCGGGAGTGTTGAGCGGCGCTTTGCCTCCCGAATCCCGCTTGGATGCTTTGATTTTCCGCGCGGCCTCCTCCGGCGATTGCAGCGTCCAGCGGGAAAAGCGGTTTCGCAGGAGCTGGGACACAGACTCGTACGTCCAAAACGAGATGCCAGCGTACGGGATCATGCCGTACACGGTGGGGAGAAAGCCGCGGTAGAAGTTGTACACTCCGGCGACTGGCATGATGAGGTTGGTGTAGGAGAGCGTCCGGCTCTGCGCGAGTGTGGCCGTCCGACCGCCTTCTGCACCGGCGCCTTCCAGAATTGCGACATTGAAGTGGGGTGTGCCAGCGGAAGATGTGGCGCCAGACGCTTCCGAGATGAGAAGGTTCCGGTACGTTGGGGAGTATGTGGCGATGACTGTATTGGGCTCGTGGTATATCCGACGCACAGTTCCCAAAATGTTCGGCCGCCGTTTTTGGGTAGAAAACGCCATTCGCACCCGAACAAGCTCGAGAGGGTAGGTAAAATAGACGGACGTTACGCCTGCGAATAGTTGTCGAGCGATTCGAGAGATTGTTGTCAGTCGAGAACAACAGGTGTCACAGACCCGGCGGGTGACAACAATCACCCGCTAATGATCCTGCGTACAGGTGCCTCAATCCAGTTTCATCCGCTGTAGTTGGCATCAACCACTGGTAATCAAAAGCAGACCACATGAGACCAGACTCCACGGTGGCTACCTTTCACGTGTGCTCACATGCTTATACTGCTCGAAAGCCATAAACTTGATAGCAGCGTACGGGAAAATCCGGAGGAGGGTGGCCGAATGGCCTTGGAAGAGGCCGCGGACGCCATATTCGGCGTGTATTTCCCGCATGGCATGAAAAAAGCCAGTGAAACTGCCTGTAGTGAAGGGTACGAGGAGTCATGGCCCGCCCAACGAGACGGAATAGACTTTCCCTGAAACTGGACTTACCAATATGTCTTTGAAATTTAGGATTGGATGTTTGAAAGAGGATTTTGACACGGTCCAAAGGAGCGATGACCTGTTTTAACATCATTGAGAACGCTCTTCCTTTAGAAATCATACCACGAAGCTCACTGTTTTTGCGACACTGCCGGCGACTCCACCAGCGACGAGTGACCTCACTATGTAGTCCAAGCTCCTCTTATTTCGATGTCTCGGTTCCGACTCGACACCCAGACCCAGCGAAGAAGGGGCTGTGCGCGATGAAGCGCCTGCAGTAGCTGGTGAAGTAGTTGACATACTTCTACCCATTAGCGGCGGGTCAGAAGGGCATAATGGGGCGGGCGGCACCGCGTCGGGGTTGGTGGGTCGGGATCGCATAAGCGTTGCAAGCGCTCCAGAAGAGGCGTTGGGCTGTGAAGTAGAGATTGTTGTATCCGTCCGGAAGAGCGAGGTTCGGTTTGTTCCAGGTGGACGAGCAGGGGGTGGTGTAAGCGGGATGAGACATTGCCGATGGGAGCTTCAAGACCGTCACTCCGGACTCACCTCTGCCCACATTCCTCCGGCGATGTCTGCTCCAGTCCGCGTTCGTTCGGTTTCCTCGCGCCCGGTATCGACTGCTGCCATTGGAAATGGGGGATTGATGCTTCCGAGCCGGAAGAAATCCGTTGTCCCCCCGAGATCCCGTCCCCGCAACGGTCGTCATCACATTGTCATCACACCTCATGACACCCTAACGCTTGATCAATTGAGAAGAAAGTACTTTATTGCAACTTGTTTATGCGTCCTCTAACGCCAAGCTCGCACTCGGATGAAAGATGAGGGGAGGTTGCTCTGGTTACAAAATTGAGAACACACGTAAATAGGCCGTACACGAACAAAGACTTAGAGTCCTGTGACTCTGTGGGCAGACATAGATTCAAATGAACTTTAATGTCGTCCTTTGTACCTGCATCTGAAAGTCGGTCACCTGTTCAAATTTGCACAATCTTTACGGCACTCGCTTTGCAAGCAAGTCACATATGAGTTGATTTCTTGACATTTGGAGTGATGTACAATATTTGCTTTTGAAGTGTCCGTTTCTTGGCTAAGTGACAAAGGTCGTGTCTACCATACTTTTTAACAACATTATTATGTACGATCCCTCTACGAACGCATTGTCCTCGTCGACTCCAAGAGTGCTCAAAACTTGTCGGCTCAATTTAATCATCGATTTTGTTTCTTTGGAAATGGAGTCCGCACCACGATGCGCGACATTTTATATTCTCACACTGCGGCCTCCTCCAGAGCGACTTCCACCGATAATCCTCCAGTTTCCACACACCTTGCAAGCGGAGATCCGGGGGGAATGACCGATTTAGGCACGGAAAAAACAATATCCACGAGTTCATCGGTCTGACCCGCCATATCACGAACGAGGCGCCGAAACACAAGGAGATATGTCATCACCCCGGCCGCAACGCAGACAGCAAATGTTCCAGACACTTCCGCCACAGCACGATCGTGCACGATTTGGCCTGCTCGGTTCAATCTATCAGGATTTCATCCCCAAACCCCTGTGAGTGAAAATCAACTTACCGAGGTTGAACACTGGGAGATAGATATTGGTGATACCCCCCGTCAAGTCCCTGGAAATACCATACATCAGGGTGTACTCATCATTTTTCAGTGTCCGCTGGGGGGGATCCGCAGCAAGGAAGATCTGCGCATTCTCGAGAAATACCCTTTGCACCTAAACGGACGAGACTTTGAAGCTCGTGTGTGATTCAGTGGGATGACGCACCAACCTTTTCGATTCCACCCAATACAAGGTTCGATGTCAGTCCGATCGTGGCGTTCCATGTGCGGTTGGTGCATCCAGCGGGATTGTTGCTTTTCTTAACGGTCAGTAAATTCAAGGGTAGCTTTTTTTTCAAAAGCCCCTCTTACCAGAAGCCCCCACTGACCAACATGGGGTATAAAAAGGGCACACTGTCCGTTCCCGAAATTCCAGCTTTGCCCCTTCTGATAACCTCTGCTTGATTGCGAGCCAAGTCTATGCCCTGGTCTAAAAACATTGCTGCTTCGCCAGGTCGCCACGTCGAGTGATCGTCCACTGCAGTCTCGATAGAGAACATCATCACTCTTTGGATATAGAACCTCTGCAGTGCCAAGCCCTCGGTTATTATCAAAAGAAACTCGAGGTAGCCGATCTGTTCTTTCTTTAAGAAACTTTCCAGAAGGGGAGAAACAACAGTATTTACCTCCAGTAAGGTGGGAATAAATATGGATGTACTCGCGATAGACAACAGAACGACTCCCAAGAGAAACAACATTTTGTGTTTAGGAATGTTCCAGCTGCTTGCGCCACCACGCTCAATGTTGTCCCTACGATCGGGTTCCCTGTCTTGCTCCAGACGCAGTTCACCCAAGTTACTCTCCTCAGGATCGTCTTCCCCTTCCTCCAGGGATAATGCATCCAGAGACTCATCGATTGCTGTGATGATACCTTTCTTTGCTTTGCGCGGTAATTCTGCAAGAAACTTAATCTGGGAGCAGTGTTAACGATATGGATCTTTGCTTCAAAGTGTTTCACCCACCACTGTGAGAGTCCGCCGTTCGTGGGAATTGATGGTCCAAAGCCAGATAAATGCAGACATCATGGCGCCGCATGACAATTGAGAGATGAGCATTATCCTTGTGGGCAAAATTCAGATCTGAAGGAGAGTGAGAGAAAAGAAAAGACATACACGATAATGGTTTTGTTCCAATCAATCGACTTTTTCACGAGGGAGAAATGTTAGCCATGTGGGCCAGGTTGACGACTTTGTTTACATCAACACGGAAGTACTTACTTGCAAAAATGCATCGATGCCAGAAGCAACTCCGTCATTGAGCTGCGTTGACAAAGTTTCTGCATTAAACATGAAAAAATGAATGGAGGGATTCGCCAGACCATTGGCGGCTGCCTTGAGATCGCCAAATGAGCTGTCCAAGATTGCGTCGAGCGCATCTATTTGTTAAAAAGATCAACTTTCAAATTTCCAACGCCGTCTTTGTTTCTTTAGAGCCATCAGTTCACCTGAGCACTTCAAAATTAGCTGGTACAATGTCGCAGAAGAATACTCGATGTTGGGTGGTTGATTCGGATCTATGGTTGCCAGTCTCCCATAAAAATATGTATCCTGGCTTGTTTTGGTGGCAACAGAATAAAATGATGGTATGATCTGTGTTCTCAAGGCATCTTGTTGGGCTGCCAAATAGCTGCGCCTGGTTGCATACGAGGACAGATCGTTTTGTGCAAGTGCCACAGAAAGAAGTCGAACCTCTTGAATGATCTCGCAAACAGAAGTTCGACCTCTACGGAAGCCTTTTGAGTTCGAAAAATCGCTTTCAATAGCGTCAAATGTAGTTCTTGCGATCACTATCGAGGTTTGGTGGCAAGTATGACATCTCATATTTCATACGTTTTTGCAAGGGACAACACTTACCATAACTTATTATGAGAACAATCACGCTTGACGCCAATGTTGACAAAATTATGCGATTCAAAAAACCCACGGGGGATTGCATGCGAGCTTGAAAAAGATCGTGAAGGTGCCTCTGCCGTCTCGCCTCCCTGTTGGTCGAAGTACCGCTGGTCTCAGAATGTCCCGCACTGAAACTCTCTAATCTTGCCATCCGACTGGGTTCCTTAGTTTCAAAGCGCGCACGCTGTGGCTCTTTACCACTCAATTGCTGTTGAGGCTGTTTCCCATAATCTTCATCCTGTTGAAAAACTGGTACCGATCGAAATACTGGTTCCGAATCGTGAGATTGGTGATTCTGAAAGGATGCGTTGGAGCGACCACCGATGGACTCCAAATTGCCACCCGGCTCTGCTGCACCAAGCCGAATAACAGGATATTCCATGGTGGGTTCAGCAACAGTCATAGGCTTCATTGAAGACCTTCTTCGGTTGAAGTCGACCCTCGCTTCAAATGCCTCCACATTCTCTGCTTTCTCGATGAGGGCAGTTCCAGTCAAATTATCTCCACGCACTGCCNCAAGAAAGGCACCGTATAACCTCAGAAGGCGTTTGCTGTTTGGAAATCTTTGCGTGAGCTTTGCGTAGGCTGTTCCTGCCTTCTCCGCATGCATGTGGAATTCTTCCAGGAGAGATGACATGGAACTTTGGTCCGGGTTCTCCTGTGGAAGGAACCATTCAACATAGTGCGCCTTACTTCCGTAACGAAACGCAACACATACCTTCTCCAAATTTGACCAGAAACGCCGCAGCGTCGAGAGTGCCTCTTTGTGAAACCGCTTCGCAATGACCTCGAGTGATGTGTACTCCACGAATTGAGTGATGTTTATGCTGCCAGTCGTGCCCAAATCGGCGGCCTTCTGTCTCGTATTCTGCTCCGCTTCAAGAGAAGTGAAAATGAAGAACCGCAGAGAATATCCCGCTTTGATTCCGTATGCATGGTATAACAATGTGTTGACTTCTTCGTTGCCGTCGGATGAACCATCAAAAGCTCCCAAGTATTGCGCGAAGGACCATGGTACAAATGCACTTTTGGGAAACTGTTGTTCCCCTTCTTCGAATACAATCTTCATTAACTTGATCGAGTCTTCATCAGGGTTCAAGAGAACAAAGCGAGCGGCAATCTTCCGGTGGTAGAAATGATGAGTTTCAGGCAGGTTTTCATCGGAACTCGTGTTTTCGAACTCACTTCGACATGGTAAGGTGTTTGAAAAACGAGGTTGGATGGCTTGCGCTTTCGTTTGGTGATCTCTGGTGCGGCGCGGAGCGTTCTTAGGATGTCGCTTTCGATGTGGACTTCTTTCCGATCCTCGGCTTGTTCAGTACTTTCCGGAACATCGTCATCGCCATCCGTACTTCCTTCGAGTACAGAGTCAAACACTTGCTTAACCGATTTGAGGATCCCACCAGTGCCAGGAGGCGAAGTTGACTTGTCGACTTTCTGAGGAGTATCCGCCTCGATACCCCCGGCCTCCCCAAAGATCAAGGCCTCTTCTTTCATTTTTAAGCGTTCCAATGTTACTGCGATGATTCTTTGTTGCGAAAACTTGACCGCCGTGAACCCGAAAATGAAACTTCCGGGAACAAAGAGTCCCATCATCACTATTGCTACCAATGCGGGAGATGAGCCATCAGTGACTGCATCGGTTATTATGGCAGTCAAGGCTGACAGTCCACCCAGTGTTATTGCCCCTGTAAGCGGTTTGTGTTATATTCAAGAAAACTGGGAAGAGACGAAAAGGGAGAGAATGGGGATGAACGTACCGACTCTCAAGCCGTTAGTAAAGGTCTGATAATACGGCAGTCTCCATAAAAGCATCGACACAGACCAAACGGAAGCGATGAGGACAATGACAAGAAGGACGATATGTCCTTGACTTTGATCGAATGTGTCTGCAAGAACGGTAGCCGTCTTCAGAGCAGCGTACAAGATGTCAAAATGGCATGACGTTCGGGCAGATACGTTGCTGTTGGTTTCACGGTCTCGTTTAGAGGAGCGGACCGGGGTGACGGAAACAGTAATGCATAACCCACTTGGACTTGGGATTGGTGTCGAGCAAAAACGAGCTCATGATCATGACGAAAGCGAACAGGAGTATTGTCGCCACACCAGCTGCAACTACGTAGACAATTTCCGTGGGGTCCCCGAGGCAGCTCGGAAGAGTAGCATTGTCCGAGGTTGCGTGTGGGCATCGAAACGCACCGAGGAGAATTTCAAGCGCCGGAATGTACAGAAAAGTTACGAAGAGCGCGCTCGCGAGCCGAATCGCTTGCAAGGGCTGATAGTAGCCAGTTTATGTAGCATCATTACACAGACCAAAAGGAAAAGTGACTCACCCAGATGTATTTGAATTCTCCTCTTGTGAAGCTGTATGCTACAGATCCCACGAGAAGCCAGGTGAGCAGAATCGTGCAGAACACGATCCAAAACGACACGTTGAATATTTTTTGGTCGGACAGGATCAAGGAGATCGGGTGCAGGATATATTCGAAGAAGGCAGGGAATCCGGGAATGTAGGACGGCTTCAACGAAAAGCCACAGAGCTGGAAGTCTTCCAAAAGAAAGAAAGCTTGACATCCGATGCAAGTCACTGAGCCCTTTGGCCGTTCCCTCTTTCGAAAACCGACTCCTAGCTCACCGAATTCAACGATATGAGGCAAGCTGTTTTGTCGACAGAGGGAGTAGAGTCTGTCGGACCCGAGGAACGGGGGATCAATGAGATTTGGCATTGATTCGATCCAAGGAAGAAGGCAATGGTGGGGTTTGACCATTGGCATGTTCCGCAGGATTGGTTTGGATTGAATCGATTCATTCCATCTCTCAGCGACAACTCACACGCCATGCAAAAGCTTCTCAATGTGGTTCCGCTCAAAAGTGATGGCCTTGTTCCGCCGTCTCGTCATGATGATGCTGCTTTGGTTCGGTCGGGCTGCTGGGTTGATCAGACTGAGGCTCCACAGGCAGCACCTCTTGGTGGGCTTCCCAACAACAGCGCGTGCAGCATTGTTAGACTTCACTTGTCATAACTGCGCTACCACATAACTGAAGGGACGGAGCAAAGCGAGTGTCAATATGTTTTGCATGTTCTACAATAGCCACCCAAGTGTTGGACAAGTCTACTACAGCTTCACGGGGACCAGTGGCTTCAAGTCAAGTATGGGAGATATTAAATGGTCGGCCACGTTCATCTCGTCCGCGAATACGACTCACCGCTCCGAGCTGCCTCGCACGCTTAATGCTCTCTCGAATACCGAAATCCAGCATGATTCTGAAAACGTAACGCGAGGTTAGAGTCTCGTACGCGCTCGGTCACACTAGGAAGCTCAAACCCACTCTTCCGATCCCGCCGGAATGGCGTATGCGCGGACGTCCTGGCGTGAGCCGTGATCATGGTGTGAATACAATCTCCTCCACGAGGTAAACAAACGAGTACTGCTTACCCTGTACGTGCGCTCCACTTTACCTCCCTGACCACCTCTAGTGTATGCCAACCCGCCAAAGATTTGGGCAGCCCTGAGAGGAGGAGAAATGGTCATGTCCCCGGCCAAAACCGAAAACCGGGCGCATGGTGAACTCACTCTCGCGCCACGTACTCTACCACAATCGATCCGTGGGCCTGTTTACGAGAGGAAGAGCATTGAGCACCAACGCCCCTGCCTCGTAACCCAGACGGTGCAAACGACGAACCTTCAACAGCGCAATCGGCCCGCCAATCCTCTCGTTCAACTGCGCGTGGTCCTTAAACATGTCAAACTGGTACGCAAGCATCTCCTGCCATGCTTGAGCAGACTCAATCTGGCGCGCCATATCTGAAGTTGAGGGTAGAGTAGGGCGGGGGGGATTGTAGCAGGTCAGCATGGCTGGGGTGAAGCGAGAACGAGGGTGACACAGACTCGCCAATTTCCACCGAATGACACTACAAAAGCAACACGTCAGATCAACTACGCCGTGCACAGAACCAATCGACAAGTAACGTACGGGTGTTCAATCAAGAGCTTCCCGAAAGTCTTGCGCTTGTGCTGTATCCCACCCAACACCGACACGGTAACCACACGGCCGCAATCGCACGCTGACGAAGCCACCCACCGCGTACCGAACAGCCTCGTCATATACTGCACGCGCGCTGTAGATGGAGGAGCACTGGAGAGAGCTCGTCGTGTGAGTCCTTTACGAGCCCGAGCAACAAGGGCGGGAGTACTCACGATGTTGAACAAACGCTCGAAGTTGAAGTTGTGCTTTTGCACGCAGCACTATATATTAGCTTCGTCCACACAAGCCAAAGCGCGAGTGAGCTCACCATGAGCAGCTTGAATCCCTGATTAACATCGCCGAGGATGTTCTCCGCGGGGACTTTCACGTCCTCGAACGTCACGAAGGTAGTACCTGAGGCCCAACCTGTGCAGAGCAACGGGCGAGACAGTGGGTGGAGGTGGGGGGTTCGGGCGTGCGGGAAGATGTGAATATTAGGGAGTGAAATGGGAAAGCGAAGGAAAACGAATAACTCACCGCCCTGCAGCTGCATCTTCTTGGTCGTGATGCCGCCATGCTTGCGCTCAATAAGGAGCATGGACACACCCGCGGCGCCGGGGCCGCCCGTGCTGTGTGTGGAGGTCGCAGAATACGTGGGACGAGATTCCTGGTTAAGAGACGAAATTTGGCACTCAAAGGAACAGAAACTTACCGAACGGCGGTGATAAAATACTCTTATTGTGGATGAGTGCGGTTTGAGAGCCTTGCGCACTGTTTGAAATGTGGTAACACTTACCGGCCCTGAACACAACGTGGTTAACACAGCACCCACATCGTAACTCCCCCAGCTACCGAACTCACCAAATAGCATTCGTGATCCACTTTTTGGTCCCGTTGACGATGTAGTGCTTCCCGTCGGGTGTCAGCTTGGCGGTGGTAGTGATGTTCGCGGTATCGGAACCGGTTTCCGGTTCGGTAATCGCTGTGCGTAGTTCAGGCATGAAGTTGAAGAGGGGCGTGGGGAGGAGAGGTTCAGAGTCGGGAGTTGGGAAGGTGCGGGCGGAACAAAGAGGTGAGGAAAAGAACACGAATGCACCCCAAGTACCCAACCCACCAAGACAACACCAATTGTTCCCGCTCAGCACATCATCCAGCACACGTTTTTTGATGTGGGGCTTAGCGCCGTGCCAGACGGGACTGAGGCCGCTGTTGGTGCCGGAGTGTGGGGTCGTGGTGGAAGGAGCGTCAATAGTCAATCGGTAAATTGCCCGGGAAGATGCGATCAACATGGCCGCGGAAGTGCCACACCCCCAACGTCGCAGATCGAGTTTTTAGCTAGACGTGTTCATGCACTTTTCCCGCCCTCCCGCCACTCAAGAACCCAACCCCAAACCACACCCGCACACCCAAACTCACATGGTCACCCCCGCGAAAACCCCATTCACACACCCCCTGCTCCCGACCCTCATGTACTCATTCCGCGCAACCAACTTATGAAACACATCAATCTCCTCATCCTTCAATCCCTTCACACGGGGGAAGTTGGGGGGCAGCTCCTTGTAGATTGCCGGGGCGTGTTCGAGCGCCAGCAGGCCCATTTGCCCGAATTTGCGGTAGATCTCGGGAGTCACGCCGCCGGCTTCTTCCCAGTCGAAGATGTGCGGCGCGAAGGAGGTGTTCACGAAGTCACGGAGGTGGGCGGCGAGGGCAAAGTGGGAGGGTTTGTCTGTGGTGAAGGAGGGGTGTGGGTAGGCGTGGGTCGGGTGGGTCGGGCGTGGGTCGGGCGTGGGTCACGGTAGGTGATCAAAGGTTAGGGCAATGAAAAGCGTGAGTATGAGAAGCACTATTGAGCGAGTGGACGCAGAACCGAGAACAAAAATCAAAAAGACATACACTACACAAAAAAAATCTCGTTGATCAGAACCAACACGATCCAATTTCGACACACGACGCGCGAGGAACTCACGAAGGGGTGGTACCAGTCTTGCATCCACATGGGGCTGCACGCGCGGAGGGTGAAGGGTGAGTGGGTGGAGTTGAGAGGGTGATGAGAAAACGGATCGGGAAGGTACCGACGACATGCATCACTGGCAGACCAAGCTTTTGGGCACACCCGCCCACCAGCCATCCAGTACGACAACGGATCTTCGTGCGGACTCCCCAGTCAGCCGAGAATCGAGCACACGACTCCTCTCCTACTCTACATGTCCTCTTCTTGGAAGTCTCTGATCCACTCCACTCCACTCCACTCCACACAGCCTTAGGTTGGTACCGCGATGCTTTGAAACAGTACCACAGAATAGTACCACCACACACCAGTCAACACCGTCCTGCCAAGCCATCACACCCTCCTCCAATCCCAAACTCCGCATCTCTTCCCCCGCCCCTTCCCCCCCCCCCCCCCCTACACACCCACACCCCAAAAACTCACTCCGCAAACGGCACCAAATCACCCATGAACTGTCCCTCCGCGCGATGCAACTTTGTCTTCTTCACCGCCGCACCAACTGAGGGAGCGGGGTCGATGGATTTGGCGAGCGTCTTGATGCTGGCCAGCGAGCCGACGAGCAGGGCGGAGCCGTATTGATTTAGGACTTGGGCTGGTGATGTGTGGGGTGGGAGCGAGGCGGGGTGGGAGGGGGGGNGGGGGGGGGGGGGGGGGGGGGGGGGGGGGGGGGGGGGGGGGGGGGGGACAGCGACGGTGAAAGGTGAGAGGAGTGTGAGACATTCGATCAGGAGCAGCAAGTAGGTAAGATGACGAAGCGAAGCGACCGTTCTGAGAATGATGATCGCAAACAGCACCATTCTGTCACACCGCGAGCACCACTACTCCGCGACAGAGCAAGTGCAGCCCAACGTGTCCAACAGTGCCTCCAAGACTGACAACAATTGAATCGAGCCCCTCCTGCACCCACTCCTGCTCCTGGCAACATTGAATCGAGCCCTCCAACCGACCAACACACGAGAGACGTTGAATCGACCCCTCCTGCGACTAACGACATACAATCACCAAGACTGGAACAGAGCAAGCCGACACCTCTCGTACGACCAACTGCAGGACTGGCCACATGGAATCGAGCGCAACTATAACTAACAATTCCAAAACTTGAAACATTGAATCGACCCCTCCAGGGTCTGGCACCTCACGACTGGCAACAATTGAATCGGGCACAACAGCCCCACTCCAAGACTGAAAAGACAGTGAAACAAACCCCACCCTCACATCAATACGCACCTACGTTGTGGAACTGGGCAAACTGCTTGGACGCGTCCTGCCCCGCGACACGCAGGAGGATCTTTTTCCCTCCTGGGTGCTCGTCTGCGAACTTTGAAATATCGTACACGTTTTCATTTATGATGATCTTTTGTCGCGTGGTGCGGCGGGAAGTGGGGGAGAGTGAGAGTGGGATATCATGGTGGAGTTGAGAGTAAGAGTAGTGCTCACCCAAGCGTCTTTTTCCGAGTTGTGTTTCGCGACCTGTGCGGGTGCGAGCGTGTGGGGTAGGCGGGAGGAGTGCGAGCGTGGAGTGGGTGGGGTGATGGTGGGGGACGAGGGAGTGAGACGCGGGAACGTGGGCAGGGGAAGAGGCGACGAGCGCACCTCGGCAGCTGTGTACGCGGGCATTTCGAGCGCGAGCGTTGGCTGGGAGGGGCGATGGCAGAAAGCGCGCGCGGAACAGAGAGTGCGAACGGACGCCGGAATCTTCGGAAGCAGAACGACCGATCGTGACCGCGGTAGTTATCCGACCGTGACGCATTCCTCCTCCTTTCTTTTACTTTTTAATTCGCTTTGATGGCTGTATTTGCGCCATAAAATCTCATCGGCCTATCACACGAGGCGCCTCCCACACAGTCAAGTCTGTCCCCCTCGCTTAAGATGGGAAAGTCGAGGCAAATTTAGAGTATTTGTCCACCAACAGTTTCAAAGAAAACCTCTGCAACCAGAGCTTTTCTGACCATCGTACATCAATGAAATAAAGCGACATTTTGATACCCTGGCTGAGATTCACACCTTGGTTCTGTGACTTGGGGGAAGCCTTAATTCTAATCGACCCCGCTTTTAGTTGTGGAGAATGGAACACTAAATCAAATGAAATTAAGTTACTTCAATGCTGGACAGTGACCTCCGTCACTTGAACTTGTCTTGTGGGTGACGCAGATGCCTTCTGTGGGAAAAATAACTCAAGCAATGAACCAAGTAAGCTTTGCCAACGTGACACGGAGTCCAACACTTGCACATTCTTGCAAGCAGTAACGTGGTAGCAGCTCCATTTCGATGTGCAGTATTTACATACTTATTTCTAAGCTAGGTATTTTAAATCATGTGTCGCCAACCTTATTCGCCAACAAAAAGTTCTCACACTGCGGCCTCCTCCAACGCCACTTCGACAGACAATCCACCTGTCTCCACACACCTTGCAAGCGGAGACCCGGGGGGGATGACCGATTTCGGCACGGAGAATACAATATCCACAAGTTCATCCGTCTGGCCAGTCAAGTCACGAACGAGGCGCCGAAACACAAGAAGATATGTCATCACGGCGACGACAGCGCATACGGCAAATGTTCCAGACACTTCTGCCACGGCGCGGTCGTGGTATAGTTGTCCTTTTTCGTTTTGTCAGGATTTCGTACTAAAAGCTCGTCCCTCGTGACAAAAGCAACTTACCAAGAAGAAAGAATTGGATAAAGACATTGGTGATGCCCCCCATGACGTCCCTTGAAATGCCATACATCAGGACGTACAGATCGTTTTTGAGTGTGCGCTGGGGGAAATCCGTAGCAAGGAAGATCTGCGCACTCTCAAGAAATATTCTCTGGACCTAAAAAGACATGACTTTGAATTCGGTGTGAGGTCAGCACAATGACGTACCCACCTTTTCGATACCACTCAAAACAACGCCCGACGTGAGTCCTATCGTCGCGTTCCATGTGCGGTTGGTGCATCCAGCGACTGGATCGTTGCTATTAAAGATTGGAAAGATCAGTAATCTTCAGGGAGGCGGGATTTTTGTATCTGAATCTCTCCTCACCAGTAACCCCCAATCACCAACTGGTTGTACAAAAAGGGCATACTGTCAGTGCCTGGAACTCCTGGAGTACCAGATCTGATAGCGTCTGCTTGATTGCGAGCCAGATCTACGCCCTGGTGTAGAAACATTGCTGCCTCGCCAGGTCGCCACGTCGTGTGATCGTCAACTGCTGTTTCCGTAGCTAACATCATCACTTTTTGGATGTAGAACCTCTGTAGGGATAGTTTCCCCGTAATTTGCACGAGACCTTCGAGGTAACCGATTTCCATTAGGGTTGGGATAAATATAGATGTACTTGCTGCAGACAACAGAAGGACTCCTAAGAGGAAATAAACTTTGTGCTTGGCAATTGTCCATCTGTTGACGCCACCACGCTCGAAGTTGTCCCCACGATCGGATTCCCTGTCTTGCGCTAGACGCAGTTCGCCCGAGTCGTTTCCGTCAAGATCGTCCTCCCCTTCCTCCAGGGATAATGCTTCCAGAGACTCATCGATTGCCGTGATGATACTTTTCTTCGCTTTGCGCGGTAATTCTGCAAGAAACTTAATCTGGAGCAGCGTTAGCGTTAGCTTCATGGATCTTTGCTTCAAAGTGTTTCACCCACCACTGTGAGAGTCCGCCTTTCGTGAGAGTTTATTGTCCAAAACCAAATGAATGCGCAAATTACGGCACCAATTGACAATTGTGAGACGAGAATTATCCTTGTGGGGAAAATTGAAATAAATGGAGTACTCAGAGAAAAAACGATTTGTACATACAAGATAGCTGTTCTGTTCCAGTCAATTGACTTTTTCACGAAAAAGAAATGGTAGGCGTGTGGGCCAGGTTGATCGACCTTGTTTGCATCAACACGGAAGTACTTACTTGCAAAAATTTATCGATGCCAGAAGCAACTCCGTCGTTGAGTTGACTTGCCAAAGATTCTGCATTAAACATGAAAAAATGAACGGAGGGATCTGCCAAACCATTAGTGGCTGCCTTGAGATCGCCAAATGAGCTGTCCAAGATTGCGTCGAGCGCATCTATTTGTTAAAAAGATCAACTTTCAACTTTCCGACGGTGTCTTTGTTCAGAGCCACCAGTTCACCTGAGCACTTCAAAATGAGTTCGTACAATGTCGCAGAAGAATACTCGATGCTGGGTGGCTGATTCGAGTCAGTGGTTGCCAGTTTCCCATAAAAGTACGTATCCTGGCCTGGTTTGGCGGCAACAGCATAAAATGATGGGATGATATTTGTTCTCAAGGCATATTGTGCTGCTGCCAAAAAGGTACGCCTGGTTGCGTACGAGGACCGATCGTTCTGTGCGAGTGCCACGGTAAGCAGCCGGACTTCCTGGATGATCTCGCAAACAGTAGTTCGACCTCTGCGGAAGCCTAACGTGTTCGCAAAATCGCTTTGAATAGCGTCAAATGATGTTCTTGCGATCACTACCAACGTTGGTTTTCAGTTTGTCTTCCCTTTTCCCCATTTACTTGTTGCAAGGGAACAACGTACCGTAACTTAAGACGAGAATAGCTACCACTATAGCCAATGAGACCAAGAGCATACGATTCAATAGAACCACGGGGGATTGCATGCGAGCTTGAAAAAGGTCGTGAAGGTGCCTTTGCCGTCTCGCCTCCCTATTGGTCGTAGTCCCGCTGGTGTCAGAATGTCCCGCGCTGAAACTCTCTAATCTTGCCATCCGACTGGGTTCCTTAGTTTCAAAGCGCGCACGCTGTGGCTCTTTACCACTCAATTGTTGAGGCTTTATGGAGTCTTCCTCAAGTTGAAAAACAGGTACCGAATCGTGAGATTGGCGACCAAGAAAGGACGTGTTGGAGCGACCACCGATGGACTCCAAATTGCCACCCGGCTCTGCTGCACCAAGCCGAATAACAGGATATTCCATGGTGGGTTCAGCAACAGTCATAGGCTTCATTGAAGACCTTCTTCGGTTGAAGTCGACCCTCGCTTCAAATGCCTCCACATTCTCTGCTTTCTCGATGAGGGCAGTTCCAGTCAAATTATCTCCACGCACTGCCNCAAGAAAGGCACCGTATAACCTCAGAAGGCGTTTGCTGTTTGGAAATCTTTGCGTGAGCTTTGCGTAGGCTGTTCCTGCCTTCTCCGCATGCATGTGGAATTCTTCCAGGAGAGATGACATGGAACTTTGGTCCGGGTTCTCCTGTGGAAGGAACCATTCAACATAGTGCGCCTTACTTCCGTAACGAAACGCAACACATACCTTCTCCAAATTTGACCAGAAACGCCGCAGCGTCGAGAGTGCCTCTTTGTGAAACCGCTTCGCAATGACCTCGAGTGATGTGTACTCCACGAATTGAGTGATGTTTATGCTGCCAGTCGTGCCCAAATCGGCGGCCTTCTGTCTCGTATTCTGCTCCGCTTCAAGAGAAGTGAAAATGAAGAACCGCAGAGAATATCCCGCTTTGATTCCGTATGCATGGTATAACAATGTGTTGACTTCTTCGTTGCCGTCGGATGAACCATCAAAAGCTCCCAAGTATTGCGCGAAGGACCATGGTACAAATGCACTTTTGGGAAACTGTTGTTCCCCTTCTTCGAATACAATCTTCATTAACTTGATCGAGTCTTCATCAGGGTTCAAGAGAACAAAGCGAGCGGCAATCTTCCGGTGGTAGAAATGATGAGTTTCAGGCAGGTTTTCATCGGAACTCGTGTTTTCGAACTCACTTCGACATGGTAAGGTGTTTGAAAAACGAGGTTGGATGGCTTGCGCTTTCGTTTGGTGATCTCTGGTGCGGCGCGGAGCGTTCTTAGGATGTCGCTTTCGATGTGGACTTCTTTCCGATCCTCGGCTTGTTCAGTACTTTCCGGAACATCGTCATCGCCATCCGTACTTCCTTCGAGTACAGAGTCAAACACTTGCTTAACCGATTTGAGGATCCCACCAGTGCCAGGAGGCGAAGTTGACTTGTCGACTTTCTGAGGAGTATCCGCCTCGATACCCCCGGCCTCCCCAAAGATCAAGGCCTCTTCTTTCATTTTTAAGCGTTCCAATGTTACTGCGATGATTCTTTGTTGCGAAAACTTGACCGCCGTGAACCCGAAAATGAAACTTCCGGGAACAAAGAGTCCCATCATCACTATTGCTACCAATGCGGGAGATGAGCCATCAGTGACTGCATCGGTTATTATGGCAGTCAAGGCTGACAGTCCACCCAGTGTTATTGCCCCTGTAAGCGGTTTGTGTTATATTCAAGAAAACTGGGAAGAGACGAAAAGGGAGAGAATGGGGATGAACGTACCGACTCTCAAGCCGTTAGTAAAGGTCTGATAATACGGCAGTCTCCATAAAAGCATCGACACAGACCAAACGGAAGCGATGAGGACAATGACAAGAAGGACGATATGTCCTTGACTTTGATCGAATGTGTCTGCAAGAACGGTAGCCGTCTTCAGAGCAGCGTACAAGATGTCAAAATGGCATGACGTTCGGGCAGATACGTTGCTGTTGGTTTCACGGTCTCGTTTAGAGGAGCGGACCGGGGTGACGGAAACAGTAATGCATAACCCACTTGGACTTGGGATTGGTGTCGAGCAAAAACGAGCTCATGATCATGACGAAAGCGAACAGGAGTATTGTCGCCACACCAGCTGCAACTACGTAGACAATTTCCGTGGGGTCCCCGAGGCAGCTCGGAAGAGTAGCATTGTCCGAGGTTGCGTGTGGGCATCGAAACGCACCGAGGAGAATTTCAAGCGCCGGAATGTACAGAAAAGTTACGAAGAGCGCGCTCGCGAGCCGAATCGCTTGCAAGGGCTGATAGTAGCCAGTTTATGTAGCATCATTACACAGACCAAAAGGAAAAGTGACTCACCCAGATGTATTTGAATTCTCCTCTTGTGAAGCTGTATGCCACAGATCCCACGAGAAGCCAGGTGAGCACAATTGTACAAAACACAATCCAAAACGACACGTTGAATGTTTGGACGTCGGACAGGATCAAGGAGATCGGGTGCAGGATGTATTCGAAGAAAGCAGGGAATCCCGGAATGTAGGACGGCTTCAACGAAAAGCCGCAGAGCTGCAGATCTTCCAAGAGAAAGAACCCGAATTCGACGAAATGGGGCAAGCTGTTTTGTCGACAGAGGGAGTAGAGTCTGTCGGACCCGAGCAAGTGGGGATCGGGCGGGATTTGGCATTGATTCGATCCGAGGAAGACGGCATCGATTGGATTCCACATTGATCCATTTTGAGGAAGAGGGTTTTGGTGGGATCAGATCATTGATTCATACCGAGGCGAGGACGGAGAGGGAGATGGGATCAGTTTGAGTTGGATCGAACCGATACATTCCATCTCGCACCAATAACTCACACTCCATGCAAAAGCTTCTCGATGTGGTTCCGCTCGAATGTGATGGCCTTGTTGCGCCGTCTCGCCATTGATGCTGCTTTTGGTTCGGTCGGAACCTCTGCCGGCGGGTGGTTGATCAGTCTGATCGAAGGCTCACTCTCACCCGCACTTAGGCAGCATCTTCCTTGGATCACGAATTCCATCTCAGGAACTAACTTATCAGTAATATTCACTGAGCAATAGCATTGGGAAAGGGAAGATGCAACAGCCATAATGTTTTGCATGTTCTATAATTTTATACGTCCCCTTACGCCGTGCCTGCCCCCTGGGTACGGAACTAGGAGGCGTTCGTGAAAAGGTATTGCTTGCAGAATGCCCCGCGCCTTGCATGCGTCGTTTACCTTGTTGCGACTCTATTTTGGGCGACCCGACGCCTGTTTTCCATTTAGAGGAGGGTTCTTTGGAGTCGTCAAGTCATAACAGTCTGACCATCAGCTTTGCGCCTTGCGGGTGCATAGTAAGCTCAATAATCCTTCTCGTCGACTCCGGCTATTGGCTACCAAATTCCCGTCTGGTTGAGAGAGGTCACGTCTGGCGCGTCTTTTCAGACCCCGCCCATAAGTCGAATCAGGAGAGCTAGGCGGTCTTCACAACGCATTCAGTCGTTTAATCTGCTACTGCCCATGATTCAAGTGGCGCTCGTAGGAGCTTGACATCGTTGCTTGACACGTCACACCCACCGTTTGACGCCTTCGCCCCTGCCCCCTCATGCGGGTGCGGCTGTCACTGTCACCCATCTGAGGCACATCTTTTTTCCACGACGTTGTGCCCTGCCCATATTGTACGACTGATCCTCTGGTCTGAGGACGCCTGCCGCGAGACTCCGGGGTGAAAAATGCGATTGCACGATACGCTTTGCAGTAAAATGGTGCAAGGGTAAAAAAAGTGATTATTACATGCTTCAAAGTTCAATCTGAAATACCATCTATCTATTGACTTCTGCAACAACAACAAGAGCCGCACAGACGATGAGCAAAGGCTTCAAAAAAACCATCACGAGAACCAAACTCACGGCTCCATCCGTCCACCTCCTGCGAGCGCTTGATCGCCCTTCTGGTCGCATCGTCAATGTCCTCGGTCGGCAACCTCAAATCGTCATTGATGCTCGTGCTGTACCTCAAAAAGTCACCCGAGCCATCGGCGTACATCAAGCGCGAGTACAGCATCCGCCCAATGCCCTCCGGTCTGCGGTGCCAAGCAGCGCCTTGTTCGTCCTGAATCGCTCGGCGCTGGGTTCGGACGTGCTGGTCCACTCCTCGGATTGGTTCCCGTGACCCGCAACACGGACTCAAACATGACGTTCTGGTTGGCATGGAAGGAATGGACGAATTCTTGAGAGTTGCGGTACTTTTCAAGGCTGGGTCCTTTGGCGGGGTCGCTGATGGGGAGGCTGAGCAGACTTGCCACCGCACGTCCCACGTGGGGCCACGTCGAAATGGGGATTTTGGAGTTGCCGTCGTCAAAGAGCGTCACTTTTTTGTTGGCAAAGTCGAATCCGAAGGCGTCGTGGATGGCGAGGGACCACTCGTACCAAAACCCGGTCGAGAGGGCGATGTAGGAGCTCTTGCCGATTTCGGTGATCAAACCCCGGACTTTTGTTTGCGCTAAATTGAAATATCGGAGGGGTTGAGAAGGCGGCAACTAAAGGAAATGGGATATTAATTGTAGACTCACCTGCCATCAGGGGTAGATCATGGGCAATGGGTTCGTTTGTTCCGTCGATCGCCCACGCATTGGGCAGGATCCACTTCACACCAGCCTCTCCCGCCGCCCTGACGAGCTTTTCCTGCGTGTCTGGCGGCGCCATGACGTTCAGCGTGATCACAAGAACGTCCTGTCCGCGAAGAGCATCCACGAGCGTCGAGAACACATCGTAGTCCACGGGCTTCGCAATGACGCCTTCGGGCAGACTGGTGGTGCTCTTGCCCGGGCGTGTCAATGCGGAGATGGTGAAATTCTTGGCAGCTAAGAGGGACTGGACGATGTAGTTCCCAGAATTACCGCCGGCCTGTTCATCGATTGGAGAGACTGTTCAGACGATTTCTTGATCAATCGCGACTTGACTCACGCCGACGATCGCAACTTTGGAAACGTGGTTGTGTTCTGCCATGTGGGTGATTGACGATTGGAGTGATGGGCATCCGCTTAGCGGCCCATTATATAGTCCTCCAAATCCAGATGTAATCTTTTAGACGTTGGATCTGTTTTCGACGCCGTGTATCCACCCGGCTCATCAAGTCAAACTCAGCGTCGGCCGTTTGAATTCGTTTAGCTAAGCCGAAATTTTTTTTTTACTTGTACTGGTGAATCACTTCTTCGGAGCATCTCTGAGTCAAGTCTGATACAGTTCAGCATATATCCGGAGGCTGCAAAGGGGTTTTCAAGTCTCCGAGTCTTTCACAGCTGAAACTTGCGCGATGATACCAGCTGCAAAGGATTGGACCGTGTCCCTTCCAAGCGACGCAGCTTGGCTTTGTTCGCCGTGATTGGGTCAGGAGGTGGCGATGGCAAGAAGAGTGCGAGCAGAAACAGACGCGGGAATCCTGGGACTGGCCGATCGTGACCGCACTCAGTATCAGGTGGATTCATTTGCAGTCTGTACGTTCTGTTTGTAGTCTACACTTTTGCAGTTGTATTTGCGCATGAAATCGCATCGGCTGGTGTCGTGTGCGCGGCGGCCTTGTCTCATCTACTCGCAACGGTCAAGCGCCGAATCAAACACTCGACATTTCCAAGCACCACAACACGGATTCCTTCGCTCAACGACGCACTTTCGATTTCATGTATATCTGCGCCACATGGTCAGACCCCAATATATGTCCAACATATTGGCCAGTGCCGAGGAATCACCGACCAATATACTACGCGTTGTGTGTCCCCTTCCCTCCATACTCTCGCGCAATCCCCGTTTTTATCTCGCGTCCCTTCGCCCGCGATGGCCGCACTCGCGAACTCGCCGTCCACGGACTCGCTCGCCCCGCCGCACTCGGTCCACATCGTGCTGACACACACGCCACCCACGACTCCGCCCTCCACTCCCCCTTCCACGCCCCCCGCCGCCGCATCCGCAACCTCGTCCGCGCCCGCCGCGTCCTCCACAACACAGCAGCCCTACCGCCCGCCGCAGTGGCCCGCGCACCACTCGCGACGACGACCCATCTCCCCCGCGGATCTCAAACACGCCGTCCCGCCCTCGCTCCACCTCGCAGCAGTGTACGCACACGTCTCCGCAGAAACTCTCACCCCTTTGCTCTCCGTCGTGTTCGGCCTGTGCGATCTCACCCTCGCGTCTCTCCTCCTCTACTACGACTACTCGGCAGGCGTGGCTGGTCCACGCTCAATTGCCGTCGTCGCCGTGTTTGTTCTGATCGTTCAGGGAAATATTTACTACTCGGGGCGTCAGTTGGCAGCGTTGCATGGGTCCCAGGGGACGCTGCATTGGGCAGGGCCGGTTGGGAGGTTCATGCACGCCATGTGAGTAAGTCGAGCGAAGGAGACCCGAGGCCGGAGGAGCGAGACGCGAGATGGAACGGAACAAGGCACAGCGGAGCGGAGTGGAGTCGAGCTCCAGAGGACACGTCGGGCGCCGCGAGACCTGAGGCCTAAGTGCCGTAAAGCGCTTAACCGAGGCCATCATCGAGGCATAGGCGCGTTAGCGCCGACCGAGGACAATGAATGAAATGGATGACCGTGACCCGTGCCATGGATTGGATTGGGAGTGTCATTCGGATCGGAGTGGGAGTGGGAGCACTCGTGCCCTTCAATCAGAGTGGTCGTGCCATCGTGTCATTGTGCCATCGCGGGCCGTGGCTCCACGGACCACGAACGCCCGCATACTCCACCCCGCACCACCACACAACCACACAATCATCTCGGACACGCCAGACTGTCCGGTGTGTCAGCGCCAGCCGATGGAGGTCCCGCGCGTTTCGTGTCTCGTGTCTCGTTTCTGTTGTTGTGCGGTGTCGGTGGTCGGCGGAGGGGATCGAATGGCGTCGGATCATACGTCACGGGTGTGGTGGCCCATTATGGCTTATGCTCACTCCTATTCCCCATTTCCCACTCCCACCCCACCTCTCCTTCCATCCCACTCACGCCTTTCCTTCACCCGCAGCGCCGACACAACAACCCTCCCCGCCCTCCCCCCCCGGCACGCCTCTCGCGACTCCGACACCTGCGGCTGCCCGCCCTGCATCGCGCGCCACGTGCGGCTGACCTCGCAGGCCGTCTGGCTCGTCAACGTGTTCTGCGTCGGGGCGTGGTTTGCAGCCGCGATTTGTGGGACCATGAGGGGGTTGGTCGACCCGCAAGGAGGGACCGGCGGGTTTGCGGTTGGAATTGTGAGTGTGTGGGGTGGGGTGTGTCGTGCTGTGGTGGGGGGTCGTGGGGGGTGCGGGTGTGGTGCGACGGGTGTGCGTTGCGTCGGGGCTGTGGGGTGACTGATGGTGCAGGAGTTTCGGCGGCGCAATCTAACACCGCCACCACTCCTCCCAACCCCGCCTCAGATCTACATCCTCTGGTTCACGTTCGTCCGGATGGGCCTCACCGTCGCGTGCGTGCACTCGTCCCGCCTCGGGACCGTGTTTGTCCTGCTGGGAAAGCTCGAGTGGGAGCAGAGGCGGTTTCAGGATGCGCTGTTCCAGGTTCGTGTGGGGTGAGGGTGCGGCATAGGTCTTGGGTCTTGGGGTACGGGCATTTTACTTACCACCACCTTGTTTTCCACCCCCACCCCAACCCCACCCCTCTGGCGCACACCCGCACACACCACCCACCCGCAGACCCTCGCATCCCTCGCCGACCTGCGCGAGCAACCGCACTCCACAATCGACGACTACTGCAACGCGCACTGGTCCATCATGTCCACGATCAAGCAGGAGAAGCGCCAACTGGAGCGCATCCTCAACTTCCTCGTCGTCCTGTCCCTGCAGTACTTTATCGCGTTTCTTCTCACGACGCATGTGTCGGGCTGCGCACCAGGGTACTGGGTTGCGAGTGAGTGCTAGTTGTGGGGGATTGGAATGTGTGGGTCCTGGGGCTTACGGGTTTGAATGTTTACCACCGCACCGCCCCTCCACATCCGCCCTACCCCACACCACCACCGAACCCCACCACGCAAAAGTGTCGATCGGCAACGTGGGCTACTTCATCGGAATCTCCTTCGTGCTGGCGCGGTTCAACGACGTGGCGTCCACGACGGCCAAGATCATCCGTCGCGCCGAGCGCGAGATCTCGTTTGTGTCCCTCGAGCTTGTCAGGCTCAAGAACAAGGTCGTTCTCGACCCCATCAGAGCCGCCACGGGGCACCTTACAGTCCCGCGCACGGGGATGGGGACAATGGGGAAGGTGTTGGGCGATAGGAGGTCGTTGGATGTTAACTTGTCTCATGATAGAGAGGTGGGTGGGCGCGCTTTTCTACCGCATGTGACGTGGACTGAAGTCCGTTTCCCACCGCCACCCAACACCACCAAATCGCATTCCCTCCCACATCAGGCATACGGCAACACCCTCCCCCACGTCAGCGTCCTGGGCGAAACCTCCGAAACCTGGATGGCCACGATCCCCTATTGGCTGCAAGCCGACACATACTCGGGCCGCACCTTTCCGCTCGTCCTGCCCACGGCCTCTGTCCCGCTGCACACCACCGTGATCGAGGCCCGTCTCGCCGAGGCGGAGGCCCACAGCGCCATCCTGGCTCAGCTGACGCGGGGGGATGAGTTCCTGGTCACTTTCGCGGGGCGCCCGCTCACGTTTGAGACGGCGAGAGGGATCGCAGGACTGGCGTGTCTCGGAGTCTACTTGGCGTACCAGCTGTATAAGGGTGGAGGATATTCGTTCGAGCTGGCGTTTGCGTGTGGTGCGTAGGCGGGAGGGCTTTGTGTGGTATTTATGTGGCGTTGCTTCATTGGCGCAGTGGCTGCTTTGTTCATATGATATATTTGTTTTTGGTTTCTTCGTTACGTTCTGTTATGTTGTAATACTAGGGTAGTGTATGCCACGAAAGTGTTAAACCGCTTCAAATATCTTACGTGGCCCGTTCATTTCGAGGAAGGAGTGAGGGACATGAGGAGAAATGGTGAAGCGAAGAGTCGGAAGTTGGAAATATTAATTTATGGCACAGTTTGGTGCATCACACGGGGATGAAACCGATCAACAGTAGTCTCTTCGCCCAAACGGACTGGTCCTCCACATGTCCACATGTCCTTGGTGCACTGAACCCGAAAGAATTATCTATTATCCAATGAATTTCTGCCGACCGGATGTCGCCTTTCGCAAACGAGATTAGATTAGTTTAGAATAGATTAGCTTAGCTTTGCCGGACCACAGTCTGTCCTTCTCACCGAATGAACCCTCCATTGAAACGGCAACGGCTCGATAGCGGTGACGCCGTCGTTACCGGTGTCGGGTCACAGGCGGATGCTGATCTCCTCTGGTGAGAAACCGGTCAAGGCAGCTCCCCAACCATGGAACCGAACATCACTTTGATTCCTCGATCCTTGCCAATCGGATGACAAGCCCCATATGTATCGACACGCTCAAGGAGGCTGTGAGTCCTGCTGTGGTGGTTTCAGAAACGGAAGGGCGCTGACTTGTTGTTTTGTGGGATCAAACCGTGGGGTGGGTGGACGCTCGCTGACAGTACATGACACGATGCGGACACTCTTTCTGCCACGCTTGCATTGTTCGACACCTTGAATTACCACGACAAGAGTGTCCCGTGTGCTCTACCCCCCTCAAAGCGGACCAAATATTTCCCAACTTTACTCGTAAGCTTTGGTCACCATGATCAGAACTCTTGAAGCCTTTTCCCACCTTCATCCGCTGTTACCCTCGCTAGTGACCAAGATTTTGTCTCGCCCAAACATACCCAACACGTCTTCCTCGGCCTTGCCAGCCAACTCTCACGCCACAGACCGCCGGTCTTTAGATGCTCTGCTGACGTCCCTGTTGGATCAGAAACGGAAGCTTGACACTGTGGAGCGAGAGAGGGATCTCATAGCTGCGGAAGAATTTCTCGAGGGGATGAAGCTCAGGAAGGAGGAAGTGAGCGATGTGCTTGCCTTGCGCGTTCGGTCGCAATACCAAAATTGATCCACCTTCTTCAAGCAAAAAAACCTTTTGGCCCGTCAACTCCGTGTTCTCGAGACAGACCTGGTGTCCGTTCGAGCGCAATTGAGCACGCTCGGATCCGAATTGGACCGACCAGACGTCGATGACCCATCCCAAGTATCGAGCCAACTAAGCGCACAACACGAAGCGGACGGTGTAGTTGTGGCTGGTCTTGACGATATCGGACCTTCGAGCAGGAGGCGGAAGAGACGAGGGGACGTGAGTGCTGTACCACCACTGCATTTTTGTGCAGTGACCACACTGACTAATTGTTCCCATTTTGCATTCCAGCCTGAACCGTTGGATCAAGATACGCTTGATGCGGCATCTGTGCCAGGAGCACCTCAAAATCTGGGCTCCGACGTCCCCGACGCTGCTGACCCTGTCACAACGATCACTCATCGGCCTCTTCCACCCATCTCGCCTTCTACCCCTGCGAGACTTACTTCTCGGCAAAGGAGGTCGCTAAGAGACCACACGGATGATTTAGAGGAGGCGTATGAGGAAGGAAGGCTGAATTGTGAGTCACGTTGAAAGGTTTTCATGTGCTCCACCAATTCGAAGCATTTGCGACGACCCCAATGGTAGTCCAAGACTCTCCTCCCGCATCTTCCGCTGCCGCTCCCGATCCTCTCTATACATTCCGTGGCATTTTGTCCCACTGCCTGCGCTATTCGCACGTGCGGACAATTGCTCGCCTTCACTACGCCGACGGCATCGCAGCGACAACCAACTCTATCGTTTCCGCTATCGAGTTTGATAGAGATGATGAGTACTTTGCAACTGCTGGTGAGATCCTGGCCAGCTTTTTCACCTGCAGGGATGAGTCTTGATACCCCTCCCCCTCTATCGGCAGGTGTCACCAAGAAGATCAAGATATTCGAATTCTCATCTGTCGTGGCTGACTACTCCGCTCTTTTCGCTGGTCGATCTGACGCTGACACCTCCTTGGACAACCCCAAACATCGTCGAAGGGGCACAACGCCGTTCATGAAGCGTCGGCAAGGGTCCTCTGTAGCTACGGTGGCGAGTGCGGTTGCTGCGGCGTCAGAGGACGGTGGGCGACGGAGGAAGAGTAAAGTGGGGAAGAAAGGAAAGAAGTATTCGATGGCGGAACGACCTTTCGACGACGATGAGATTTCCGATGATGAGGAGGAAGAAGATGAAGTGGGTGACGGAGTACCAAGGTACCCGGTGAGGGAAATGAGTGGTAGGAGCAAGATTAGGTGAGAATTTTGATGTTAGGACGACTCCGCATCGTTGTAAGGGACGCCATAATCACTTTTTGATCGCCAGTTGTGTTTCGTGGAACTCCTATATCAAGTCCCATTTGGCGTCATCGGACTACGAGGGAGTTGTGACGTTGTGGGATGCGGCGACGGGACAGGCGGTGTCCTTGTTTAACGAGCACGAGAAGCGGACGTGGAGTGTTGACTTTTCCCGAATGGACCCCATGATGATTGCGAGCGGGAGCGACGATGCAAAAGGTATGAAGTACGATTGCCGTCTGTGTCATCGGAAAGGGAACAAAGCGGTCGCGGTCGACAATCCTAGTCAAAATATGGTCCACGAACCAACCTCGCTCTGTGTGCACCATCGAAGCCAAGGCGAATGTCTGCTCGGTACGATTCAATCCGGAAGTGAATCACCAGATAGCTTTTGGCTCGGCAGGTGAGGAACGGTGCACTCCGAATGGACAAACAAATTCAAATTTTCTTTTTTGAAGACCACTTCATCCACTACTTCGATATCCGCAACCCATCACAACCTATTCATTCATTCCGAGGTACTATTTGAAAATACGTGTTGCGAAGGTAATATCCCGTTGAAGTCTTCCTGCCGCAGGACACAAGAAGGCTGTCTCCTACGTCAAATTTGCTGGAAAGGATGACTTTTTGACTGCGTACGTATTAATGTGATGTATTCAAAGTGTTCTCCATGCTTTAAACTCGTACCGTTGAAGTTCCACCGATGCAACGCTGAGACTCTGGTCCATTCCCGAGACTCTCCGTACGGGGACTTCTTCCGTTACTCGCACGTACACTGGCCATATTAATGAGAAGAACTTTGTGGGCCTTTCCGTGAACAGCGAGACAGAGCTCTTCGCCTGTGGCTCAGAGAGCAACGAGGTATTCATTTACCATCGTTCCCTCGCCCGACCCCTTCTCGTGCACCGATTCGGAGCTCCCCTCGTTTCCACAACCGGTGAACCTGCCCCGGAAGAAGACGGCTCTCACTTTGTGAGCAGCGTGTGCTGGAGAAGACACAATGCAAGTCAGCTAATTTGCGCCAATTCATGTGGGCGTCTTAAAGTCGTTGAGATTGTGTGATACACTCTGTCAATGGTTGAATGAGAGAGAGAGCGCCGTTTGTCAGGTGCTTTATATCAGTGTTGTGCAACGATATTCTATCTACGGTACACATGCGTACTTTCACTTCTGTACAGTCACAAAGTCAAAACATTCTGGAGCATGGAGTCTTATTCCGACTAAATGAGCCCAAAACCTTTTGCATTTTCGATGGCAGTGAGAAGTCGATCGCGCAGCTTGTTCTTGGACTCATATTGTGGTAGCAATATTCGCCCAAAACCTGAATTAGTCGTAGACGCGTGGAAGTGCAGAGAAGAGACGTCGTCAAGTTAAATTCAAATTGCAAGACACGCTCCTCACTCACAAGTCATCGCCGTGGGCAATCGATCTGTGTCCGGGCCGTTTCGTTGAACAACGAAGGTTATGTTCCCTAGCCCTTTGAGCGGAACGCGATCAGAAGCCGTTACGAAGGTGAGCAGCTTTTTCTTTTGGTCTTGTGACATGCTGGAAAAGAGAGCCGTTTAGTCCGACCGCTCTTTGAAATGAGCGAACAAGCACATACCCGTGAACGATCGCCCAAAAGTCCCTGGAAAGAGAAAGAATAAAACATGAACTTAGATGGAAGTGCGATTCTTCTCATAGCACCAATACCTACCGTACATACTGGTCGTCCTCCGCAAACCCATCATACCCCGTCGCCTTTTCCAGCTCTTCGAAATTCAAATCGTCGCTTCCACAAATCATGAGCTCGAGTTCGTCCGGTCGGCACATCTAGAACAAAGCAGCGACAGTCCCTGAGCAACTGTCGAACGTCACCACATAGGAATGTTCTCACCTTCAATGCAGCCCCACCGCACACCTTCTGGAAACCCCGCATCAAGGCGTCAAACTGCCTTTGTACCGATACCGTGGTCAAGTGATTCACGTACAGGGCGACAAACTCTGCAACCACAATGCCAGTTAGCAAAATACAGTGTCCACTCCATGTCCCGGCACGAACCCACCGGCCCGGTTCTCATTTGTCACGGTAATATCGCCTCCCTTGGGCACCAGCTCGTGCGTCTGTACTTTGCCGTACACATCGTAGTCGATTTCAAACGACCGCATGAACACATCCGAGACGTCTCCGTCGGACCACTCGAGCATCTGCTCCAGACCCTTTCCGAGCGCCTACAAAGGATTTGAGGTCAGTGTGATGTGATCAATGTTCATCAACAACCAGGTACTCACTGGAAACGCGTCTTTGACGTCCTCCAACGAACACTCCTCACCCAAAAGCTTCTTGAACACGAGCTTTGGAAAGTGTACGTCGACGATCACCCCATTGAAAAGCGCCAGGCCAAGAACCACTCCGACTAGCTCGAACGTCGACAGGGGTTCAAGCGACCACCCGTTGATCCACGAGTACCGCGTTTGCTCGTCGTATGTGAACAAACCTGGTGCGCAATCAGTTCAGCACACTCTGGCACGGAAAGGAGAAGCATGTACTTACCGTACGAGGGGTCCAACAGGTTGTTCATGATGACCTGGAAGAACTCTTTTTGAACTCCACCCTGGTCCATACCCTCCTCGCCACCTCCTACAAACTTGACGCGCAGGGGTTTCTTGAGGTCTTTCTCCTTCTTGGTGATCTACCGGGGCGCAAAGAGATCGTGGTGAGCCAATCATGCCGTCCCACCAAAAGTACATACACTCCCTCACCTGCTGCAACACGTCCGCAACCTATTCCCAAAACACAAAGACTGTCGGTTAATACATACGGACCCGAAACCGCAGCAGGCCACTCACCAAATGCTCCCTGCGTATTTCCAGCACCAAGTACGGCACCACGTGCTTCCGCAGACGTTCCTCAAGGTTCTCCACGTTGGCAGAACCCTCGAAGAATCGTTGCGCGTGTATCACAAGCGCGTGGTTCACGAAGGCGTCCTGGTGGGTTTCGGCGGAAGAAGGGTGCGAACACGGGTTGAGTCCTCCCTCTCAATGGCCAATCCCACATCACCAACACCAAACTCACCTCAAACTCCGCGCTCATTTGCACCCTACCACCACCAAGCACGTGCATCAGCCTTGCGCACTGCAACACCGCCATTCCCCCATCCAGACTCACATCGAATCGATCCGTAAAACTTTCGTCTTGCACACCGCATCCATCAAGAACGGGTACCCGAACCAGCTGAACTCTCTCTCCCCTCCCGCTCCCCCAGCCCCAGACGGAGGGCCCCCGGCGCGGGCATCGAGAATGCGCCGCCACACGCCGTACTCTTCCTTGAAGTTGAGCGTGGCCACGGCGGGGTTGTAGAAGGCGGAGAGGGGGAGCGAGGGCGGGGTGGAGGCTTCGTTGGCGTGATCTGGGGTGGGGTGGGTTGGTGGGCGGGGAGAGGGGCGTTGGTGAGGAAGGTGGGCCCCAGAATCACAACGGACGTCACCCCTCAGCGCCACCAAGCACTCAAACACCCACACAACATTTGCAACGCCCTGACAGCAGCCACGACCGCGTCGCTCTCCTTCACGTTCTGCGCGAAATGCGCCGTCACAAAGTCCTGCATCAGCGTGACGACGCGCGACAGGTCGGGGGGGGAGTNGGGGGGAGGGGGGGGCGCATGCAGGCGTGGAGGTGTTAGCGCGGGGGGTGCGGGGAGAGTGCGCGTGTGGTGGTGGAGAGTGCAGCGTCATCACGTGAACACAACAGACACATCCAAAACCCCAAACCGCACCTCGCAAACCACCGCACGAGCTCCACTTTGACCGCCGACCGCAGCGCGCCAAGCACCGTCGCCAGCCGGCGCACGAGAGTCGTCGACATGCGGTGGCCCGTTAGCAGAGGGGACTTTTGGCGTGTCGTGTAGGGTGGGGGAGGGGGGGGGGGGGCGGGGGGGCGAGTTAGGTTCCACTCGAGGACAACCCTTCCGAACACCGCACATCGGCCAACTGTCTACACACCTCGACATACACAACCAGCTCGCGGATCCCCTCGACCCGCTCAGCGCGCACGGCACGCGGGTACAGTTCCAGCCTGGCCAGCGACGCGTCCAGCGTGTCGGCGAGGGCGTCCGTGAGGGGTGGACCCTGGGGGGTGGGGGTGAGTGGGGGTGAGAATGGCGGTGAGGAAGGTGAAGGTGGTGAGAAGGGGACGCGCAGTGCGGCTCCGCACGCGATACGTGGGTTCTCGCCATGACAGTTGGAAGGTAAACGGGTGTGCCAGTTTTCACCCTCGACCGTGACCGTGACCGAAACCCGGGGCCCTGCACAAAACCGCTTCCACCACCCCCACTGCTCTGGTTTTCCGTGCTCCACTCCTCCACTCCTCACTTCTCCACAACCCCCCCCCACACACACACACCACACCACACCACACCACACACACTCACCATCGCCACGACCCTCGCATACACATCCCTTACCATCTCCACATCCATCCCGCCCAAACTTCCCCTCCCCGCTTCCCGTCCCGCGCTCTCTCCCCCGTCTCCGCTGCCTCCATCCACCGGAGAGTCTCGCTGCCGCACAAACGCCATCCCGAGCGCGCGCGGGTCGGAAAAGAACGCGCGCACGAGTCGTTCCACGCTCGCTGCTTCCGGTGCCGGTGCCGGTCCGCCGCCTGCCCCATCTTGGCGTGCCGAGGTGGCCGTGTACGCATCAATGGCGGCCAGAAGAGCCGAGAGCGGCGGTACCGGCACTGGCGCCGGTACGTCGGTGTGAGAAGCTAGCCGGGAGTGCGAGTGCGAGTACGACGGCGACGAGGGCGACGAGGGCGCGCGCGAGTGGGAGTGGGAGAGGAGGGGTGTGGATGCGGGTGAATCTTGGAAGGGCGCGTGTCGGTGGGAGGGCAGGTGCGAGGGGATGGATGGTGAGGATGGTGAGAGGGGGGAAGGTTGGGTTTGGGTTTGGGTTTGGGTGGTGCGGGGTCTGTGGACGGGGATGGAGCTTAAGGTTGAGCCAGTAGAGGTAGTGGTGGCGGCAGTGGAGCGAAATGGGATGAGCGGGGAAGGCGCGGACGAGGGCGGGTTTGAGACCAGGTCGTGCGTGGGTAGCTGGTCCGCGGCGGAGGTGGTAGTGGCGGCAGCGGCGGCAGTAGTGGTGGCAGTGGTAGGGTCCGAGGAAGAGGACGAGGAGGAGGACGGTTTAGCAGGTTCGACCGACCCCGGCACGGCCATTGCGGAGTCGGCGTCGGCGGAGAGTTTGAAGAGGGACGAGAATGGGGATGAGGCGAAGAGCGAGGAGAGGAGGGAGCGTTTGGAGAGGGCGAGTGAGCGCGCGGTGGCGGTGGCGGTGGCGGTGGGGTGGTCGGGAGTAGTAGAGGTGAGGTGTGGTGCTGGAGGCGTGCTTCCGCCCTGCCCCACGCTCTGCCCCGTGCTCGCACCCTGTCCCTGCCTTTGCCCTACGTCCGACCCCTCGTCATACCCGCGCTCTCTGCGTCGCTGTTGAGGCGTACCCGTTGGTGTCAGCGCCCCAATGCCAGACCCGACACCTGCAGCGAGCGCAGACGAGGGCAGGACGACGGGCGGAGTGACAGCGGGGCAGCGCGGGCAGAAGGATGGTTTGGGGCGGAATGCGAGCTGCATCGCCAGGATTGCTGCTGCGTCGGGTGGGAGTGTGGGTGCGGCTGTTGGGTGCGGGGTTGCATGTGGGGTGGAGGGGTAGAGGGTGGTGGGTTCAGGGGGTTAAGAGAGGGGTAGAGGGGAAGCCAAGGGGGAGTAGGAGCGTGGTGAGAGGGTGGCAGGAGGGAAGTGTGAGGGTGAAGGGGCAGGTAGGCGAGTTGAAGGGTAAGGCAGAGGGGTAAGCGCATGCAGGCCAGGACGCGCAGCACACAGCGCACACACCCGAGCACGACGCGCACAGCTTGTAGGAGCAGTCAGTGTGTCCACAGCCCACGGTCAGCTGGTAGAAGTATCTGCAACGTCACTATGTCGCACACGCTCTCTCGCACCGCCACAACACCCGCACGCCGCTCACCGTCGCACAAGCCTGTCGAACCGCGCACGCGTTTCCGCCGTGATGCCGCCCACGGCTCCTCCCACGCCGACACCTCCACCGGCACTCCCACCCCCACCCACGCCCACGCTGCCACTCCCGCCCCCTCCGCCTTCGCCGCGCTCGCCATCCCTTCCATACACTCCCGCGCTGTGGCTGTGCTGCGTGGCCATGATGCGCTGACGTGACCCACCGCGTGTCGTGGACGGGACGGGCGTGGGTCACCTGGCCGCAGGACTCACGGACTGTCCGCAGGAGTTGCATGCGAATTCAAGATGGTGCCATCAGGCAGGCTTCACCTTACAAAACGTGCATTGCTGCGAATTTCTCCCTCCCCTCTTCCACCCTGCCACCACGCAGACACAGACACAAGATGTAGCCACGTCGCAATTACATGTATGTCATCGGAACCCTGTCAACCGTAGGGTTCAAGCTTACTGGTTGGGCCCCTCAGTCGGCACGCGCGTGTGAGTTGAACTTGCTCAGCGCCGGGCGATGTCACAACTCGGTCAATGCCACCGTCCTGGGTGTGGACATTTGGACTTCTGGCAACGCCGCCTGGACCCGAGGGCGACCTGGAGGGAGCGGGATGATGGGTTTGGTGTGCTGTGGTTTGGCTTACCCCCCCCCCCCCTGAATCACGCGGGTGGACGGACCGAGGCGGAGGCGGGTGCTTGGTTTTACTTTTCGGCGCTGGGGTTTGGCCAAGGAAATAGCGAGTTTGGGCGATGCGTGAGGAAGCACTACGGGGCTCTTTGGAATCGTTGTGAGGATCAGGGTAAATGTTGTGGACACTGTCTGGGCGTTGGTGCCGGAACCTCTGTTAATGTTTTTTTAATGTTTACGTGCCATGAACACATGCCAGACAGGGTACCATACAGCGTACCGCTAGCCACCGGGAGATGACCAACTCCTTTAGTTTTGTGATTTACATGGAATTAAAAATAAATCCTTGATATCATTACATTTATTGAAGCTTTCTTGCGTGTCATTTTGCGAGCACGCACGTTACGCTATTACGCCTGACGCCAGGAGAGGGGCTCGTCATCAGTACCGGAAAGTTGTCAATAGCAAAACATAATGCCCCACCTTCCTGTTTTCTGGGCGCATGCAGTCTAGTAATCATCCGCAATAAAGTCTTTGTAATTCCTGATGTCCGGAAACACCTTCAGTTTTTTTCCCTCTTTTTGAGCATCGGCGAACTCGCCCCCAATCCCGATCCCGGCCTGGATCACCGACATGACTGTGCTTGCCACGACCAAGATCTGTCCAAAATCCCAAACCGTGCTGCTCCACCCGAGTGTACGGGCCCACAGCTCTGTGACAACGCAGTACCCAACCGCCATGAACATTTGGACGCACGCGGTGCTGATTGGGTTCATAAGCGCCCGAAGGAAGCGGTTCAAGAATGGATACTGCTTGACGTGGAGATGCGACCAGTACTTGTCAAAGCTTGCCCCGCCAAAGCCAGCGAAGCGAGCAATAAAAAAAAACACGTAAACGCAGAGGAGGAAGATGGCGACCCCGGCAACGATGTATCCCAGATTGATTTTGAGCAGGCCATACGCAGTCCCCTTGAGATCGATGCACGGGGAGGAGCTCCACTCCGAGGACGCCCGCATGGCCATCACGATGCCCATCGCGCACAGGCCCAGCGACATGATGGGGTGCCAGAAGACGTACCCCCACGACCGGACGGGGACGCCCATGAAGTGGATGAGGTTAAAAAAGGCGATGAGCAGGATCATCACGCTCGCCGCCAACAACTGCACCACGTTTGTGTTCGGGTTGTAATAATAGCCGTTCATGGTCGTGGCCGCGATGGCCGCGCCCGAGGTCAGAAACGAAAACGCAATGCCCTCCCAGTCGGTCCCATCCTTGCCCATGAGATGGTACACAACAATCAACATGACGCTCTGGATGTACGTGGACCACCGTGTGCCGTCGCCAAAGATGTCCGGAATCGGTTTGCATGGGTCCTCTTTTTCGTCGGTGGGGGCAGCCACAGTGGGAGGTAAGTAAACCGCCGCCATGGCGAGCACTGCAAATACATGGCAAAGGCCGCCGGGGTGTGCCCCACGGATTTGAATGAACTGAGGGTCGGAAGCAACCAAAGGGGTAAGTAGTTATTAGGCATGATTGACCAAAGGAGCACGGGCACGAGCAGGGCAGATTTCTCACGTGCATCCTTGAGTGGGAGCCAGGCAGCTTTGATGCGTGACAAAGGTGGCAGCACAGGGGTCGTTGTAATTTACTAAAGGATGGAGTTCCGGAGTATTGAGAGGGCTACATACAGAAGCCACACGCAAACCCCAGCTGCTTAGGAACTGATCAATCACATATAGCAGCCACACTTTATTTCTCATATGCTCCTCCACGTCCAACTCCCCTTTTTTGTAAATCTTCTACCATGGTTTGAAAATGATCGTGCGAACAGTGAAAATGTCGAAACACGGTCCCACTGGGGGAGTTGACTTTCGCTTACTTTCGCCTCTCTTCACATTTCTTTTCTTGAATTCTACGCAGCATAGTTTTTAATTGAGGTGTGTATTCCTCGCTTAAGTAAAATCACAAAAAAACTTTTCTCATGAGTAAAAAAGAGTTAAAAAACTCAGTACGACCCCAACCGCCTTTGATTTTTCAGTGATACAATCCCATCGCGGTCACTTGATCCGAATGCTGTGCCCAATCTGGAGGTTATTGCTACACCGACCACGTGTGCCGCAAGGACATATCGTTACGTTAGGGTTCACTCCACCGCAACACCAAGCGCGCGACAGTAACTACCCACTAGTTAACTCCCGGGTTAAGCTTCTCCAAGTTCTGCACCGTCGTGCAGTACTTCTGCGACAACTTGTAGTACGTGTCGCCCGAGCAGATCGTGTGCCACTGCCCCTTGTTCTGCGCCTGCCCGTGCCCGTGGTTGCTCTCCGCGGCGCGGGCGACAGAGCGCGCTTGTACCTTTTGCTTGGACCCAGAGGAAGCCGTCTTGGAGGCGGGTTTGCAGCCGGGCCCGGATGAGGAAGTAGACGTGACATTGCGCGCGGTGACCTGTTTGGTGACCGAGGTCTTGGAGGTGGTCTTCTTTGGCTGGGATTTGACTTGGACGGCTGAGGCTGGGTGATTGGGAGGAAGGGGGTTGTTGGTTGGTGTGGCATGGCACGGTTGAGGGTGTGGTCGACGTACCTTCTTCCTCTTCCTCCTCCTCCTCTTCTTCTTCCTCCTCCTCCTCCTCCTCCTCTTCTTCCTCTTCCTCTTCCTCCTCTTCTTCTTCCTCCTCTCCTTCTTCCTCTTCTTCCTCTTCTTCCTCTTCTTCCTCTTCTTCCTCTTCTTCCTCTTCTTCCTCTTCCTCCGCGGCCTCCTCTTCTAGGGACAAGCACAGCAATTCGCGTCAGCCGCCACACCAACAGAACATGCATTACACGCGCACTTCTCACCTTCCTCTTCTTCTTCGTCAGCCTCTTCCTCGGCCTTGGCCTCCTCTTGCTCCTCCTCTAGAAGCAATCACGAAATGAGGTGGCGCATCCTAACCACACGATGACCGTACTGACCTTCTTGCTCGACGTCCTCCTCGTACTCGTCCTGCTTGTGGCTCATTGCGATGGAAATGGTCAAGGACAAGAACTGTATGGCGTGATTGGAACGGTTACGGTCAGTGTGAGGTGAGGAGTCGACGCCACCCATTGTTCACGACAAAGGACCACAACGCTGATGTCCACGGAGTGGCCTGCCTGGCCCACACCTACGCGAAGCTCACCTGGCTGTCGGGCAGTCTGCGAACGATCTGGCGAATCGATTGCAACGTCCACAAGTGCCGGCGAAATATCGACTTTTGAGGGCACCATCCCTCATGCCTATATGCCTCCTGTGGCCCCGACCGAGAGTGGCGTTTCTCCCAAGCAAACGCAAGTGCCAGGTGCTGCGTATCGTGTCCGAGAGTGCCACTTCTCCACCCTCTGCTGCAATCGTGTTAGGTCGAAAACAGGCACTTGCTTGTACCCTTCCATAGAAGACGTGCCTACAATTGTTCCAAAAAATGCGAGAATCAATCGTAAGTAATATGTACCCTAATAGAATTCAATTCGACAGATCGACAGATGGACAGAAAGGCGTTGTCGCATGAAAGTACACCATTTGTAAGATAAGCTTCTTGTTTTAGTCCGACGTCACCATAACGGGTCCATTGTTTTCCATGATTATTTTCACCCTGCGGATCCCAGAAATTTGCTTGTCGACCTCATACATGATCGTGCGACTCCCGCCCGTGGCCAAAATTATCTTCCAGTCGTTGTCTGTTATGGTCCAGCTCTGAGTGTGGTGGAGCGTAACTGTCTTCCTACTGCTCTGCCATGGCATCCAGGATTCAAAACCCAATCGGGTGGCTCCACTACCGACAGTGAACTTCTTGCCATCCTCGTTGTTGTGGAACCCAACGGGAGTTCTGGTGTTGTTTTGGATTGCAACAAGATTCAGAACCATTATGTAGCAGCTCGAGCAACTTTTGCAAGGGATGAGATCGGTGGTGTGGAAAACGTCATCTTTTGTCAATCGTCCAGACCACACGAACTGCATTAAAAGCGCGGTGGGCGGGACATTCACTTGCAAGAGAGTTCGATTTGGGGCTCGTACTCGACACACAATTTGCGTGAGAATTGTTGCGGTTGCGAGTGACCTGGCTTCGGATAAAAACCGGCACGACGCAAGTGACTTGGTATCCACTTTTCGACATGCTGTTGGCTAATGACCGTCACTGCAATATTTTTTGTAAAAATAATGTAATGAATTTGGTGAACCGTCTTCTTGCCTTGCACTTCTGTTTTTGCGCTGCACACCAAAGCCAAGTCTTCGGCACTTGTCGGAACTGGGTGGGCTTCATGATGGAATACTTCACACAGACACCGCAGCACTCCCTTCGAAGCCCATCCTTCTCTATTTCACGCGTCGGTTCCCTATCCTGCTGGCATGGTTTGTGTCGATTCCACCATCCCAGAAGCGCTTTGGGCTTGCCATAGACAAATGTAGCCTGATATCCAAAGCATCGTCTTTGAGGCCACAATATACCTTCTTAATAGCATTCAAATACACGCTATCCCGCGCCCCCGCCTCAACATAGCCCTCCCTTCTTACACGTCCCTCTGGAACACCTTGAGGATATTCCTCCGGATGCTCATATTGTCCTTCTGCTCCTGTGCGGCCGGGCGCTGCAACATCCGATCAAGACGCTCAAACTCCTTGCTCGCGTAGTCCGCAGCCGCGTGCGACTTCTCAAGTGCTTTGACGTAGTAGTCGGCGAACCTGTGCATGGTGAGGTGGTGGTCGCGGGGAGCGCAACGGAGGTGCGAAGAATGCAAATTCGGGGTGAATAGCAGGTCAGGTCTGCATGCAACCTCCGACCGTCACTCATCACACGTACTTGGTCTTGGTCTTTTCCGCAATGCTCTTGGCCTTGGAAAGCAGCTTCGCCTTCTCCGCCTTGCTCGCCTTCACGAAGTCTGCAATGATGGCGTCCAGCTCGGGGATCAGTCCGGCCTTTTAAGCGAGGGATACGCAAAAGCGAGAAGTTGGAAATGGGATACGCACAGTGTCAAGTTGGAGCCTTCGCATCAACACAAAACAACCCCAAAACTCACATCCTCAGTCAACCCTCCCCCGGCGGCCCGTTGCGTTCCGCACTTCTCGTTCAAGAAGCGCACGAAATCCTCCTCACTCCGCCCGCCGTTGTAGTCCTCAGGCGCGTCTTTTTGGCCCTTGGCGAAGAACTTGATCGTGGGGTAGCCCTGAACGCCGTACCGTCCGGGAATGGACTGGCTCGTCGTGGCGTCGAAGTTGGCAACGCGGCACTACGCGGATAGGAGCAAAAACGGGAGCACGTGGAGGTGGAGGTGGGGTGGCGAATGGTGGGAGAAGTGCGAGGCAAACATATACAATAGGAAGCACTCACGTTCTTTTCGGTCTTGAACGTGGAGGCGAGCTTCGCGTACGTGGGCGCAAGGTTCTTGCCTATGGAGAGCACGCAATTAGTCAGTTTATACCGCCGACCGTCACGTCTCCCCTCATCCCCCCCACCCCCCTTAAAATACAGTCCTCCCGAACTCTGCCCACTCCGTTCCCTATGACCCAAATCTACTCACAGTGGCCACACCAAGGCGCATAGAACTCCACCAAGACATTGGCGTCCGACTCGATCACTTCCTCGTCAAAGTTGGTCGCGTCCAGCACAAGCACATCGGTGGGCGCCACAATCTTCTTGGGCTTCACTTTGAGACCGGCCTTGTTGTTGATAAACTGCACAAAGTCGTCAAGGTCGCGACCGCCGCTGTAGTCCTCGGGGGTTGTCGAGCCTTTGGGGAACCATTTGATTGTCTGTGAAAGGTGTAAGCTTGGTTAGGTTCGGCAGCAACTATGCCCTACAGCAGGGTACTCACGGGGAAGCCGCTAACGCCAAACTTCTGGCCCAGCTCCTTGTGCTTGTCCGCATCCACCTTGGCGATGATCACGTCGTCCTTGTGCGGGAGGTATGTTGTCGCAAGGTCTTCGTACGTCGGGGCAAGGTTCTTGCCTGCGCAGGGGCGTCACACGTACGTCCACAAACTATGGCAATGGTCATGATGGCACTTACAGTGTCCGCACCAAGGGCTGTCCCGGGAGAAAACAACGGCGTGAACATTGTGCACACATTACCCCCATCCTAACCCTCCACTTACGCAAAGAATTCGACAAGCGCCGGCTTCGATCCGTCTATCACCTGTTCCGTTGTTAGGCACGGTCACGTTACGCTGCCTCGGCCGTGATTCGCACATCCGCCAATATACGGCACCTGCGCAAAGTTCTCCGGCGTCAAATCTATGACGTTCTCGGCTCGCGACAAGGTCGCCAAAGCCGTAGCCGCAAGGGCGACGAGTGCAGTTCGGACGTGGAAGCGCATGTGGGTTGAATGGAGCCAACAACAGTTAGTTGCCAGCACTACCCGGCAGAATTTCTGCGGTCATCCACCTCACGATTAGCAAGCAAACAATCAAACGCTTATCAAACGACTCGCAAATTGTGGACAAATCTACTTTTGCATCTTTGCAACAATACTACAACACAAATCAATGCGACGAAAAATCATACAAGGTAAAACACAACCAACAATTCCAAACGGCAAATGAATCCACCCTCCCGACCGTATTCTGCACCTCTCCCGAGACTCACCAATCACATACCATTGTACCCCACATCGACAGAGAGGGAAACGAGTGATTCCTCAAGGGACGCCTGCAACAATGTGTTTTTAAACAGGATACGTTGGTGAAATGCTGCTAGCAACTTACCTCCGCCTTGAGGATATCAATGAAAGGTATTCGTGGCACCACGACGGGGTTATCGTCGATGAGCTGCTGCAGCTGCTCCGACGCGGACCCCAGCGCGGCCTTGAACGCAAGGTTCACCCTGCACCACAATGCCATTCTCTCAGCTCACGCAGTGAAAACCCACACACTCCGAACAACCCACCTCTCCATATCTATTTCGCCCAGCCGCTCGTCCGCGCGCACCAGCGTGGCGTCCAAGTCGGCATCCTCTAGCTCCAGGCCGAATACGATCTGCCCGCCATCCGCATTCGCAGCAGGACTCGCGGCAACCTCGGCTGCCATGTCAAGGGACACAATAAGCGTCCGGGGGGCACCCAGGCTCGTATCAGTTGGGTTGTCGAAAGCGAACACCGAGACACGCAGCCCGGCGATGGAGGCGACGATGCCTTCCATGGGGGACACGCGGAGATGGGGTTCCCCTTGTGTGGGATACACATCAATGGAGACGGGGTTGTCGGCGCCGAAGACGTCGGCCACGGCGGGGATGATTTTCGCCCAGGTGGCGGTGGTGAGAATCTCGGCGGGCGCCGAGGGTGTGGCTGTGCAGTCGATACGGCGGTTAAGGAAGCCGGACCGAGTGAGAGACCACAGGAAGCACTGCCCGATCGATTTGTGGAGGTTGAAGGTCAGCATGTGCGCCGCTGAAGTTCGGGAGATAGGCCAAGCAGCCTCCCCAGCAGTGAACGGGGACAGAGAGGAGTAGGGGCAGGCCCCAGCTTCCGATTGGAAGAGCCCGTAGATGTGTGCGACCGCGTGGGACGGAGAGACGTAGATTGGAGGGACGAACGACACGTTCAGCAGTGAGCCAAGTACGGGAACAGTCTGCGAACGTAAATGCCACACCGTGATATCCAAGGACAGGTGAGAAAACGATCTGATGCAAACTAACCTTGGGCATCGTGTCGAACAACTGATTCGCAGCGTCAGGAAGAGTCTTGTGGACCTCCTCGTTGAGCTTGGTCTCGACATCTCCCTGCACTTTCTGTCTAAACAGGCCCGTGACGGCATTGTAGAGCCACGCTGCTTTTGAATCAGAAATGTCGATGGTGATTTGGTCGAATGTCGTCGAGGAGTCGAGGACAAAGAGCTGCACCGCGCCCGTTTCACCGACGTAAAATGTAGTGATGGCAGTCAGGTTTCCACCTAAACCGTGCATGATGGCGTGGCCATGAGATTTTACATGCGGCCACCGTTGTTGGGTGTAGCGGAAGTCCTATGGAGAAAAGGGCTCATTCAACGACACCCGCATGGGCATATGCAAGAAACGAAGACCGCCGGTCGGGTCCCGGCAAGTAATAATGGCCAACCTCCGTGAATTCCACCTCGTGGGATTGTAACTCACCATCTCGACTTCGAAGGACACATTGCCCAAATGCCCAGTGAGGAAGTTGTTGGTGAGCTCAACATAGGTCAAGTCCTCCCCGATGGCCACCCAATTCAGCGTTCCGTTCCGGAAAATGAAGTCACAATTTCCGAGCATTGGAATGTCGAGAACCGCATCGAAGTCGGGGACAGGAACATTCTTGAGGTCCTTGGTCAGAATCTGAGCGCCAACTGAGCGGGGTAACATGGAGCAAAACAAGCTATAGCGTTTGTAACCTCAAGAACTCAGACATTTCCCTACCTCGCCCTGCCATATCGAATAGCTTCTTCGTCAGCACCGCTTCCACCGCTGGTCGCACCGCTTCCGCTCCACCATAGTCAAAAAGTTTGCTGGAGGGCAAGTGAATTATCTGGGGCTTTGTGTGACGTGATGACTCGTGACCGCGCTTTTGCACATTCCCATCGCGCTGTCGAGCAGGTGCCGCTCCAGTTGATTGCAAGTAGGAAACACAAAGCAGACTTAGAACGAGGTACAGGCCGAGGGTCCACGCTCGTCCGCGATGTGCGAGCATCACTTCCACTTGCAGTGTTCGGTTAAGGGGCGAAAACTCCCCAAAAATGAACATTTGACTCCCACAGTGTTTTGGGAGGTATTTGCTATACGTTTCTATTTTTGTCCGCTAAACAGTTCGATTAGAAAGATATTTGAAAGCGTGATGCGGAGCGATCGAAGAGGGACTCCTTCAAAGCAAGCTCCGCGAGGTAAGGGTGAGCCGGAGCAGCGTCACGGAGAGCACTTGAAAAGCAACAGGGATGAGATGATAAACCTTCCTTTGTTCCGGTGGGCAACTCACTTGGTGTATCGCGCGATAAGATCTGCCGGCTTTCCAGCCAACTGTGCTGCCACAATGAGATTGACAAGTGTCTCGGGATTGGTAGAGTCCCGGTTGAGTGACTCCATCAGAAGTTGTTCGGCTTCTGGCAGTTTCCCTTGTACGATTCGACACGCAGCCTGTCCAGAGAGAAGTTTCGACGACACAAGTTGGGGAGACGCAAGCTCTTCAAAGATGTAGTAGCTCTCTTGGGCCTTCTGCTCCCCTCCAGAAGCAAGGTTGACCCACGCTTCGGCGAGTTGTGCGAGGCTGGCGTCCTCCGCCCAGGTTTTGACATTTGCAATTGTGGACCGCGCCAAGTCGATCCGGTTGATTTTAAGCAGAGTTTGAATCGTTAAAGCAGCGCTGCAACGTGTTCCAAAGTGTGTGAATGCCCGAAATTGGATGGTTTCGAAGTCCACGTACCATTCCAAATCCTTGGGGAACAGCGACAACACCTTCAACGCCTCATCATACACACCCTCATGGTAGAAAAGTGTCGCCAGAACAACCGCAACAGATGTTTTGCCCGCCACCTCTGTTGCTGCAAGTTCCCTCGCCTCTGTCAGAGCAGCCTCTCGGTTCTGAGGGGATTGAAGATAGGAAGCAAGAATGCGAACAGAGCGCAGCTCTGAAGGTTGCTGGGGGGTGATTTCAGTGAGGACGAGGTTGAGTTTGTTCTGGGCAATGTAAGAGCGGTACAGATACACCGTCCGTAGCAGACCTGCATTCGGTTAGTGTCCAGATGAGCTCAGCACCACAGTTTGATATAAGGAGATATTTACGTGCGGCCTCGGAGCGCGGGTTGCTGGCAGGATTCAATGCTTCATTGACAACGGCCTGGTAAGGATTCCCCAGTTAAATTGGAGATACGATGCAATCCACCACAAAAACCGTGCCTGATAGGATCCCAAATGAAAGTTGTTTATGAGTCCTCGAAGTTCCTCCGCTGCGTCACCCATATCTGTGTAGAATTCTGTGACTCCAATGATCATTTAGCCGTCTGGGATTGCAGCATCTAACTCAAACAACCTATTGTATTGAATTGTGGTAGGAAGCAGTTCACATGTACTCTATAACCCTCCCAAAAGGTATGTGATGGCGGACTCCACATTCCCTCCTGCTGCAAGCAGAGCTCGAATGTTGGCTGCACTATCGGTAAATCCCATGTCAGAAAGTTGTTGAAGTTGTCTGGTGTCCAAAGAAAATGAGCGCGCTTCAATTGCTTTGCATTCTTCAGTGGTACTCACTCTCGAAATCTGTCTTCTGGCGGCGGCAAAAGGCGTTGTGGTTGTGTGGTACCAGATGTCATAGCGTTTGTAAACATCTGCATCCACATATCATTCAACGCCGTGTCTCGCTGCCCGGGGATGTTCGGTGATGGAGCGGCTCCAAACGGTTGTGCGAGCGAGCGCAAAGGAAATGGCGATGGCAACAGCGGATTGGGCTGTGGCGAAGCGGTCTGGGGGGGAAAAGGAAATGGGGGAAGGCTAGACAAGGGATTAGAGGGGGCAGTGTTGACGCCGGCCGCCCATGGATTCGGTAGCGCCTGAGCAACAACTCAATATGAAGCATACCATTGTTTTACGCGTCAAAAATTCCACTTACGTCAATGTTCACTCCAGTTGTATTCCTCCGATTTGCTCCCAACGCCTCAGCGAGACGCGCGTTCGATTCATCCGTTGGAGCGTTAGCGTCCTGCGATGGCGCATTCAATGGGTCAAACTGCCTGTAGAGACTTGAAAGGGCCTGGAAGCCTCCAGGTATATTTTCGATGTTCGCGAGTGCCCGGTCTTGGTTTCGCATTGCCTCATTCATGAGCCGAGGATTTCGAGCAAGTTCTGCTGTTTGCCGGAGAAAGCTATCATCATTTATGATGTGTCGAAACTCGGGATTCGATTCGGTGACTAAAGGCAGTGGAAAGATCAATCCCGACGCATCCTCAACATATCGAGTGGCAACTCACGTTGCCGCACACGAGGATCAGCCATCATCATTGAGCGCATCACTTCAGGATTGGCGGTCAGTTGACGCATCATAGGTGTGTCCATCAGAGCAGAAAGAGCCTCTGGGTCCATTCCAGGGACTCCCGGGATTCTAGAATCGTTCGGATTAGGTCTCTGGGGCACCTGTTGTTGTGCGGGTGGAGGTGGATTTCTAGCAGCTGATTTTGCTTGCCGTACTAGATTTACGGTCGACCCTTTCGTTGAGCAATTGAAATGATGCCTCTCGACTTGGTGGTCGGTTCACGAATATCACAATCTATTGATCTCACCAGGCTTTATGTTGTAAAACGCAACTGTTTGCTCATTCTCCAAAACGCGTCCAGAATAAATGAGCCTTTGCTCTGTCGCTGGGATTGAAGGATCCAAGATTTCCTCGAGAAGCACTTGTCGGGAGTGGGGAGCACCGTCCATCTCATTTCGTTCGGACACGTTGTAAGTTTTCTGACATACCTTTCAGCTCTTCGATCGTATTTGAGTCGATAACACTGATTTCCGTGCGCTTGCCGTCTAACAGCAGTTAGAGGAATCCAACAACCATCTTCCTCATTGCAAAGGAGCTTCATCCTACCTATCGTCCTCACGAGAACTTCAAAAGGATCAGGCACTTCGTCGTCGTCCGCCATCGTATCTTTCAATGGAATAGCGCAGAGATCTTGAAACTTCGGCTAAAAAATTTAACCGAGCTGAAGTGCAACCCCAGTCATCGTTTGTCCTATTTACCAAATGTTTTATCTACAAAAAATTAGGTGAGTACGGTCACCTTCTTCAACCACTCGGGATCCAGCTTTCCATCCCCTCCCTTCTTCGTCACAAAAGGATGACGCAGCAGTTCCTTCGGTGCGCTTCGCTGGGACGCTTCCTTCTTCAGACAACGATCGACAAAGTCGCAGAACTCGGGTGAATACTTCGAGTCCGGCAGTGAGGGAGGGGGTTCGTTCACAATGTTCTGAATGAGTTCCAAGATCGGCACCGCACCGCCAGCGCTGGCAGCCGACGGGTATGGATGGTGCCCGAGAGCAAGCTCAATCGCCATTATTCCGAGAGACCATACGTCCGAGCGGTTGCTGTAAGGTGCACCCTGTATTCGTTCGGGCTATTGAAATGATCACAGGTTGGATTGGTTCCCGCGGTTGGAACAGATTCAAAATGACGAAGGTCTTCCAAAAGGCACACCGCCAAAAAACTTACGCTCATGTAGTTCGAGGTCCCAACAAATGTTTCGGCAACGGAGTTGACCGTCATCCCGGCGACCCCAAAATCGCAAAGCTTCACTTCCCCACGCGAGTTCACCAGCACATTGGAAGGCTTCACATCTGCATGGAGCGAGTGCGAAGGATAGGGGTAAAAATCGCAGCTAAACTTTTAACTGGTGGAACCACACCCACCTCGATGCAGAATGCGTAATTCATGGTGGAGGTACACAAGCCCTAGCAGCATGGACAGAGATATTCGAGCAATTACTTCCTCGGGAAGCGGTCCAGCTTGTTGCAGAAGAGCGTGAAGAGACCCCACGTCCATATATTCCTGAGGTGAAAGCTCAGACAAGCTCCAGTATATCCGGCAGGTGTACACTCACCATGCAAATGCTAATATCATTGTCGCGGTGGAAAGCACCATAGAATGTGATGATATTGGGGTGATGGCAGTCGTGCAGAACCCGTAGTTCGCGAACAATCATTTTGCGGATTTTCGCCTTACTCTCCACATGAATCAGCTAAACAAGAGAAGTGGTTAACTATTTGAAAAGCTACGCAGGGTTTCCCGTGGGAAGACACACCTTTCGAGCCATCATCGTGTTTGTGGATTTGTGCCAGACCTTCTGAACAACACCTCCATTGCCAGAGCCGAGTTCCGCAACAACATTGAGATCTTCCTCGCGGAGTTCCGTCAGGTAACATCCCTTTGGAATCTCTATAGCCGGGGGGCTGATGTACTCTCGGTTGGTGAGATGTGAGGCACTCTGATCGTCCGAGCCTGCAGAATCTGGAGGGCGGGGGAGTGGGTTGCCAGGAGTGATGGAGGGGAGCTTGAGGTGTGGGCCTTTTCGTGGCTTTCGCTTTGTTCTGTGGTGTTAAGTGAATGTTTCAAAGACTGTCAGCTCTTTTCCGACAGTCGTGGCTTGAGCACGTCCATTTGCGCTTCCACCGAAAACGCCGTGCCCACTTATTTTTCACATCCTCCCTGTGTCAATTGATCTTCCACACGATGTCCCATTTTATGTACCCATTTCCGTCTACTCACAAGGCCGGCGATCCCACAGCAGAAGACACGGCAGAATCCTGAACCGACGTGACCGAGTCCGAGGGTCCCAGGCTGCCCAGGCTGGGGTGCGCTCCTTCCTCGACTCGGGGGTTAGGGCTAATGTGGATCCAAGCCGAAGGAGTATTCGAGATTGAATCAGGGGTAACAGCACCATCTAAGCCATGGGATCAAAAGAGACGGCGTGGTTTCGTAGCAGGAACCGCATTCATGCCCGGGGGCGGTTGGCGAAGGAGTGGAGTCCCATATATGAAAACATGGTACACAGGTCCGAACCAAGGAAGCGATCGCACCTCGCATCGACAACGCATCCATCGAGTTCACCAAGGCGGTCATGGCCATGGAAGTTTTCAACGAATTGGCGGAAGAACGGCACAGGCACACTAGCGAAGTTTCTGAACCCTTGTTTCCTGTTTCTGATGCGGCTGGTCCGTCTGTCGTTTTCGACAGTGGCAATCGAGAGAAGGAGGGGTAACCGGTGAGGGGCAATGGTTCAAGGTCGATCCATCACATGCGAGAGGAAGGAATACATTGACTCACCGTCTTCTCGCTGTATAGGTCGCTGAAGAGAGGGCGGACAATGGTTTGAGAGTCAAAGTGTGAGAGTGGTGTGGACGAAACGGACGGGAATGGGCGAAGGTGAAGTGAGTTGTTTTGGGAAATCAGCCAGGCAAGATGGTTTCGGTCAGTGCCTCCCCCCAGACCCTTGTGATTCTTTTTGTTTGTACCTTTTCGCATCAAGATCACACTTGTAAGAGTTAGATAGGCGGTACAATTTCAGATAAAACGTCTTTCCGAACATCTCCGGGCTCTATTTTGTCCTCTTTGGTCCCGCCACTCTCAGACAGTGCTTCTACATCCCTTCTGAGATCATCCGCACCAGGGTTGAAACGGAGAGCCTTTTTGAGCAACTCCACGCCTAACACAAACGCACGTCACACGTCACATATTTGGTCCACACACTGTCCCCGACTCCCCTCATGGACCCACCTTGATTCCTCCGTCCCCTTCCAATCTCCGCCGCGCCCCACCGCGCCCACAGCTTCGACCTGAGCTTCTTTGCGCCTTCCTCTGCCGTCTCCTGCGCGACGCCCTCGCCCTCCGCCGCCCTGCTGACTGCCTCGTCAAGAGCCCCCAAAGCGGCCTCGCAGTCCACCGCGCACCCGTTGTGGTTGCGCATGCGCAGATACACCGCAGCACGGTTGGCGAGCAACGTGGGGTCGTGTGGAGCCAGGGCGATCGCGGCCGTCAATGCAGCCAGGGCAGAGCGGAAGTCGGACGCGGATACGAATTTTTCGGCGCGGGCGGCGAGAAGGGCGGCTGTGGAGGTGTTGGTTTGGCCTCTGTGATGAAGCTCCGCCCCGGAAAGCATGTACGGGATGACTCACGGGTTTCGTTTTGCAAGTCTTCTGAGGTGTCCTTCTTATGGACGTTGTCTCGGCGTTTGACGTAGTGCTGCCATTTCACTTGAAAGGCAAAGAGATATTGTGTCATGGTAGATGGAGCGTCCAAAGGCGGTCACACGCACCATCTTCGCTCTCTCGTGCGGCGGATCGCTGTTCTCGTGGTGTGAAGGTTATGGTGATTTCGCCTTGTTTTCTTGGCGGCGGCGGCAGCTTTCGCTCGGGGTACGTTCCTTGAAGTGCCAACGGTGTGAGGAATCCCGAAAAGGGGGTTCACCAGGTCTGCTTACTTTCAAGTTGCTTCCTGACGCGAGACCGTATCGCCGCCAGCTCATGTTCACTAAGTTCTTCGTGTACCACATCGGGCGCCTTTTGCGTATCGTTTGAGGTCTCAAGCCACCCTTTGAGATCGTTCTGTGTTGGCCCCGTTACCGCGTATTCATAATATTGTACGCGATCTCGGCGGACCAAACGCAGAGCTCACCGCCGCCTCATCTCTTTCAATATCTTTCGCCCTCTCCACCTCGGCCCGCTGCTTCTGCTCCACCTTGAGTTGCTTATCCACCATATCGCGCCGTTCTTGGTGCTTCCTCATCTCCCGCTCTTTCGCTTCCTGAGTCGGTAAAACGGATTATTCTGAATGTTGAAATATATTTTAGCGTTACAAGGCGACCCACCGTCTCGTGCCGATCTCGCAGTCGTGCTTGTGCGGCCTGGCGTCGTTCCTTGCGCTCTTCTACCGCCAGCTCGCATCGCGGCGAATTCCACACTCCAGTTTGGGCCTATTAACGTAGAGAGTTCTCAGCTTAAGAAAAAACATGTTCCATTAGCGCAAGCGGGGTAAAATACCTTGACAACTTGAAACGTGACAACTCCGCCGCCAATCGTCGCCTTGGAAGCGACATCGTCGATGCGATCGAATAGATCGAGCTCAAAGAAGTAGGGCGGGAAGTTTATCTTGATGTAGCTATCGTCCGCTGTTGATTGAGTGTGAGGTGAAGCGCACGGCGTTGATGAGCCCAACATGAAACTCACAGTAAATGTCGACCTTTGAGGGAGCAACGCCTTTCAGCGGCACACAGATTGACGCCTCATCTTCTGTCTCGCTGAACTGGAAGTCTTTGACCAGAATCGGCATTTGAATCAATGATGCAGGACGAGAAGAACGCTTTGCTTTGGTCAAACTCCACTGGCATCGCATTCAATATATAACAGCGATGGCAGACAACGGGCATGCTGTCTCTGCAGACCAGGACAATGGAAAGACGAATGCGGATGAACAGGACGGGGCAGCGACACAATCGGACGCAGGCTGGGGTTGGACAGGCTGGCTCGACAACACAGTCAAGCAAGTCCAGGAGCAGAGCTCAAAGGCTTTTAAAGAAAGTGAGTAAGTGTTACTTTGTCGCCAATTTTTTCTTTCTCTGACCTGGCTAGCGCTTAAAGTATACAGCATTATTGAAACACCAGACATATCGTCACCTGCAACACTGCGTTCACAACAACAAGAAAAACAACCACACCAACTTGTTGTGGAACAAACTCGCGCTCTTGTTGCGTCGGTGGCAGAGGAGAGTTCCAAGATAATGGACCAAGTCGGAAAAAGCGTGGTGCTCACTCGAGGCGTAACAGTACTCGAGAACCTGGGTCCCTCCCTCTCGTCCTTCTTCACCCCTCAAATCACATTCGAGTCACACCTCACGCAACTCAACGTGCCCTCGCTCTTGGAATGTCTCGACCTACTGCGCTCCAAGGCGTTTACTGCAACCGACGTACCGCAGGACGAAGTCGCTGCGCGGGCGCGAGAGAGCCTGACGTCGTTCTTTGATGAAGATTCAATCATGGAGGCAGTCGATCGTGCCGAGATCCCGCAAGGTCACCTGCGTGAATCTGCATCAGGAATCGACGAAGAAGTCGTTGGTGAGATTGAAACAGCAGAGTCCAGCGACGTCACGGATCTGTGCGTGTGATGTGTCTTTACGTTTGCCCTTTGCGTACCTGCAAAAACCCTCCTTCTTTGACGTTCTCACGGCCCAGAGCCTCCTCAACCACCGCCATCTCCCAATACACCGCCGCATCAGTGCGCCTCCTCCTCCTCTTCGCGCACCGGGTTCCCACGATGTCTGACGCGCCGCCTGTCGTGGGCGGTCGGGCGCGCGACATTGCCGTGTCGCTTCTCGCGGTGAGTTTGAGTCACTTCGCCTGCTCTGCTCAACTGCGTCGGCTGCGAGCTCACTTTACCGCCACGCCACACAGGGCATCAAACGTCTTTCAACTCGACACGCATCCATCGTCAGTAGCGATGATGTGAAGGTCGTACACGTCAACGCGGAGAAGGCGACGAGTATCGTCATGGAGGCCCTTGGGGCCGTGGGGGATATTGTGAAGCAACGAGCGGGATCCGCGGCAGCGACTCACTCATGATACCTTTTGTATTTATTTCTATGACTTTATATGAAAGTACGAAACTTTGGCATGCTATCGCTCCAGAAAGTCCCCGACCGCCTTTATGAACTCTGTCCCCCAAACACCGAATTATCTATTGAGTTTTGGCAAATCGGGTCCCCACTTTACGCTACACTCACCAGCGGGCTTCTCCGCATGCACCCAATGACCAGCCCCCTCGATGGTCTCGATCTTGGCCTGCGAGAACAGTTGCCGGATGTCGGGGTACACGTCGGGGAGGATGTAGTCCGAGAGCCCACCGCGGAGGAAGAGCGTCTGTGGGGAACAGGGGCAGGTGTGGGAGGTGTGATGGAAACGGTTGGGCGAGGCGGACTTACGGGTCGAGAGAACGAAACGGACTGGCGGGCGTAGGGAAACGCCCTGTGCAGAGTGCGTTGGGTGACGTTTGGTCGCGGGGAAAGGCGGGCAGCAAACTTGTCCCTACCAAATGTCGTTCATTGATGCCCCGATAGTTTCCAGGTTGGACGTCAGGGTCAATCCGTCGTCTACCACGAATCCAAACCTTTGTCAGCTCACACCCGGCAGCGCGGCATCACCCCCGCGATCGCCCACCATCCATCCGAAAGTTCGTAAGCAAAAACTTGCGCACCGACGACTCGGGAACGTTCGGGGCTAGGATCCGCTCAGCCTCCGAGTGGGTCCGCGGCCGCGCGGCCGCGACTTGCTGCATGGCTTCGATGTAGTCGTCGAATGTGGTGTTTGGTTTCAGCGCGACTTGGAGAAGGCGGTTGGTGAGGTCCTGGCTGGTGTGTTGTAAGTTTCGCACGTACCGGGCGCAATGTCCAAAACGATAAGTTTGGTGATTGCAGGGTGCCCTTCGAGGCTGCACGTCTTGTGACAGAGAGGAAGAGGAATGCCCAGGTTGCGTACTTACGCCAGGTGCATTGAAGCCTTTCCACCCCTGTATGAAAGAACCACCGTACGTCGGATATACTAAAATCGCCGCACAGTCCAGACAAGAGCACAGAAGCTTACATTGAATGTCCCAAGAGCACCAGCTGCGACAACTTCAAATCGCGAAACAATTGCTGATTATATAAATGCGTGAGGAAACCAGCAATATATATGCATTCAAATCAACGTGTCATCGTACGCTCAAATCCTCTGCCATCGATGGATACGACATGGACTGCGTGTGCGGGCTTTCCCCGTGATTCCGCAAATCCACCGGGTACACCGCACTAACGGGTGTGCGTTGCGCCAGCGCCTTTGCAACAGATCGCCAGTTTCGCTTGGATCCAAACAGCCCGTGCGCGATCACCAGAGGGGGCTGCGATGGGTGCAGACCGTCGAACTTTTCGTACGCTAAGGTGACACTCGACCCGCTACCGTGGCGGGGGGGTGGGAGATCGGACGCGCTGGTTGCGAGGCATCTTCGTGCGCCAATTGGATTTCCGACTGTTCGGCCAGCGAGCAGTTGGGCAGGTTTGCGACGGCCAGTTGGAGATGTTGGAAGGCGATGCTGCCCAGAGAGTGCCGATGGGCACAAAGCCACGGCACACTTTAGCGACAGAGCGAGTTTGAACGACGCATTGCAGTGCAGCGTTGCAGAGCGCAGCATAAATGCAAAAATAAGGGGAATGCTGTGGCCACGGAGTGGGACAACCAATTCGATCGCATCGTGCCCATTACACGCAAGCAAATCACCTCCCCTTCCCCCCTCCCTTCCCCCTTTTTCTCATCTTCTTCGTGAATCCGGATGGCCACGTTCGAGGGAGAAACGCCGTTCCCCACGGCCAGGTCCAACCGGCTGTCCTCCAATAACGGAAGTCGGAGCTCCTCTCCAGCGCACACGCAGCGGTCACCTCGAGAACGGGTTCTCAGAGACATTGTGGCTGCGTTTCCTGATATCGACCCTGTCTACTTGAACGAGTGTTTGAGTAATTACGAATTGTCACAACCAGAGCTGGTTGCTGCCAGGGTCATGGAGAAGCTTACGGTCTTGAATGCCGGAGAGTATCCAAAGGTGCCGCCTCGAAGGAACGATACCCAGAGTGTTGCATCGTCGGATGAGAGCACCAACGGGGACAACGGGGCATTGAATCTTAGCGACCTGAACCGAGGACCGAAGAGGGCAGCGACGGCCCTCACAATTGCACGTATCGGACGGGATCCGAACAGTTTGGAAGCGCGAAACGCGTATCTGGAAATGTACGTGCTTTCTTCCGCCAACACCTCTGCTGTAATCTAAAAGTTCTCTGTAGCCTTTCGGACGCGTTCCCGGACGCAGATGTGTCTTTTCTCCGCGAATGCATTCTTGAAACGACATGCAACGTTGTCTTTAGTGTTGCAGACCGCCTTCTCCCTTCCGCTACACCCCGTGTCCCTCGCCAGCCTCCTGAAAATCTTGCACCACCAACTTCCTCCTATCCGACCCGTCTCCACCAGACACCTTTATCTCGATCAGAATTTTTCCGCACGGAAGTATACCAACGTGGAGTGCGCAACCACTTGTACAACACCTTCCCCAAAGTCGCCAAATCGACAATAAGAGCAGTAGTCGCGGAATGCAACCACGACTTCATCGAAGCGCACAGCCGCCTCAAGGAGATGGATGAACGCAGCTGGGTGCCCAGCTTTCTAGCAACCCTTTTCCGCCCGCGGTCATCTATCGCCGAAATGAATCACCCGGAAGTCTTGGCCGACATTGCTGAGTTGGAGAGACGACAATGTGCCCAAGAGGTTGCTGGTGACTTTGACGTGGCGTGTACCCTCAACCGCCAGCAGTACGAGTCCGAGGGCCAAGCCATCGGGTGCGCTTGCTGCTTCTCCGATTTTCCGTTTGAGGATCTCGTGGCGTGTCCTGCAGGACACTTGTTTTGCCGAACCTGTATATCTTCGCAGATCAACGAAGGACTTTTTGGACAATCACGCCTTAACGGCCGACCACTCACCTGCTTTTCGATCGAAGCGTGCCCTGAGGTCTTCGAAGATGCCGCGCTGCAACGGGTGCTGCCACCCGATGTGTTTGAACGTTACGCGCGCCAATGTGTCACCGGTATTCTTGATTCGGCGGGACTTCCGTACGTGATCTGTCCTTGGTGTCGCTACGCCGAGGTGGACAACGACAGGGAAGACGAGGAAAGCCGAAGAGCGAGGTCCTTCAGTTCGAGGATGCGCAGGATACTTGGTTGGCCGGAACCACCTCCGCCTCCTGTTATTCATCGGATTGAGCCCGCAATCGCGCATGCAGAACCCCATGTTTTACCCCGAAGATACGCCGGAAGGGATCCGGAATGGGAGTTTCGCGTGAAAGCTCTGGTTTGGTCCGCAGTGTTTTTTGCGGCGCCTATTGTTACAGTGGAGGTTGCCTCGTTTCTGCTCACGATAGCGGTGTGGACCTCGTGCTTGGGTCCGGCAACTTTGCGTGCCGCCATCATCGCGGCAGCAACACGGCTGCAGAACTTTTGCATGATGATTTTGTCGTCCTTGAGGCAGCGCTTTGGTCAGCAAAGAATACGACCGGCTCGTATCCTTCATTGCCAGAACACGGGATGTAGCAAAAGCAGTTGCCTCGAGTGTGGGGCGGAGTGGGTTGGGCTGCACCGATGCCACGAGCGGGAGGAAGAGTCACTGAGGTTATACGTGGAAAGAAGGATGACGGTAGCGCTGTTGCGAACTTGCCCGCGTTGCCAAATTCACTTCACGAAGTTGGATGGTGAGGATATGTTATCCTTCAGTTATTTCATGAACGTTCATAATGACTTCTCAAAACACACACAGGTTGCAAGTTAGTCTCATTTGTTCCAGGTCGTTCTTTTTCTTTATTAATTCCTCTTTCCATATGAATGCAGTCACATGACATGCCCACGTGAGTCTTCTCTCTATTCTCCCAGACATGTGATAGGTTTTTTTCACAACCCCGTCCTTTCAGAGTGTCAGTATCACATTTGTTATATATGTCGCAGGGATATCAGTACAGAGGGTTACCAGCACTTCTGTACCCATTTCAGACCGTACGGTGGACGCTGTTCCCAATGCTCGCAGGTTCGTCCGCGCAGGTTGGGGGAGGAGCAGGGTGTTGTACCAGGTTTGGGGGCTGGGCACCGAAAGACGGAGAAATAGTGCTTGTTTGGGGTTTGTCTGCTCACCAACTCACCGTCTACCCTTCCCCCTGCTTCTGCCGTCCCCCTTCTCCCTTCCACCCCTCACTGTCCCTCCCACTCTCCTTCCACACCGACCCTAACCCATAGTGTGGTCTGTATGAGCGTGAGAACGACGACCAGGTCCGCTCTGAGGCAGCTGCACGGGCGGTGGATGAATGGCTCGCCGCCCACCCCGAAGTTAAGGATGGCCGGAGGATGGTGAGACAATTGAGACTGGGCCTTCCATTGTGATGCATTTCTGGCCTTTGCAGATTTCTGTTTGTTTTGCACTAAGAGTAGTAGCCATAACTTTGCATTCAAAAGGCGGGGTCAATTAGTGATTCCCCTTCGTTCTCACTCCTGTTTTTCATCTCGCAAATCATTAATTATTGTTGTCTGACAACGAAAGTGAAGTACTCACCAAACTCCTGTGGCCGGAAGGACGTGAACGAAGTCAGTTAGCCGAACGTTAGCAATCTCGATGGCCAGTGCCAACGGCGGCCCTTTGTGGAAAAAGCCGCCGAATCCGATTCGCAAGCCTGGTACTCAGGATGTGGTACCTTCCCCCTTCTACCGCGGACTGGGGAAACCACGGGGAACGTCTGTTGGAGGACATAATGATTCGACTGTCGATCGCGCTGGTACGTTGTTGGACAAAGCAACTCTAGCAAAGAAAGACAATCACCTCTCGTAAATGTACAGATGTTCCCAATCATCATCTACAACCGTTGAGCATATTCCCACCAACACTCGGGCATACACGGACTTCTGAATCCAGTGTGATTAAGCCTTTGACTGGAGACGAATCAGCGTTACGACCACCAACGAGACGTGGACGGAATGGTTTACCTCCTGGCCTTGGGGAGAGTGCCGAAGACCCCATTGAAGTTGACCTCGATGATGGCCCCACAAGTAAATTCAATGTAGCACCCCCGCGGAAGAAAAAAGTGGCTCAAATGAAGGCAAAGGTGAGCTTTTTCTGAAATTTGTTTCGTAGCACTGTCTAACCAGGAGCAAAAGGATGGCTCCATCATACCCACTAATGCCCCCCCGAAACCATTCTTGTTACCTTTGGGACGCGCTTTTGTGGGGAATAAGGAGCTTGACGGAGACGAATTAACGCTCGTGGTGAACCGTGACGGCTCGGTAGTTATTCGATACAACAACAATAAGCTTGTGGCGATAGAAAATGTTAATTCTCTCGAGGTACGTTGCTTTTCCTTGCGTGCTCGCCCATAGCTCCTTATCTTTTTCGGGTCAGACATGTTCGGCGGAACCTTCCATGATTGTTCTGACAACAACACGACCCCTGGGTCCTGCCTTCACGTCGCACTACGTTCCACGTAGGTGTTGGCAAGCTACTCCTGCTCTTTAATATCCGCCTCAAACTATCTTTACTCAGATGGGGCGGGGATGGTTACTCCTAAAAGTCAGATTCTTCTCACCGCTAAGAGCTCCGAAGAAGCTGGAGCATTCTTTGCTCAGCTCCAAGAGTTAGATAATTGGCGAAATAAGTATAAGGAACTATCGTGGGTTTTTGCGCGGTTTTGCTTGTTTGCTAATTGACAACATAAACCTGGCGAATTTCAAGGAAAACCCCAGTCCGCCTTGATGAACTTTGTAACACTCTAAAGTCTCTTGAAAATATTTCGAGGGCAACTGTTAAAGATGTTTGGTCACCCGAACCCGGGCATTACAACTCATATGCCGATATGGAAGATTCAATGTCGAAGCCAAAGCAAGGGGCAAGGACTTCGTCCAAGCGCCGGAAAATGTTCGAATCTGACGACGATGATTATGAACCGTCTTTTGGGTTAGTCGAAACGTTCGCGGTGTGAAGAATGCACTCATTTACAAATTGGCTTTAGACCGGCGCAAGGTGCCAGCTCTTCGGACAACAAACGGAGCAGGTAATGTGACTTCAGTTTTGATCGAATATTGTGTTGGAGTGCCCATTCGTACGATTTCAGTTTTGCAAGAACAACTCGCTCAGCCGCCGCAACAACCACCGCGGTCATAACAACACCCACAGTGCCAAAGGAACCGACTAAAGAGTGAGGTTATGATCTGTAGCTCCGATCGTGTCGATTTCCGAGTCCTTATAACGGGTTCTCATTCCAGAATCCTTATCTTCGAGAAGGTGGTGATTCACAGTGACGATCTCTTGCGGCTCCAACCAGGCGAATTTTTGAATGACTCAATTATTGAGTTTTACCTCAAGTATGTATTGGCTCTATTTAAATTGTGTTGAATGGTCTCATGTTAGTGCTTCTAGGTGGCTCATCCAGAATGTGCCAAATAATTCCGGTCTGAATATCAAGGAAGATGTTTATGTTTTCAACAGCTTCTTTTATCAGCACATGACCTCAGGGCAAAATACCGATAAACATGCAATGCACAAACGCGTTGCCAAGTGGACATCCAAGGTCGACATTTTCAGCAAGAAGATTCTTGTGGTGCCTATCAACGAGTAGTGAGTCTTGCACTAAAATCATTTCGTCAACCCTTGTCCTCAGTACACCTCCCGTGCAATCAGCTTGCACTGGTACTGTGTGGTTATCATCAACCCCGGGAAGATTTTGGAAGGAGCAGACGTGTCGCCCCTCCAACGTTCCGTTCCTGCGCAAGTGCATGAGGACACAGAGTCGCCGAAAACGGTAGATGACGTTGTATTCCACATCGATGGTTCTTCAGACGCTGAAATGGATGAGCGGGACGATACTGCTGGGAAAGCAAAGGAAGCAAGAGCAGAAAAAGCAGAAATGCCCGCGGCGGGCTCTGAAAGTGAATACTTCGGAGACGCCAGTCAAGCAAATCTCTCTGACGGTTCAGACGAGCTTACTTCCGGTGCAACGATGCATCTTCACAGTTCAAATCGCCCAGAAAGGCAAAGTATCGAAAGAACAGATGGAAATTCAGTAGGAACAAGACAGATGTCAAGTCGAGAGTCTTCTCCAGATCCCATCACTTTACCAGTCTCTCATACACCTTCTAGAGCTCAAAATTCTCAGCGGGGTAAGCCGAAGTCAAAACAGGCGGCACCCCGTGGCGGTGCACTGGACCGTTTTGTTGACTTCGGGTTAGATGAAGAAGAGCGCCAAAGGTAATATTTTGAGGATCCATTCAAAAAAAAACTGCACTGGAAATTACGTTTCGTACTACTGTCCATCAGTGGTTACATTGTGGCCTTTGATTCTCTGGGGAGCATCCACCGTGAGTCGGTCTTATCGACACTACAGGGGTGAGTGCTCGCCCCCACTTCCCACGTTGCAGCGATTAATCACATCGGCACATGTGCCGGAATCGTCAGATACCTTGAAGTTGAAGCTGTACTGAAAAAACAATGCGTTAAATCCGCCGATGTTTTGAAACGTATTCTTGCAAAGGTGAGTCAACCGAGTCGGTTTGAAAAAGCAAGTTGCTCAGCAAATAAGCACATTTGTCTAGGGTGTACCTGTACAATTGAATCATTGTGATTGTGGCGTGAGTGACCATTCCACGATCACTTTCGACGTAGTCAACATTGCTTTCTACTCAGGTTTTTGTGAGCAATCCTCCGTTCGCACTTGAGCAATAACGATCACTGTAAGAAATGTTTTAATAGCTGCTGGAGTATATTGAAAAGATTCTGCGAGACTTGAACAGATACCTAGGATTGCTTTTGGTATGTGTTACTCTCTTAGTTGCGCATTGCTCTCTTTCATGGCAGCGTGTTTCCAGTACTCCCATAAACAACCGCGGAGGAGAACCGCTTCATTGTGGTTTGCAGCCAAGGATATGACAAAAAAGAGAATTGAAATTACCACACTCATTCAAGACTTGTCGGCGAAGCAACAAGCGGCAAAGTCAGCACCAATCACTGTAGACTGATTTGATCTTCTCGTTCGTTTTACCCACATAACGATGATACCCGCGTTGTCTTCGCATTCGTCATATATGTATATGCAAAGTTTCCTCGTACATCACATCACGCTAATAGACTAAACCTCGGGGACCTTCGAGAGTTTCGCAGTAATGGGCTCCCAAGGCTGTGGGGTACTTTTAGAACAGAGAATCGATCAACAGATAGTGCAACTTACAATGTCCATCCATTCACTTGTTCGGTACATTCTCGCGAATCGAATGAAGAGATCTCCCAACTTCTGGGGTGCTACACCTAACTCTGCGAATCGCAAAGTACCAGCATTTAGCACATCGTCAATGTCCATCTGCACAAACATATGTCGCGTTCGTTGGCACCAATTCTAATGGCGATTCAAAATGAGACCACAACTTACGCGTTCCACTTCATCGGGGCTAATAATCGGTTGGTTGCTAACTTTGTCCAAAATGGCTGCTTGTGCTCTGAGTAACAGGACATAACATCGATAAACGACATACACACAGTTAGAATGCATGAAACATACTTGATAACTCCCTTTGGGAGACTGATAACGACAGGGTTCCGGTGGCTGAGCTCGATCATGACATCAATGACTTGGCGCAGGGTGAACTCTTGATTTCCTGCGAGCTCAACAGTCTCCCCTGTGGCAATCTCATTCCGAAGGATGGACTCGAGAGCCTCGGCAACGTCACCGACCTGATGATAGGCAATTTCGTGTTGCTCTGGTGTGGACTTTCTTCGCATCAAAATTCTGTACTTACATAGACGGGACGAATTTTCTGCTGACCATTTTTGACCAACTGTATGGCACGGTAGAAAACCATAAACGCTATAGCAAGGGAGATGGAGTTAAATCTGAAAACCAAAGTCAACTTGGCAGTGCTCACTTCCATAGCGGTTGAAGAATCGGTCTTCAGCGCCGTACATTGTCGCCGGGCGGACTATGGTGGCATCAGGAAACTCTTCCCGCACGGCTTGTTCACCATACCACTATATCCGAAAACAACAAAGCTTAACGCAATACCGTATACGCATTCGCAGAAAACCTCTTACTTTTGTTCGAAGGAACTGGCTGGGAGAGTTCTCGCTCGCATTAAGAGCAGAGACGTGAACGAACTTCGAGACGCCGTGCTGACGTGCCAATCGTGCAATTCGACGAGGAATATCAATGTGCGTTTCGTCAAACGTGAAGTTTCTTTCAAAGAGGTATTGGTTGAATAAACGGTGACATTGTGAAGGCGTTTCATCCATCTTACTTGGTTTTGTAGTCCCTTCCGATAAGATTGTAGACGACATCAGAGTTGCGAAGGGTTTCAACAATGGATTTCTCGTCACGTGGTTGGAAGAACTGTAAAGCAAATCTAAACATAAGATGGGAACTCGACCTCTAACCAACGATGCCTACGTTGGAGACCACCATCCCCAAATCACCACCAGGCTTCAGATGCTTTTGGTCGTACTCTGTTCCTCTGTACGCTACAACCACCTGGGTTCCACTTCGAGCCAGACGGGGCACAACGTATCTTCCCAAGAAGCCAGTGGAGCCGTAAACAGTTGCAACATGGCCTGACACAGATGAACGGCCTCCTGGACCCCTTTTAAGAAAAACCTGCCCAGATGATGGCCGAAGGCTGAGGTCCGATTGGAAACGCTATTGGAACGAAAACGCGAATGAGGTTTAAACCGGCCAAGAGGCAATCGAAGCAAGCCTAATACATGAGTGTTGTCGCGTTTCGCAATCGCGCGGCATCCTTCCGTCGCGATGCCTGAACCGAACAACTTGGCACTAACCGTGGAGCACACCGCGATGACAGGTCGCGCGATTGCCACAGGACGTCCAGCGACGGCAGGCGAGGAAAAAGAAATGGCTGCCGCCGAGCCCAGCGTCCTTCCTGCGGATGCCATTGGAAGTTCCCGGAGAGGACCGCACTCTACTCTGGAACACTCTTGCACACTTTTCCAAATCAAACGAAACTAACAATCATTCATATTTCCTTCCAACTCAATCACAATGGGACCAATTCTCCGTATTGACTTAAGAAAATTATTTCAACTGTGACAAAAAAATTGTTAGGGTAAGATTTTTGCGTGATCGGAAAAGAAACTACCAATTCTCTTTGTATTACTATGCACAGTCTGCTTGTGCTACGAGGCGAGTTTTAGGCCGGCCGGTGGACATCGTCTAGGCCGCAGCTCTCCCGTCCAACACCAATGGGAAATCCTATGGAACTTTCGCGAGGACCACTTTTGGTGGACCCAGAGGAGTGCCTGCCATATCATCTCGTGACCCCTCCAGCTGCCGCTCGCCGTAGTTCCGCGGAAGCAATCGTCATTGAAAATGGTGAGCAGAGACAGAGAATTGAAGAGGGGAAGGTTGCATGAGCCACTTTTGTGGAAAATGCTCATTGTCGGTCTAAGGAGCGTTCTGCATTGACGGGTATCACAACTGATGCATCTTGGGCATAGGTTCTTGGGAATGTAGAGCAGGATGGTCTTCGGAAGTCACACCTCGACGTGAGCACTGCTCAAATAACTTTAAATCGCAAGCTGCTTTTTCGAGACTTAGCCTTCAGTGCAGTTCGAGAATCAAGTGTCCAAATTTCGAGATCGAAAAGCAGGGAAACACTCCATTTTTGTCGGCAGGGACTTATACAGCGATAAGAATGCGATGTCAGTTGCTCGTTCGGCTTTTGACTCGGATGTAGTGACGACTCCCGATGTTTTGGTGGGTACGCCCACCCCATTCCCTTCTATAATGATTGGACTCAAAGGCAAGAAAATTGGATTAGGAGCACGTTCTTGACTATGTATTCTTTAATCTCGGTATCCGTGGGGCTATTCAACATCCAATTGTCTTCACGGAGCCTTGGTGCAACCCACGTCAGAGCCGGAAACGTGAGAATGACTATTGCCTCAGTCGCCAATACTTGACAGGCGTCAATCTTTCCGTTTGCAGTTACATCGGAACTCCTTTTTGAGTGTTATGAAGCACCTTCGGCGGCCTACGGTGTCGACTCGTTATTCAGCTTCTATCAAAACGGCGGATCCTTCCTGCACGGTGGTCTCGTCCTGTCAACCGGGAACCACAGCACAAACGTAATTCCCATTTTGGCGGGGCGATCGGTAGCCGCTCAAAGCAAGCGGTGAGATCCCTTTCGATTCAAAATCCAGTGGTCCTTCACAATGCAGCAACTTCAAATTGAAGAACAGCGTACCCATTGGTGGCTCTGAAGCAACAACATTATTGCAATCACTCCTGGAACTCAAGTATCCCAGTCATCCGGTCAAGTTCACTTCTCATGTCGCGGAGCATCTTTTGCGCTCGACTTGCACGGTTGCACCAGACTACCGGGCTGCATTACGTAGCTTTGATGATTCGAGCAAACTTCAGGCCCAAGACGTTTGTGTCCAGTTCCCATACAATGTGGTTGGGAAAGAAGAACTTACAGCGGAAGCATTGAAAGAGAGGGAGAATAGAAGAAAAGAGCAGGGAAAGAGGTTAGCGGAAATGGCAGCAAAGAAACGAGAAGAGAAGGTGAATCACAACTACGAAAAGCTTTTCCCAACTTCTTGGTCAACCACCTTATCCACAGATCCAGGAGAAGGAAACCCACCTGGCTTATTTGGTAGAGGAACTTCAACAACACAAGGCGACACTTCGTATGGAAGAGACCAACGTGAGATTCGATTTGAAAGACTCACAATTGAGACCATACGGTAATCATTCCGTGCAGGACGACGAAGAGCAACAAAAGGCTCACGGTTCATCGCAAGAGGTGGCGGATTTGGAACGGGAAATTGCTGACGTTACAGCAGAATTACAACGTGCGAAGAACCGTCTTCTGGGGATTGATGAACCACCGGACATTCCGAAGAGACCACCTAGTGATCTCATCAATGTCGATGACTCAACGTTGACGGAAGAACAGAAGCGTGAAAAGCGGAGACAAAAGAGCATGGTTGTAGCATTTGATATGCGTATGAAGGTTGCTAAAGAGAAGGAAGAGCAGCGTCAGAAGATGGTGGGTGACTTGACAAAAGATTGTATCGCGTTTATAGAAGCGTCAACCGCACTTCCAAACTCCTGCAGGAAGAGCAGGCTAAAGTTGAAGAACAGCGAAGGCTGGATGACCCCGAAAAGTGGCTTGCAAATGTGAAAGACAAGCGACAGGTTCGATTCTTTGTGGGGAACCAGAAGTCATTTGTGTCACATGTACCATTCGGGGCAGGCTGTTATTTCTAGAATCAAGGCGAGACAAAAAAAGCGAACCCAACTAGCTGATCGAAGATCCCAAGCGTCGAGGAACAGAGCCAGGACGGTTGCGGGACTTGCTCGGGATGACGGTGGGGGACGACGGAGAGGCAAAGATGATGACACATTTGGTGCAGATGACGATGATTGGGGTGTATACAGGGAAGTCGTGAGTCTGAATACGAGCGCTAACAACCGCGTCACTATTTGAAATGGAATGAACAATTAGAATCGGGACGACTCTGGTGACGAAGATGAAGCGGACCGGGTGGAACTGTCCAAGATCGACGACCTTCTCGCCGCTCATGACCCCGATTTTGATGCCAATGCAGAAGACGAGTTGGATGAAGAGGCACAACGACTACGTCGAAGTGTTGCGTGGAGGCTCATTCACGGTCCTGAGGATTCACCACCGCCGACTGACAACGCCGCTGTTGCTCAGAGGCGCCACCAAGTGCACTTAAACGTGGAGCGGTGGAGGGTGCCGGAGATTTTGTTTCAGCCATCATTATGTGGCCTCGACTCGGCAGGGTTGATGGAAGTGGTCGGGGATGTCCTTCGCAACTTTTCAGAACCCGAGCGACAGCAGATGTGTCAAGTTCGAATCGTTTGTTTATGTGAAGTGCCGCAGCTGGTCTAACATCAAAATCTTCATGCCACAGGACGTCTTCATTACAGGATCACACTCAATGTACCCCGGGCTACGCGAGCGCGTGGAGCTAGAACTGAGGTCTTTAAGGACAGTCGGAAGTGCCCTCAATGTGCGTTCAGCGGCCGATCCGCGGCTGGACGCATGGAGGGGTGCTGCTCGATGGGCACAAAGTGACTCATTCAGGAAACGGCTTGTAACACGCCAAGAATACATGGAGAATGGCGGCGAATACTTGAAAGAGATTGGAACTGTTTTACCATAGTGAATATTGAAACAAGAACTGTTTTGTGTAAAGAATGCCAAACCTACAGCAAGAGGAACTGGTCGAGTCCGGCGTGTATGTTCACGATCAAATTCGGCACCGCCACTCGCTCCTGTATATATTTATCCTTGGAACCTCCACCCTTCACTTGACAAATTTACATTGATCTGTCTCCCACCTCTTCGTCTTCAATGAGCTCCAAAGAAACGAAACGGCTGACTCCGTACGTCACATGAGGAGATGGGGGAAGCCATCGCGAATCAGATCAAACAATCCAATCCACCAACAGCTTCGGAGATCCCGTCGAAACCGATCCATTCTACGGGTACGGTGATTGAGGTTGTAGTCAATTGATGGCGCAGTCTTTATATATCCGTTCACCCCTGCTTCCTAGTGATGAGTTCGGCATCGGCATCCACAACTTCTTGGCCACTTTCGGACGGGATACTCCATACCGGATTGGGAAAGGAATACAAGAGTTCGTCGTGAAGAGTTTTTTTCGGGAAGTCACAGTGAGAGGAATCCAAAATGTACCCTTCGTTGGTCCCGTTATCTTTGTGTGGTGAGTGCCACCCTTCCTTCTTCTTATACTGTTTATAACTGGAGGCACGAAAGCGGACCGCATGCAAATCAGTTTATGGATGGAGGTGTTATATCTTCATTTACTCCTCGGAAGGTGGGGTTTGTCATGGCGAAAACCTCAATGGATAAACCGTACTTGGGTCGGCTTGCTCGCCTGACGGAAGCCATTCCAGTAAAACGACCTCAAGATTATGTCAAGAAGGTAAAGCTCTTCCGCATACTGTTAATGGGTGAAATTTTGAGATTTGGTACTCAGGGTCAAGGAACAATCACAATCGACGAACACTCTGCTGTCACTTTACGCGGAACCGATACTGAGTTTACCAAATTTTCTCCGCGCTGGACAATCACGTTGCCGAATAAAGACAAAGCCGAGGTTCTCCGAGTCGTATCGGATACTGAACTGGTACTGAAGGCACCCTTCGCCGACCCCACCTCTGCGGAGCTGCTCTCCAAAGGTTCTACTTACCGAGTAACGTCAGTTGACCTTGTTACGATGATTGACACTCCCATTGACTTTGCTTTCGCCCCCAATAGACCTCACTTTGACCAAAACGTTGTTTTCGCTGGCGTGCACGATCGATTAATTAGTGGTGGTACAATTGGCATCTTTCCGGAGGGAGGGTCGCACGACCAACCGGAACTTCTTCCCCTGAAGGCTGGCTTTTCTTTGATGGCCCTTGGCGCAATGGCGAAGCAGCCCGGTCTGGATGTAAAGCTGGTTCCAACAGGACTTACGTACTTCAACCGTGATAAGTTCCGCAGCACGGCTGTGCTAGAGTTTGGTGCTCCAATTTCTGTGCCGCAAGAGTTCGTGGAGAAGTATAAGGCAGGCGGGGCAGAACGACGGAGCGCTTGCGATGCTCTTGTTTCCATGGCTCACGACGGATTGAAGGTGACGAGATTGTGTCTCTGTGGATTGAATGATTACCGCATCAATCTTTTGCTTCCAGGCCGTTACCATCAATGCACCGGACCACGACACACTTCTGCTGATTCAAACGATTCGGAGGCTTTACCGTCCGACAAATCGGAAACTTGACCCGGGAGAGAACTTGGAGCTTACTCGGCGTCTGATTGCTGTAAGGCCTCTTGTTTTTGCGAGGTCGGTGGCTCTCTTAACACTTGCGAATGTTAGGGTTACGTTCCATACAAAGACCAACCTCGCCATAAGGCCCTGCGTGCACGAACTGCAGCATATACTGAAAAGTTAAACCAACTCGGTATCCATGACCATCAAGTTAACAACATGCCTGTGTCGACTCTATGGGTGGCGGGGCGATTGCTTTATCGAATCGGGCAATTGGGATTATTCGCGGCTCTGGCGCTACCAGGGGCAATAATTACTCTTCCCGTCGGTTTGGTGGCGAGTGTTGTTAGTGAAACCAAGAGAAAAGGTTCCTAGGTGTCGCAATTGGCGCCTCCTTTTCTTATTGTGAATTTTTTTGCTTCGATGCTAGAGGCCAAAGCTCATTCAAGTGTGAAGTTGACTGGTCAAGATGTTATCGCCTCGTGGAAGATTATCATCGCGGGAGCGTACATTCCTCTGCACATCGGAATCAGTAAGTGGTGTCGTCGGTATGGGTCTTAGACAGGGCTGAACGTTTTCTTTGACAGACACTGCGGCTCTTTTGACGTACCTGGTATATAAACACAAGTTAACACCACTGTCTGCACTCGCAGCTTCGCCTGCAGTTGCTGTTGGACTCACCGCCCTGGGATACTTTACGTATCGCATGACAGAGACACTCTTTTCTGTCAGTTGTCGAGTATAGCTAGTGCTCCGCAAATGGCACACGCAAGAAGTGAATTGACAACTTCTGTTCCACAGGTTTACCGCTCCATTAAGCCCTTAACAATTGCTCTGCTCAAGAGGAACGCAACAGCGGAACTGCGAGCGGAACGGGCGGCATTGCAGCACGATATCTATGCACTTGTAAATGATACGTGAGTGGTTTTGAGATCATTCTTCGTTGTGATGATGCGAGTTGAACTATCACCACAAAAGTGCCTCGAAGGTGCTTGGTGGAAACCCCGACCAAATTCGCTTGGTGAGCAAACAGGAAGCCCACTATAATGAGTTTATGTCGGACCAGCTGGCCAAGGGTGTTGTTCCTACCGAGGAAGAGGTAATGTCCCTTCCCTTCCATTTCTTGACCGTGATTTAATGAGTCCTTTGCTGTGTAGTCGTTTCGCTATGTGCAACAAAAGATGCAGCCCAAGGTGGGGCTCTTGGGAGAGACCGATAAAGATCTCTTTGGTTTTGATCCCAACGCGGAAGCTTGAATGTGGGATAGCGTTAGGCCATAAGCTCCTCTGAAACCATAATCTTTATTTCATGAATGTTCTTTGTGTCCTGTGTTGGAGACGACAACGTAATATGACGTATTTTGCCTTGATTTCTCCCTTTCCAGCACCTTCAGTTATTAGGCTTCCAAGGCGTGCAACACTAGTGCAACACATAAAGACTTTTTGAGGATCCTGTGCCGTAAAACACACACTACACAAAATTTATTATGATTTCCACATTGAAATTGTGCATGTCATAAAATACATGCATGACAAGGAGGTGGGTTGTTGTACAGCAGGAAGGAACAAGGAAGAGGCGCCCGGTGAAATCCCCGCACTGCGCCCTTCGCCTTCCTCACCTCTTCGTCACCTGCTCATCGTCCCCTCGCACCGCGGGGACACGCGCACGAGATGGCTCGCCGTCCATCGCGAAGGCTGCTGGGACTGCTGGTCGTGCTCGCATCGTCACCCTCTCGTGCCCAAGTATTCAGTGGTGAGTTGTCCCGCTCCCGGACACCTCCGGGAAAATCAGTCCGAACTCTCAGACCTTGCACCGCCAACAGACGATGCCAGCCTTTTTCCGGTCTATTGTCGCGAGTGAGGACGAAGGGGGAGAGCGGATGGCTGACGAACAGGGCGTAACCTTATTCCCGCATGACAGTCCAAAGAACGTCGCAGTACTGTTCGTCGAAGGGCCCAGCACGTACGAGGCTACTCTTTTGGACACCACCGCTGGTATCGTTGCGCCGACAGCGCTGAACTTTTTCCCCAGTTCTGACACAATACCCGTGAGTTCTAATTCCATCACAATCGCTGCTTCAGGCGGGCGCTGACGATTGCGATAAGTCGTACTCCACAAACTTATATCTAGTTGCCCAGCGTGGCGCCCTCATTGGACAGCGATGGGACTTGTCGAAAGACTCCGCGATGCCCACAATGACATTGGATCAAATTCGAGTGGAGTTGCTGTCAGAGTGCGTAAGCATAGAGTCCGTCACAGGAAAAATTCCAAAATGTGAGAAAGCGGGGAAGAGGCAGGGCAAACATCATGAACCTCATCATAATCTCCCCCGAGAAGACCTTATACTCCCTCCAAAATACGTCACCTCTGCAATCCGCACGCTAGCAACTTCAATGGGCTTCGTCACACCAGGTGCTGGTCTCGATTTTGAAGACGATCAACTGGGAGTGGCACCTTCCTCCTCCAACTGCTCGGCGCACTTTGCGGAGCGGCTCAACGACGTCAACTTCCCCCCTTACGGTACCGCAACTGCGAATGGTCTTGTTGCGTGGATGAGGGACACATACAGTTGCACTGCATCCGAGGCACCGACCGTGTTCTCCAGGATTAAAGACAAAGGTTACAACTTGGTGGATATTGCGACCTGTTTCAACGACACGAGGCCTTACAGAAACGCATGCAATGCGACAGCACCACCGGGCTTCTGTAAGTGTCAGCACAGAGCTTAATGATTCGCTTTTGATGATTTCTTGTTCGCACAGCGACCGCTGTAGCGGCACGTACCCTCAGTTCTGCTACTACAACTACATCCTCGCTTGCAAGCTCTTCAAGTGAGTCACCGTGAACCCCCATTTGCATGGTGCCCTAAAATGGTATTGGGTTCGCAGTTCTTCCCGTGTCGACTCCCGTCCTGTCAACATCATCCCCGGAACCATCGCCATCAGACCCCGTAAAGGGAGTTGCACTATCGTCTGCAGGTGGAGGTGGTGGAGGACCCATGTCTGCCGGTGCCATTGCAGGATTGGTTGTTGGGATTGCGGTCGCCACTCTCGTTGTAGTCGCTCTGGTGGCCTTGTTGTACCGGAGGAAAACCACTCGAACTCGGAAGGATAAGGAGTCAAGTGGACACGCAACAATGAATGCGCCCCCCTCATCACGACGACAGCTGCTTGACGTGAACCACGCCGCGCATCCCCACCCTGACGAGATTGAATCGTCTGTTCTTACCGGCGATAGCTTCACGGACGATGAATTTGCCGTCACGGCAGTATCATTTGCAGTGCGACCCGGAATGTCACCTCTTCCATCACTCCCTGCGACTCCTCCTCCACGCATGACCCCCAGCTCGGAGCCCGGTTCCAACCTGATGTCGGACTACGGAAGGGCAGAAACACCTTTTTATCGCAGCCTTGCACCGCCGCCGTCGGGATCCACGATTGGAAAGCACGTGGACGATTCGACGCCAGGTCTTGTGATTCGTACGCTTGATGTGTCCAACGCCTCCAATGCGGGATCAGTCTCTGCTCCGACTGCCGAGCCCCCATCTGCCGTGCACTCTTTGGAACTGCCCCACTCCGTAGATCCAATAGAAACGTTTGTGGCGTATGGTGGAGATCCCACAGTGGCTTCTTCGGTCGAATTGAATGCAACCTACCACTCGCTGGTGGATTGGGATCCCCAGAATGGTGACGAATTGAAGGTGGACGCGGGACGGGAAGTGTTTGTTTACCTGTTGTACTTGGATGGCTGGTGCCTTGCGTGTGAGTGCCCCCTGTGTTTTCCATTGTGTCGTCGTTCGGGGATTAATTCTGCCTTGCCGATGATTACAGCATCATTTTCTGCCACTGGGGAGCAATATGTCGGCATCCTCCCATTTGTGATCCTCGTACCCGACCGTCCAATGCCTTCACCATCATTTGCCGCCTATGGAACGACACTGGCAGATGGAAGTCCGAACGCCACAGCACTGGAGCTGCCTTCCGCGACCGTTGGCGAGAAAACAGACTCCGATACGCCCCCTACATCGAAAATGTTTGCACGGCCAACTGCGAAGCTCCTGTCGCAGTATCGTGTCCCTGTTGTGAATGTTCGGAGCGTGAGCCTGAACTCCAAATCGTCGTTCCAGAGATTTGGGTCTGAACACATGGGTGAGCCATTTTGGGTTTAGTGTCATCACTCTCTTACTCATGCATTCACGACGTGACTTAGTCATCCCTCTCGTAGTGTTGGAGGATCTCCTCGCAAAAGCGGAAATCAGCGTCGACGTATACCACAAACTGAAACATGGAGCGGGCCTCCCTTGAAACTCGGATTAATATTGGGCTTTGTCATAAGTTACAACTAGAGTATTTCGGCCTCTTTCGTTTCATTTTAATCATCAGAAATCCTGTATAAGTTACGGCACATACATCTCAAGCCTCTCCGAAAATTTAACAGGCCGGAAAGTGCAGTTGGGGCCAAGGCAGAGGCTCAACGGGGATGGGCGAGGTGAGGGGGAACCCGCTCGCAAGCGCCCCCGTAGGAACAGTCGACTGCGCCCAACCAGCGGGCACAGTCTTGACGGTAGTCGTTTGCGCAACGTACGATGCGGGTGTCTTCCCCGCCGCCAGCGCGGGGAAGCACGGCACGCCTGTCCCGTAAGCCGAAACGCACTTGTACGCGGTCATGGCATGCGATGGGTCCCAGAACAGCACGTCTGCGCCGACGTTGATCTGGACGCACGGGTTCGGGGTCGAGCATGAGAGGAAGACGGGGGCGCGGGAGTTTGCGTCGGTGGAGACGCCGACCCAGTTTGTGAATGTCAGGTTGGACAGTTGCACACCCGACAGGTCCTGCGCGAGGTTGGCACCGGAGTTTTGCCAGTATTGCGTGATCTGGAGCGCGTAGGCGTTGGTGAAGCCGCGGAAGTTTTCGAAGCGGCACTAAGTGTAGTGGTGTGGTGTGTGTGGTGGGGAGAATGGGGTGCGCAGGAGGAGAGCGCAAGTACGTACGTTTCGCACATAGCCATTGCCGTTGGGGTATGTCTTGATCATGAGGAACTGGGTGCTGTAGTAGGACACGATGTTGCGCATGTAGACGTTTTCGACTGCGGTGGACCCGTTGAAGGAACCCTGGCATGACGTGGTTAGGTTGATTGACTGACTGTGATATACGGGAAGCAAAAACAGGTCTCACCATTGACATTCCACCAGACTGGTTGCAGAACACATCCTCGATGAGGAGGTTGGATGACGGGCTCTGGTGCACACAGGGTTGGGTCAGGATCTGGGAAGGGGTGACCGAGGGGTATGAGATGACGTACCTTGACGCAGACGCATTCGTCGCGGTTGGTCACTTGAATGTTTTGGATGTGGCAATTGTTGCTGTGCGGAGACGGTGAGGTGGCCCTTGGTGTGGCAAAAGTGTGGTAGAGCGTCCTTACCAAGTCACGTCGAGTCCGTCAAGACCGCCTTCGTCATGGCCGCGAATCAGAACGTTGTAAACTTGGCCGTTTGAAACGTTGTCAAGAATGACGTGAAACGCAGGCGAGTCGAAGAAGCCCAAATCGTGCAGACAAAAGTTGGCCACCTTGACGATGCGCAGAATCCGCGGTCCGTAAATGTGCAAACCCTGCTTGTGGAAATCGACACCGGCGCCCTGGAATGCACCGGCGCGGGTCTTTGAGAACATCTCAAAGTCGCTCCCGCCCTGAACAATGATCATGTGTCCGCCAGCCGTGCCCGTGCGCGTGATGATGCCGTCCATTTGGAACGCCCACGTGTTGCCGTTGCGGAGCGTCACCCAGGTTGCCATGGCGTAGTTTCCGGGGGGCACGTACAGCGTGGAGGCGTTGTTCTTGAGCACGCAGTTTGTGAAGGCGGAGAGAATTGCGGGGCCAATGTCCTGCGAGCACGGGCAATGAAGGGTGAAGGTGGTGAATGGGCACGTGGAGTTACCTGAGCGATGAGACACTACGCTACGCACCGTGACCCCATCGGCCTTTGCGCCATAGTCCAGGACGTTGCAGATTGTGGTTTTCTTGCAGATTGAAGTGAGAGGGCCCACCTAGAGTGTCCGAAATGGGTGCGGCGATTAAAAACGGTGAGTTACGGCTCCAGCAGAAGAATCTTCCTTGACCCCCGCGGGCAACGCACTCTGCCAGAGAGCTGGGCGGATGCGATTGACAGCAGCGGCGCGAGGGCCAGAAGAGCGGCGACTATGGAGCATCGCATGTTGGATCGGAGAAAGAAGTTGCTCCCGAAAACCTTAGCGGCGCATCGCATTTGCCGCATCGGAAAAACAAGCTCTTTTATCCGAGGTATGCAAAGACGTTGGCGGGGGATTGGATGATTGGACGATGTGGAAGAGGTAAGCCATTTGAAGGCGCAGGAAACGGCGACGAGCGAATGGATTTGCAGGAGGGAAATTCGGCTGGCTGGGGCCAGTTTGCTGCGGACACTCTCCACTGCAGCGGGCATGTGCGAGCAGAACGAAAGGAAGGGATCGCCAGAAGCAGAGCCACGGTTGGTGCGAGAGATTCGTTTGCCGCCATCACTTGCTGGGTTCATGCAGGCGCTCACACCAAAACGATGTCTGTTCAGCTCCACCCACCTCCCTTCTTTTCGCTCCCCTTTCCAATACGTTTCCGCAGCAGGTGCCTGGGAATCCCTTTCCTCTGACCAAGCACCTGTTGATGCGACTACACCCATGCCATCTTTGGCAAGCGGCGCATCCCTGCTCACCTGGAACGCTCTGTTTTGCTCTGACCCCAAAGCCCCTCCGCCAACACGCCAGACGATACCGGAAAGAGACTACAAGCGGTTTTCCAAGCTCGCCGACTTTTTGATAGAATCCGACACCACACCGATATAGTGGCGCTTCAGGAAGTCTGCGAATACATTCTAGAGTGAGCTTCTTTCATGGAATGCAAGACGCCAGTAAACTACCATGAGTTCACGCCTCTCTCACTGGAACGTCGCAGACACATTTTGTCACGACCTGAAATTCGATCACGCTACCTCTCTTCACACCACCCCTCCGATGAAATGAACCCTCGAGGCTCACCCATCGTTCTCTCAAAGGTCCCGTTCGAGTCTGCAAAGCTCAAACTCGACGCCAAAGATGCCGTTGTGGGGAGATTGGCAGATCCAACGGGGGGCCAAGTCGTGGAACTCTGGAACATCAACCTCACGTCGGACTGGAACGGGGACCGCACTGACGCCCGGTTGCCCCGGGTATGGACCAGGCACAACTACACACGTGCGCTCAGCATTGATTGATGGAACGCGTCCCAACTCCCAACTTTCATACTGCTCTGGTCTGCTCTGCTCAAGCTCCAAACAGTATTTTGAGCAAAGCGACAAGGACGCCACAACGATCATTTGCGGAGACTTCAACGACGACACGCGGGAGCTGCTCCACTCTGCCTTGCCCGGATTCTCGGACGCGTGGGACTCTTTGCCGCCCGATGGGGGGCAGCACTGGACTTTTGACCCGACAACAAACCCGCTCGCGGCCCTTGTCGCAGATCCACCGTCGGTCACGAGGCGGTTTGATAGAGTCATGGTCGGGGGCCGGAACGCGTATACCGTGGGGGACGTTCAGGTGAACCTTGAGTTCCGTGCTGTGCTGTTGACGCCGCGATGCACGTTACTGAGTTGTTTGAATGGATCTACACAGTTGATCGCATCCTCTCCCGTGGACGGCGTTTGGCTCTCAGATCACTGTCGTGTATGGTGCCAGATTACGCGTAGAAAAGATTCCAGCTGACAGAGAAGCGTGTGTTACTGGACGGTTCACCATGGTTTCAAGGTAGCGTTTCGTCCAAATTCATCTTTTTTTTTTCTTTTTTTTTTGAGATGGTTTTTGAATGCGACAGATGGTGTTGATGGTCTTTGCCGCACAACGCACATCTGATTCCTCAATCCTCATCTTACGCTGAAATGGAGATTCACCTGATTCGCACACTTTGACTACATAATACCAGCCCCCAAATTCGAAACTCAAACGCAGGCCATTACATACTTGAACCATCATAAAATAGGAAACCAATAATTACGTTTCCGCACTTGAAACTCCTTTGTGTTACAAAATTACTTTCAAAATATGTCAACAGTCGCTTCACACTTTACGATTCTTCGGCGGCGACGGCCGTCTATCTTGACAAACGTATCGACGTCAATCCATTACTACTTCGGGACTCTGCACCGTCTTCACTGTGCCTTAATTGAACGGGTGGTATTGAATCGTCCTGGGGTATCGCGTCAGTGTCGTCATGGTCGATCCCTCTGCTCTGGATCTCAGCGATCACGTTCCTGAGAGACTCTGCATGCACATAGATTTCCTTTGCCGCCACCATTCTCGCCCAGAAATCACCATCACGGAGGCACAGGTCGTTGAAATCGTCACGCTCAAGCTCCATGAGGACTCCCAGATTTCCAGACAGAGATCTGTCATCAAGGGACGATCGATAGTCTCCAGTTTGTCAAACACTACGTCAACCAAGGTCGGGGAGGTGCAGTCAAGGGGCGACCCTGCGAATCTGGCCAAACGGTTTCAATGGTTGCCGTCAGGATGCAGAACCACCGAGCCCACAGCGCCGTGTTGGGTAGCATTTGCATCATACACAGCCGGGCAGGATGACTGTGACAGAATGGACAGGTATGAGAACGCCATGGTGCGCGAGCCAAAGATCTTGCGCTTGCATTGGGAATACCCGTGCTTCCTCTTGAATGCAACAAAAATGCTCTCCGGGTGATCATGTGATCCCATCCACGTCGCTGCAAGAGTACCGGCCACGAGGGAGACTGAGAGAGCCACCTTTCCTGGATCAGATAAGGCTTGTGTCCCAACAACCACGACCCCACTGTACTCCCAGCACCACAAGCCCACACAAAACGTCACCAACCCATTCCTTTCTTCGCGGCGATGGACCAATTCCCGTTGGAAGGTCCTTTGGATGAGGCTCTCATCTTCTGCCCTGGCCAATAACAAAGTATTTGGATCCTTTTGAAGAGAATGTCCCCATGTGGTGATCCAGCTGATGCTCAACCTTCGGCAAAAGACACTCCACCACTCCCAAGGAGTCTCACCGCTGCAGCCGTTGTCATCATTCCCATTAATATAACAACATGGCCCCACCAGTCCGCCGCAAGAATGCAAGAGCCACCGATAGGGCGGATGTGATAAAAGGTGCAAGTACGGAAACCATTGCATATTGGTCTTTGGGGCTCCAAATGAAGATATTTTTGGAGGGCTCCATGAACACCTCTGGCTGATTTATCGTATTTGTTGGTCCCATGGCCACTGCATTCATCATCTCCTCTGACGTCGACCTCTGAATGTCCTGCTTCCGAAAAATCTCGACTAGTTCGGCTGCATATTTTAATTCCGTCTATCAATCGTCCTTTCCCCAAGCGAGTTCTGATTTCTCAGGTAAGCCATGACATCAACTGTGTTTTCCCGGAATGGCGCCCGCTCAATGGTCGACGTTCCCACGGCATTCGCCACAGGGCATTTGGTTCCTGAGTGCGCTCCAACGTAAGGATGAGTCCCCTGCTTTGCCAATTCCAGTGATTCGAGCGCGTTCTTGGGAACCTGCCCCCGAATGAGTTTGACAAACTGGACGTCACTTTGGCATATGAGCTCGGTCCCGAGACTATAGATTCCTGGTATTGCAAAAGGGTACCATCTAGATCCGCGTGAGGCAACAAATCTAAGCATTGGCACAATCAGCTCGCTTCCTGCGAGGGACACGACGCCTAACAAGTCGAGTTGGAATGGGAATTCAATTAAGGGGAGCATTGTCTCAATGTTCGTGGATGCAATGAAAAGGTATCATACGAGAGGGAGAAAGGGAGAAAAGAGGGAGATTGCTGTGTGTTGATCAGTGGTGCAGCCACCAGCAAAATATCCGAAAGGGAAGAACAACAGCTAAGCTTAAGCGCATCGTGGTGATTCCTCCGATTCGAACCACGCTCACCCGAGTTGCTTTCGACTGTATATGTTACTGAGGACTTGCATCGAGCCTCCGAGAGGCCATCCCCCCACACTTTCGTATTTCGAAGGCGATGATTTGAGCCAATGTCGACAATGTGCCTTTTTAATAAACTTTTGCATGCTTTCTTCACGTCACACCCAATAATTGTTGTATTCGCAACATTTCACATGATCTGGCATGGACTGGTGAGGCTGCGGACAAAACTTGTGTGGTTGAACGACACAAATGGCAGCGGGAATGCGTGAGCAGTCGTTCGCGCCTGAAGAAGTACCGACGGCAACGGCAACGATCAGTGTGTCCTGGGCTTTCCAGCAGGAAAGGCTCGTGGGATTGGCCGATGCTAAACCATGGTTGGTGGGCGAGCTCCCGCCTGCAGTTCTACTCGTTCCTACCATCAAAATGAATGCTTAATCCACCTTTAATGTACTCATGACCGGAACTCATCCTAGGAGAATGAATCTTGCAGCCGGTTCACAATCCGAACCAGGCCTCTTCTTTGTAGCAGTCAGCAGCCAAGTCTTCTGCTACAGAGTCGCGCACGGACACGATGTTCCCTCATCTCCCTTCCGGAAGCTCGATATGCGAGGGAGGTCCGCTGGCACGGGAGACCCGGCCGCAGATATCGATGACGTGCACGTGGGTGCTTTTGATGGCCGCACATGGGACTATGATGCCGCAGAGGGCGCTCCGATCAACTCAATTCGAATTGGCCAGCTGGGTGGCGAGGAAGGTGGGTGGATGCATTTCGACTCTCCCTCATGCGCACACTCCTGCATCACTCAAACAGTGCTAGTCGCAGTCGACGACCTTGGCCAAGTCCGCTGCTGGATGACGCGCGACCTGACACGGCCACCCATCAAGCTCTCCAACACCATCTCCACCTGGGGCATCGCGACCCACGGTGCCTCCACCCTCGTCGCCGTATCTGCCAATGACCACGCCGTCAGAGTGTGGAACATGGGCGACGAAGACGTGGCCCGCGAGGGCGAAAGCTGGGTCGCTGAGGGTCGGCAGGAGGACGAGCTGCCACGCGCTGCAACACCCAGCATATCGTCCACCCACATGTCCGACGCCCGCCTCTCCTCACAAACACTTTCATTGGACGTGTTGCCTACTCCCGTCGAATCCTCCCCCGTCGCGAGTGTACCCCCGCCCCGCCCTCCCCCCGTCACCACCAGCGCTGACGGCTCCTACAGGTTGGAGGGACACGCTCACAACGTACCCTCGGTTGACATATCACCCTGCGGCACTCTGCTGGCCTCGTGCTCAATCGACGGGACCACGCGAGTCTGGGACGCGCAGACGGGAGCTCCTGGTAAATGGCAATGTTATTCGCACAGACCGTGACCCACACTATCCCACCCTCTTTTAACCTCAACCTCAATCTCAACCCCACCTCGTGTCGTGATTCCACACTGAGAGTCTCCACGTCCCACATCGGCGCCGGCGAGTGGAACTGGTCCGTCCGGTTCGTCCCCGCAACCATCTCCGCCAGTCTCCCTCCCGCACCCACGCGCACGCTCTCCCCCGTTGCGCCCGACGACGTCTCGTCCTCGTCAAGCGACGACGACAACGAATCTGCCGAGGAAGGCGGCCACGGCATGACCCGTGCGGCGCGACGGGGAATGGCGCGCCGGCTTTTGGGGCTCGTTGCGGGCGGGGTGCTCACGGCAGGTCAAGCCGGGAGAGCGATCCGGGCTCGTGAACGGAGGGGTCAGCAAGGAAGAAGTTACAGTGGAGCTGGGAGGGGTAGTGGTGCGGTTCAGCCTGACGTCGAGACTGGCGAGGAGGACGATGGCGCGACGGATCGGGAAGGCTGGAGCGACGACGAAGGTGAAGAGGTGGAGCAGCAGCAGTTTTCGGCGGCGGCGACGGGAGATCATACCGACGCGGAGGCGGGGAGTGACCCGCCGGACTACACGTATATGGAGGACGGCTACTCTGTCGAGGCGGATGGCGACGTGTCAGGCACGGTCGAGGATTACGTCGCGCAGGAGGCCGACGACGAACCCATGACCGACCCTGCAAGCTACACCGAAGACCTGTCGGATCACGGTCACGCGCAATGGACCAGCGAAAGCGAAAGCGACGAGGACATGGAGATCGCCTCGTCGATGCCACCCCAACGCACGGCACCCTCCTCTGCTCGAACTCCTCCTCGATACCCGCTCTACCTTCTTCACACCACGGCACACGACCTCCGTCTCCTGTCAGTTCCCGACCTCGCAACCCTCGCGCACCTCCCCCGTGCCACGCGTCCCGCCGCCGGGCTCGTTCCCGGGGTCGCCGACCTCAATGACCGCCTTCTGGGCCAGTTCGACCGGTGCTGCTTTCTTGAGCCGCTGCCGCGCGTCGGGGCCTGCGTCGTGGGGAGCCAGAGGGGCCGGTGTGCTATCGTCAAGGTTGTGCACGGCAGCGAGGGCGAACTGCGACTCGTCCGCGAGTGTCTCTTGCCGCCGATAGGATCGCAGACGCCGAGGATGCCCTTATTTGGAGTGTGGACCACGTGGTGGAGCTCGACGGTTGAGCGGAGTCTGGAGTACTACATCGTCTACGTATGTGAGTTTCAGTTTTTCATTACCACAGTTTCTCTGCATCTTTCCCTTGTTGTGCTGATTACTGTTTACTGCATTGATTCACCTCCCAAGTATACTACGATGGAACGTTGATGGCATTTGACGTGCGGCGAAATTTCGAAGAGGTACGTGCTTGCCGATGTTCAATAGTGAAAAACCAAACATAACCGAAGATGATGTAACCATCCTATAGTGCAATCCACTTTCATTAGATTTATTAACAATTTAGTCCACAGTTTGTTCTGTATGAAACACTGAGACTTCTTCATTCGTCAAAGAACTCACTTCTCAACCAGTGAGCGTCATTGCGCAATAGTAACAAACGTTGGTCACCTGAGAGATCTCCACGGAGGCGGCAAGATTTTTGAGTGCATTTCACAAGCCTACCACATTCACAACAATTCATACGTTCGTTTTCTAGAGTGGCGGTCTGCTCTCGTTTATTATATTTATAAAACTCCAATCAACGCGTTGGAGTTACATGGATATATGCAAGCTTCTTTATCTAAAAAAAGTGCAAATTCCACTTCCCATTATTGTGTTTGCAAGAGATCATACCCCACTTCCACCTCTCCGCGCTACCGCTTTCAGAAACGGTGCCAGAAACGCCACAACAACGGCAGGACCTTGCGGTGGAGCGAGTACTGGTGGACTCGCCAGTTCGCCAACCAAGACCGTCGTTGCTGAATCAGGTATCATGTTTGGCCAGATTGGTCCACGTCCCAGACTCGCTCGCCCGTCCCGCGGGTTCCGCCCAAGAGACGACGTTCTTGGTGTGATCACTATGGAGTCTCGCCTCATGGGCCCAAACCCTCCTTCCAACTCAATTCCACCAGAACTACTCCCGCGCACAGAGGCAGGTGGAGACGGTTTTTCAACGTCAGGCGAGCTGTCGTCCTCCGAGCACGTGAGCCATTCCGACGACGAATTGGAGGGCGTCCTGGAATGCCGCAGTGAGGATTGCGGCGCTTCTGATGTGCTTCGCTTGAGACCGAGAGACGGTCGTGACGGGCTCGAAAGTATGGGCGTGATGTTGAGGGTAACATCCGACACGCTGGACGAAGTTCGGGAATGACTGAGGGTATTGTGCTGGCCTTGAACTTGAGAAAGACTTGCCAAAGACGTTGTGCGCGAGTGTCGAAGGGTCGAGGAGCTGCTCGAGCGCGAGTGAGTAAGAAGCCTGTCAGGAATGGTGTGTTTCAGGTTCGGTGCCTGTGCAGCGGTCAGAGCACCTAAGTGCGGCGTGGATGGCTCTCTGACGACAATATGAGGGTTTTGTAAGGGCAACTCATGAGCTGGATTCACGTCGCTCCCAACGTATCCTATTCTGGTGGCGGCAATGGAAGGCGACTTGTATGCGTCCAAAATAGATCCAGCGAGCTTGGCTGCGCTTGGATCAAACGCAAGAAACGCCACAGTGTTGGCGAGTCCACCAATGGTGATGGCGATTTCTGTGCGAGGGATGTCGTTACGCAAAGCATTTGAGAGCCAAAACTTTAACCTGTGCTTACCTCCTATGAAGGCGATGATTTTGATGTCCGTGAAGATGGTCGATACGATGGATGTTCCTCCACATAGTAGAATGAGGACTGGGTACTAGAAGCATTCCGAGAAGTTTCGAAGGGTGCTGTGCTCACAGAACGACCATAACATCATGATCGACCCACCATAATCAAACGTTGCGATAGTTGGGCCACATAATCGCTCGAAGCCTTGTTGGTTGCAAGAATCCCCGTGCCCTTCACTCTCAGCTGCTCCGCGGCCATCCTGCTCGACTTGCGCGACAACCTCACGCTGATTATGAAGACCAAAACAAGGTTGACGAGAACTGGCAGTGCAGCTCCTATCAGGACTGAAAGTGCTTGGGGGCCGAGAGGTTCTCGGAAGAAGCACCCGCCGTCGCCAGGGTTCCTTCCCGTTCTGGTTGAGAGGAGAAGTCACATTCAAACACGCCTGAGAAGTCGTTAGGAACATTGAATGAGTCTTACCCGCCCGCAGTCGCAATTGCAATACCAACACCAATCAGGGTCGGAATGAGAAGCATTGCAATTTCTCCGGCACGAGATGGTGATCGAGAATTGAGGACAAGGGAAGAACATAGCAGTCCTGGAATTTGGGGCAAGGGCAATGTCACTACGATTCACACACCGCGATTCATTTACATCATTACGCATGAAAAGTCACCCACCACAAATCATCAAGCTACTATAGTACTCAGCCGCAAATGCTCCAACGAATCCGAGGACACTGAACCTATCAAAAAGTGGATGATTAACCATGACGCAAAACAGGCAAGAATCTTCGACCTTCTTGACACTCACTTGCATCCCATTGACTCTGGATCCACAAAAAGACTGACAGCAAAGCACGCTGAACCTATGAGGTTTCCAAGGAACAAAATGATAAGAAGTTTATGCAGAGTATGTCGCAGGAGCTCAGGCTTGACGCTGACGTGGGCCAGGACAGGGGCAAAAGCGAAGGGGATGGAGCGTGGCGGATTTGTATTGGTAGATGAGTCCCGGAGTCGCATGTGGTGGAGTTGTAAAGGCGGTTGTTTGGTAGGTATGATGAAGACTCGAGCGCATAAAGAATCGAGCATTGGCACAACCACTCACCTGTACGCTAAAGTGTAGAGTCCCAGAACAATAAGATTCCCAATGACCGATGCGGACAGAGCTCCCAGGTGGATGAGCCCGCGAAAGTGTCTATCGGCAATCCAATCATACACCATAGGATCCGAGGCAATCCCGGTGTCCATCAGAGCGCCAGTTGCGGATTCCATGATGGTTGATGGCCTAAACTCTGCCGGCGACCATGTTTACATGAAAGCTTGTTGGGCCGCAGGAACGCCGCAACGGTGGTGGAACGCCACGGCGTCTACGTTAAGGTTTGAGGCGAACGATTAACTTGCGGGGGAGCGTGGAGAAGGCATTTGAATAAAAATTTACGGCAACGTTTTTCGATTGACGATTTGTTTGCAGGTTGGTATGTACCGATTTTGTACTTGAGTGTGTTTGTTTTTCAGTGATCACTCTTTCCACCAAAACACATGGCCTGAAGGGTCATGGCGTGATTGCCGTGATGATTGCGGAGTCTGAATAGGTCAGGAACTAATGGGTGGCCGAATATATGCAGCATTAGAAACGAAATTACAAGGAAGAAATGCAAGAAAGACCAAATTAGGTGCTACGATGACAGACTTTACATACGCCCATCACCAGTGCCCGTTCTCCTCGCAAGTATTGTAAGCAAAGGACTGAATGCATCTGCCCACAATGAAGATCTGAATTCAGGATCCGAGAAAATTCTCTTGGGTGCCACCCCTTGGGACCCGAGACCATCATGCGTCATCGGGGTCCTCGATGAGTCTGGCGTTGCACTCCTCGAAGATAAAGGGGATGGCCCCGATGCGTGAGGGCCCATGGAAAGTGTGCGGACCGACGAAGGGGGCGACGAGGGAGGAGATGTTGAAGGGGTCCCAGGAACGGTCGACGTGGAGTGCATTCGGAAATGCCTTGCGGAAGCTGAGCTCTCCGACTGGTAGACAGTGCTTGCTGAAGGTGACCGAGAGTGAGAGTGGTGGCCTCGTTTTGGATCCTCTGGCCCATCGAGTACCATATACTTGTGTCTTGGGGAGGACTGCATGGACCTTGAAGGTGACAGACTGCGTTCCATGCGCGACGGAGACACGAGATCTGGGAGCTCGGTCGCAAGTGCAAGGCGCGGACGGCCCTTTCCCGAATGCGATTCTTCTAGTATGGCGACGGCAAGCTTTGATGCGGTGGGGTCGAACACCAGAAATGCGATTGTGTTTGCGAAGCCGCTTATGGTTATAGCGATTTCTAAATGGAATGCAAAGAGATTAGTGCCTCCGTATGAGAGATCTAAAGTGTATGCACATACCGCCAATAAATGCCAGGACAGGCACATCATCAAAAATCGTGGCCACAATTGCCGTTCCACCACAAAGAAGAATGAGCAGCGGGTACATGATCAATCTCCGGGACAATTCCGTTACGTCATCAGTTGCCCTTCGATTTGACGCAAGGATACCGGTCCCTTTCAATCTGAGATGCTCCGCCGCCATTCTTGTGTGTCTCTGCGATAGTCGAGCAGTGATCACAAAGGCGAGGACGAAGTTGATCAAGATCGGGAGAGCAGCGCCGATGAGGACCGTCAGGGCCTGCGCGCCGAGGGGTTCTCGGAAGAAGCAGCCCCCGTCACCCGGGTTTGTTCCGACACTGGGTTGAAATTGGTGCAAAAAGGTCCAGGAAGTGAGTGCAAGGAAGGGAGGTATAACTTTCACTTACCCTCCGACGGTTGCGACCCCAAACCCCACGGCGGCGACAAGTGGAACAAGGAGAATAACAATCTCACTTGTTCTGGATGGTGACGGGATGTTAAGAACCAAAGACGAGAAGAGAAGTACTGGTCGCATGGTCGTTTATTTAAAGTAACAGTCACCGTCGTTTCAATGGACAATGCCAAACTTACTGCAAATCATCAGACTGCTATAATATTCTCCGGCATAAGAGCCAATGAAACCGAGGACGCTGAGTCTGCATGAGGGTGCAAGTGTGCACATTTGTTCCGGAATAGATTTTTCGAGCTACGCACTTGCAAGCGATTGATTCAGGATCAACGAAAAGATTTGCTACGAAGCATCCTGTCCCGATGAGATTTCCGAGAAAAAGCACGATAAGTAGCTTGTGCAGTGTGTGACGAATAATCGAGGGCTTCACACTGGATGCATCGACGTTAACGGACGAGATTGCATTCCTGCAAGTTTAAATAACTGCATCACCTGTAAGCGAGCGCGTAAAGGCTCAAAACGATCAGATTCCCAAACACCGATGCCGACAATGCGCCGAGATGGATGAGTCCGCGCACATGCCTGTCGGCGAGCCAGGAATAGCTCGGAAAGACCATGGCAGGGGGGATCGAGCCCACCGGAGCGCCCGCGATTGGATCCCCTGTGATGCTCATTGTCGGTCTGGTCTGCAGGGTGCCGCTGCGGTGTGTTTGTGTAGGTGTGGCCACCGATCTCGGCGTATCCCGAACACGAAACGCCTCATCGGCGTCGAGGTATAAAATTAAAGTATTTGCGCGGAAAGGAGCGAGAGGAGGAACAAGGAAACGGAGGAGAGATTCACTTTTCACTGGATCTGTTACCAATCTATGGTCGATTCTCTTTACATGCAGAATAGCAGCAGATGTGGCCAAACAGACGCACGATAGAAAAGGAGGCAAAAACAATGAGTCCACTCATCAAGACCGCACTACGTCGGCCTGTACGAAATATATTTTCGGCGCCCCAAGGTCTTCTTATCCCCGCCCCAACCTTTCTTATCTCCGCCCGTTGGATTAGGAAAAGTTGGGGCGGTGATAAGCGAAATCCAGAATAGCTGTTCTCTAAGTTTGCAAAGTAATCACTGGCACTAATCTAAGATTGGTGGATGTTAATTAACACGGTAGCAGGTACTTCGGTTTTTTGTGATCAGATTTCGTAGGGGAAGTAGAGCTCGCTGCAGGGGCGCGAATGAGAGTTGCGGTTCATTGCTTGGACGGGAGAAGCTGAGACATTTTTAACACGAGTGAAGGAGAGCAATCAATTGTTTACTTTCGTAAAGCAAAGTTTTGACACTGATGTAATATGTGAAGTAAACGAATGAAAACAAAAATCTTATACAAGCGAAAGTCAAAACTCGGGTGCTTAACTCTGATTCTCTCGGTCGTGTTCTTCCCCACAAGACTTCCAACGCGCGCTTGGACTTACCACTGGTCGCCAGTAAATTGAGCCCCCCTTCTTTGGGTCGTAATCACTTTCAGGTAGTCTTTTTTCAGACCGTAACGGCCGTCTTTCGGGTTCACTCCAAAGTCACACTTCACAGGCTCAATTATTTCACGAACCACCTTCCCAGGTGGTTTCACTTTTGAAGCCGCAGCTATGTCTTGCTTGATATCAACCATTCCCGTCCCCTTGCTCTCATTCAGCACCTCCGACTCCAAGACCCCACGTTCGACCAGAGGCTCAGACGTAGTCTTTGCATCGAGCGTTGCTGTATCATGAGACGCATCAACGCTGGGCACTACGGCAGCGTCCGTCTTGGGAGATGAAGGGACCGCCGCCGATGCACTTGGCCCATTGGGCACAAACGGGGAGGATAGTTCCAGCTCATCTGGCTCCGTTCTCCGAGGCCGAACGTCAATTTTCCCTTGACGTCGATCCTGTGCCTTGGTTGAATTGCCGGGAGTGATCGTTGCTAGCTCTGCGGGGTCAATCGACTCAAGAGAATCTTCCCCTTCAGACGTCTCCACGGAAGAACCACCACTTACTGTGTGTTTTCCTTGGAGAAGGGGGATGTCGTTCCACCTGACTCATCCTCTTGCGCTGTCCTCTAGTGTCGGCAACCATTTGGATGAAAGTTGGTTCGGGTTTCTGAAAGTGTCACCCGTCATGTGATTCCGCGGCATTCCCTTCACCATTTCGAAAAATCAATCCTCTTTCACTATATATGCTAAAATTAAGTCGCCCGATTGTCCTTGTATCAATAAACAAGGGTTATTCATCAGTCCAACCAGCTCTTCTCAACAAGAGAGTGCCATTGCGCGATGGTCACAAACGTTGACCATAGGAGAGCCTTCCACAAATGCGGCGAGATTTCTGGCCCAGAGCTCAAGCGTCCTTCGGTTGCTCTCCCCGGAAGTCCACGAAATATGTGGTGTGAGAAAAAGTTTTCGTCGATCTTGGACATCTGTAAATATTGGAGATGTTGGCGAGGGTGGTTCGGGATCAAACACATCAATTGCTGCCCCTGAGAGTTGGTCCGAGTTGAGGACTGAAGGAAACGCATTTCATCATTTGTGAGTGCTCCTCCCACCTCAACACCATCAACATACCATCCACAAGATCGTTCTCATTCACAATAGCACCTCGAGCAACGTTGATGAGGTACGCCCCCTTCTTCAACTTTCCCAGAACAGTCGAATCGATCAGCCCCTTCGTCTCATTGTTCAACGGCGACGTGAGAACGAGGAAATCCACTTCGGGAAGTAGAGAGCGCCATCTGTCGGGTCCAACGATTAGGTCTGCAACGCCTGGAATTGGGTCCTGTGCGGACCTCCGGCTGATTCAATGGTTACATGAAGTGAAGTGGGGAAGAAGAATATGTAGTGCCCTCACCTGCCCCAAACGTTCATGCCAAATGCCTTACATCTCTTCCCAATTTCTAATCCAATGCTTCCAAGACCAAAGATCAGAACATTACGCCCGAAAACATCCCCACAACGTAAGCTTTTCCCGATCCTGAACAGATCTGCGTGATCAGGAAGGTTGTCAAGGGCTCTATATTCAACATGGCGCTTGACGTGAGCTAAGATTACTCCCAAGACGAACTCGGCTATCTGAGTGATAGGTTAGGGGAAAAGGGAAAATGAAAAAGGGAGTGACAAGTCTCACAGGAATGGAGTGCACACCCGTTGCATTTGTCACGACGAGGTTTGGTAAGCTGAGCAGATCTGGGACAAGGAAACCTTCGATGCCCGCTTGATTACGACAGCGTTTCTGTGTCAGAAAAGGTGACACCGCAGAGCTTAAACGGAATCAACTAACCGCTGGGTGAGTGAAGCCATCGTAGTTTTCTAGCAATAGTGGGTAGGCAATTGATTCAGGAAAAAAAAGGATCTCCGTAGTTGGGGGTGAGTGGTTCTCCAGCGTACCTGCATCTCCGAGCCAATGCTCCAACTTGCTTACCCGACCATGTGTAGCCCCAACGAAAAACAGCCTCCGCTTCGTCTATGAGTTCTTCGTCGGCAGGATCGACAGCGGTCAGGTCGGCGTGCAAATAAATCGGCTTCACGGCCAAGTTCCCGACCAGACTTGGGACGATCGCTCGATAGATTTCGGGGACGATGATGAGGAGAGGAAGGCGCGATGGCTTCGTATGATCGGAATCGGTTGCGATCATGGGGAAGTTGGAATATCGAACGAGATAGCGCGATTATTCGAGTTCGTCCAATCACATGTTTCTTCCCATTACCAGGGCAAAGGAAGTGGAAAACAAAGATTTTTGATATGGAGAGGACAGTGTATTCACAGATTACAATCAATATGCAAGTGCCCCAATCACGCGAATTCCTGTGCAGAGAAAAACAGAGGGGTTAGCATGAGTTCAAATGCCACGGTGGCTGGTCGAAGACTCACATCTTCTCGGTCAGCCTCACCCTGGAAGCCCGAACCGAAAGCACCGAACCCTTCGTCTTCAACGGCGGCGAACTAATAGAGAGGAGCAATGTCACAAAGTGTATGATCTGCATCGTTCGAAAATACTCACGTTCAAGAAGTGAGCAGGCCGGTGAAGCTCATTATAGAACTCAAGTGGGAGGTCCAGCTTCAGACTATAGCGCATATCTTGCCGCCATTTTGCTCCCATAAAGTTGTAGTTCCAAATCCCATCACCGTCGGGAACCATAAAGTATCCAAGGAATTTCTCGCTCAAGTGGATTTGCGACTTTTCGTAATGGCTTGGCAGATATCCTTGCGGATTCGCCCCTTCCTTCAACGAAGCAGATCGGCCCCATTCGAAACCGCTTGGTGTAAGCTTGTACGCCGCAAGCGACACTGACCCCGGAGTGAACGACGCAGTCACCACGATACACTTCTCGCCATCCCACGCGCTATTATCTGAAAGGATTTTGGCGTGCGTAATCACATCGACGGGGGGTAATTGGGGCAACATGGATGGCTGAGTGTGAATCCAGCCGAGGGGCTCGAGATCCTTAAGATACTCGTGCTCCGGAAGAAGATGGGGAAGATTGACCTGCTGATGTGTGCCCCATTGTGGAACCATGACAATGCACCGGACTTCCTTGACCTGCGAATTATCAGGTGGCGAAACACCATACATGAAACCAGCGACCTGAGTTCTCAAATCGGAGATCGTAATGAACCGCTTCAAGATGTTCTTTGGCAGGATGTGGATGTAGCCAGACTCTTTGATGTCATCAGAATCAACGAACAGGTGGTTTGTGCGAAGGTGGAGATTGGTGCTAGAGATAGCCCGAACACGCCATTCTGTCTTTGATGCAAAGGTCTGGGCCTCGTAATTCGTGGTGGTTGTTACAATCATCTCATCACCATGGACATTCTGTGTGCGTGTGGTGATGGCTGTGAGCTGGCTCTGTTCTGTCGTCTGCTTCTCAATCTCGGCGATCTGTTGGCGCTGAAGCGATGGCGCTGCGATTTCCATTCCGAGCAGTATGTCCCGTACTTCTGATGTCGTGAGAGACGCGACATTGACATTGTTTTTCTTCCCGTAATCTGCCAAAATGAGATCTTTAAGGGCAACTTCAGCTTTGATCCATTCCTCATCCGACAGAGACGGCCAGATGTGATGAGGCTCCGTAATCGTGTTCTTATCTGGTCTAAGAACAATCTTCGCCTTCTCGTTGTTCACATGTAACGCACGAAGGATAAGAATGAGACGAGAGAAGGCAGTGTAACTTGAAATGCTCTTCAACCAATCGTCGTAGAGGTTGAAGAGACACATCTGCGGCTCCGTCGCTTTCAGAATAAGATCTCCGAATTTCTCTACCTTTAAGCACGCCTGGAATGGCAATTGGAGTTCACTTCCTTTGATCACAATGTTCGGGAAGTCGAGCAGGTGCACTTCCAGAGGGTCAAGCATTCCTTTCCGAGTCACAATGATCTGCCTCGGCTGTTCTTCAATGGGAAGAGATCGGATAAGCGCTGCGACTTCTTCTGCGGTCTTCCATTTAGCCAACTGGCCGAGACGCTTCTGTCCGGCCCAAACACTCGTGTGAATGATCTTCAAGAATAGCTGACCGGTGCGTGGGTTGAAAATGAAGATGGCACCATTGATTGGCTTCGTGGTCAGATTTCCCTCGAAGGTTTTGTGGATCGTAACTCGGTAAACCTGTTGAGGGTATAAATTCTCAATCAAACATCTCATCATAGGTTGATGCTTAACTCACGTTAGTGTCATCCACAAACCAAATAATTTGGTTCGAGAACAGTTCTCCATAGTTTTGACTGCAAAAAGGGAGCGAGGCAATGAGCTAAACTCCTTCCGCCGCAGGTCGATTGAGGAAAAACATACCTGTTCAAGTATGGTTCTGTGGGTTCGGAAGAGTACAGCTGCAGAGCTTTACGGCAGCGCTCTCGGAGGACATAGAGCGCAGGGTTCGCCTTCATGATTTTGGCCATTGCCTGCTGAATGAGGGGCTTCATTCCGGGGAACCAGTGACCATACGCGCTGTGCAAGTTGTACGCTAGGTCAATTGCAATCATCACTCCAGTAGGCGAAGGATAAATAGACATGTTGTCCGTGGTGTAGTCAAGGAACTTCGCACGAGTGTAGCGCTCAACGTCGTGAGAATCAAAGTCTCCCCATCGTAGCTGGATGTCTACCCAATACTTCTGCGTTGTGGCCCCATCGAAAGAATCCTTTGTATCACTTAAGAGTGAAGGCTTCGATACATTCCACTTGTACGCGGCGAAGAGAAGAATGTCGGCACAAGAAGAGTTCATCTTGTAGGACTTTCGGGGGTGAATGGTCTCCTTTTGAACCGTCTCTATCTCGAGCGCCTCCAATTCTTGATCGAAAACTTGGCATAAATCCATTACGACACTTTCGTCTGAAAAGGAAGGAACGGATTGAGTTTCCAGCCAAGAATCGCCAAACGCGAAGCGAACTTACGGATCTTTTGCCACAAGTGGGCACGGAAGATTTGAATCAAAGAGATCTTCAACGTTGGGATCTTCCCGTGCATGAAGATACCAGTGAGATCGAGTTGCACTTGGAAACCAACATACACGTTTGCTCGGTTGATTGTCGGAGACCACCAAAGAGTGAAACGACGGTTCGGAATCTGGTTAAGACCACTTCGCTGGGCATTTGTCAGTTTCTTGTACTTCATCGATTCCTCAAAACCGCTCGCTACAGGAACCGACAATTTCAGCATTTGAGACCGCATGCATCAGAATCAGATGTGACTCGAACCTTTCTCCCAGAACAGACCCTCCCATGTTGGGAAATAAGTGCCCTTGAACAGGGTGTGCTCAAGAATTCCTTCAACACCACCCAACGCTTGGATAACGTCCGTGCGGTAGTTATTCAAGTTCCAAAGCTTTGGTGGGAAGAAGACGTTGTTCTGACATGATCGTTACATGAAAAAATAAGCACGTCAAATACCTTTCCGTCGTGCCTTTGGTGTGTCCACCAGAAGGGATTGTTTTTAAGAATCTGGTACATCTTCCATTCAGTCCTCATGCGCCATCCCTTGTCGTACGCAAGAGTGTGCCGATCTTTTTGGAACAACGTGTTGATTCGAGGGATACCTCTATCCCAACTGTCTTCGAGATCCTCGAGTGTGAGACGGCGATTCTGGGCGTTTGCTTCCTGACGCTTCAAAGCATACTCGGCCCAAACACGCTGACTGTCGATGAACTCGGACTCCCAGGGTTGAATGTACCTGTACAGGTTGGGAATGACCTGATCTTCCTCGTGAGACATTCCAGAGCGGAAGTGCGTAATCCCAACATCGGTTTGCTTTGACCATCGCAGGTCTGATTGTGGTATGAGCACATGTCCCATAGAAAGCATACCCAAACCACCAAGCTCCTTGGGCGTCTACAAACAAGGGAAAAAAAAGGACAAGGTTGAAATACGATATCTCTCACAGAGTAAGATGAACTCACGTAGAAAACCACGGGAGGGAAACGAGAAGGCATCTTAGAGTTCAAACCAATCTTCACTCGGGTCTGAATTTTGTTCTCGCACTATACCACCAACAATGCACCTGTTACCAGCAAGAAAGTCATGAAATCCAATTCTACAACGAACCTTCACAAGCAGATCCAATAACTCCCGTGTGTGAACAACAGCCTCACGGTAGTATGTCATTAAACCGATCAAAGCGGTGTTCCCTATCAAGGGTCGCTTATCAGAAACAGTTTCAATGACATCCATGTCGTGATAAAGAAACTTACATTTGTTTACGATCTTGGTGAACGTTGTCGAACCGGAACTCATCAAAATTTGTCGAATACGATTGTGGAATCGCTGCAAACTCTCTTCATCCACTCTCAAAAATGCCTGCGCTGTTCTCTCCTTTGTTTGCTCATTAACGAGATTCCAGACACCTTCCCGTAGAGTGAACTCCTCGTTGATAGAGCGCATTTTCGGCAGAATCCGAATGTCAAAACCAACCATCGAAAACAAGAGGTTCGGGTTGTCCTTCGAGTAAACAGAGCAGAAGGATTCATCCCACTCAATAGTCGTGAGTGAACGAGGCAGGCGATTCTTTATCTCCCAGAAAACGGCTCGTCCAAGGTTCACGTCGTGCTTCATCAAACGCATCCGACAATCACGAGGCCAAACTTTCTTATTGTTGTATCCAACCACATTTTCGTTATTTGGGTCCGGGTGTTCGGTCAAATATCGCTGAATCAAATCTCGCGCTTCCTCTGCAGTGAACCTGAAGAACATGTGGATAATGTCGACATTCCTTGCGTAAAGTCGAATCGGGTGCCGGGACTCTGTAGCAACGTCCCGGAATTGCAGGAAGTCGTTGGGGAGATTTGGCGGACCCGCCATCTCGGAAGCACGTTGCAAGCCAAGAATTAGAAGGTCGAGGATCAATCCGTAATACTGCCAGATAAAGCTTGAGAATTGCAAACCGCGAATGAGACCGTACGCATTGACGTGCGACATATCCTTGAAAGCGATGACCACGTTGTTCTTTGCTGTGAGATAATCAGCAAGGTTGTGGTCCATAATCAAACGCAAAAGCCTGTTGAGCACGACGAGGTCGATCTTCTCGTAAGGTTTCGCGAGACGGGTCTCCAGCATGACGTTGCATTGCCCATCCGAGGTGTCCCACACATCAGTCAGGTTGTTGATTCCTTGACACCATTTGAACACAAGTAACGGTGGAGGTTCCGAGTCGCTAGGCTTGATCCAAGCAGGGAACAGGTGCCTCTTGTCCCCCTCGTACCAAAGATACTGGTCGAGATAAGCATCTGTGATCTTCTCGAGCGGCTCAATGTCATATACTGGGATGATGTGGGAGTACTGGTCCATAAACTCGATCCCCACTTCTTTGAACGCCCGCTGAGTCAGTAACAGGCGTTTGATTCGAGAAAGAGCCTCATCTACGGTAATTAAATAACTTCAACCAAACGTTTGCACATTGAACGGGAATCAAAACTTACGAGGATTGTCGTACGCCTGCTCAATCAAGCCGAGCTCCTCCCTCTGACTAGCATTCAGGCGGCCTTTAACCGAGTACGCTTCCCTCAATCGCTCAAGAGCAAGCACAAGGAGCTTCGTGTCGTGCTTGTAGCTGAGGGGTGGGAAAGGAATAGGCGAAAACTTTCGGCTCTCTAGCCAGTGCACAGTGGTCGTGTAGATAGCAACTGCCTCTTCAGGGGAGATGTAGGGACCGTCCTTCAGGTAGTTGTGCTGTCGCTCCTGCTCCGCCTTCAGATACAATCTGGTGAGCCGACCCAGGTTCTTCTTGACAACAGTCTTGTCGACCGTGGCACCGCGACGGATTCTCTCCCTGTTGTAGTGCGACACCGAAGTCCACCAGTCCGCCTTGGCTTTGACATAGCGAAGCACCATGTTTTCGATCGGAATGGGAAGACCAGGGACTTTCCAGGGGATGTTCGCTTTCCAGCAACGCCACGCCTCAGAGAGGTGTTGTAAGATGGTGCGCGCCTTGTTCGCCCTAATGCCTGTAGTGACAAGTGTTTTCAGCTTCTTTGCGTCCCAATTGGAGACAATTCACACATCGACCCACCTTCCGGAATCATGTCCATGATATCGGCCATAACGGCTGCTCGCAACTCGAGATCAAAGTGCGACTCCACACGTTGTTTCGTCACCGTCTTCGCAATGTTCTTCGTTACACGTCCTTCGAAGTGGCGCGCAAGCAAGTTTCCAAGCCATCGTTCCAAAAGCGGAACAACACCACGGAGGAAGAACAGCCACACACGCCATCCCGGTGCCCAGAAACCACACCCAGGACCCTTTCCAACCGGACCGGTGTTAAACCGGTAGTAAATGACGTGCTTCAGATCCTTGCACATACGGATCTGTCGCATCAGCCGATACTTGTACCGGTACATGCCAGTGAGTTGGCCAACATGGGCGAAAGTGTACTGAAGCCCATCAGCAAGCTGGAATGCGTCGACGTTGCCCAGTCGGTACTGCACGTGCGAGTCGACAACAAGTTTCGTGAGACGTAAAATTTCACGACACTACATACGAAGAAAATGAGCGCACATCAAGGAAAAGGGCATCGTACAGTCATGACTCACCAAATGGAACGCATTTCCGAAACGACTCTTCTTCCTCTCCTTGGTGGTGAGTGTCTTCACCGGCTTCAAGTTGAAGTTGTAGTCAAGGTGGAGGTAGTTAAGGTTCTTTCGGTGAATGAGCAAGTTCAGCATGTTGTAACCCTGCCGGCACACTTGGAGACCAGCTTCCACCCAGTCAAGCTCAGTCTTTTGGAAGAACTTGGTCGCAGCCAGCTGTCGGAAAAGGAACTTCTTGTTCAAGGCTTTCGGCGGTCGGTGCTTGAGGCGGTTTAGGATATGGCATTTCCTGGTGGAGGAAGTATGTGAGTACCACATCGTGGATCGACAGAGCGGTATGAGCTTACAAAAGCTTTTGGTACGACACCCGAACCTTCACAGGTTGGTTGGGTGGGCAGTGTTCGAGATACCAATTCTTAACCAGTGGCACATCCTCTGCCCTTCTCATCCGCCCACTCCGCTTGTCGAACGGGTGTGGTGCCCAGAACAAAGCCAATCCAGGGCCAGTGTTGTCCGTGTAAAGCTCAGTAGTCTCCAAGAAAGGAGTCACAGTCTCAGGCAGAGTGAACTCATCAAGATCGTCTTCACCGTCCCCGAACAGTTCCTGAAGATGGGATTCCGCCCCGGTAGACTGAATCGTACGGGAGGAGACGGGGGCAAGAACGGGGTCGTAGTAGAAGGCGGGAAGGTCGGGGTCATCGGTTTTTATGTAACAAACCGCAGGTCTGTGGTAAGGCGCAACGTGGACGCTGCGAGGGAGGTTGTTGTATAGGTGAGGGAATGCAACTCGGTACTCGGTACGGATCTGCTGGCGGATGATGACCTTGGCGATGTCGTTGAACTCGTTCCAGTCCTCCTCGGCGGGGTCCGCATCACGGTAGAGAGGTTCGAACTTGGCCCCTCCAGGAATGGCAACGTTGAGCGCCTTGGCCGTGAAGAACGCCTTATCGTCAAAGAGGTAGAAGTAGTTGGGATCCACCAAGTCCGACAAGAGCTGAGATGCGAAGCGGTGCAGCGTCGCCATGGCGGGAAGCGAGAACTTCCAGCGACGGTACGAGGGACCATTCACAAAGGGCGTACCAGACCAAGGCTTGTGGTCGTAGAAGTTCTGGAAGATGGCAGCGTCATCATTGGGGTCCAATTCCATCTGAATGGCCTCCAGAGGGTCGACGTCGAGCACGTTGTCGCCGTAGTCAAGGGGAGGTTCTTCATCATCGAACGGAGGGAACCGCATCCGCTTGAAGTGGCGACGATCCCGCTTCTCCCGACGCATCATCATCCACATTGTCGCCCACTGCGCAATGTACACTGGCTCAATCACCCAGGGGGTCTCGTTGACGAATGTGATCGCACCGGTGATGTGGTACAGGACGGGAACTTCGCGGACCTGTTGCATGGATCACATGTAAAAGACTCGAAGAGTCTAGGGGAACAATGTGCTACGAACCTGCTCCCAGGGCATCGGCATATTCTCCAACAGCTTGAGGACCGCATGTGGAACATATTTGAGAGCACCGAGGTAGACCCGCTTGTCGTGCCTAAACTTCTTCGAGGACATGTCACCGTGATCCTTGATAATCTTGCGCACGTGTTCGGGCTGGAAAGAGGGCGGTTATGCAAAAACTGTGCGTGAAGCAACGAGTCACTCCAACTCACAGGCATCATTTCCTTTTGGGACTCTTGACCCCCGAACTTTCGCTTTTCGGCAAACCGTTTCGCATTCATCTGAGCCCATTTCTTAGCCTTGGCAGCGCTGCGGGTTTGGTAAGGTTCCAGCACATGGTTAGTCGTGGATGCCAACACACTCTCGGCTGCACCGCCCCACTCGACCAAGAGGCAGAGCCCCACGTTCAACCGCCAAACTCACATTTTGTCGTCGTCCAAGTCCATGGGAGTGGCCGCGGGCACTTGCCCCGCGAACGGGTAGGATTGGGAGGGAGGGAGTCCAGCCATTACGGCGTCCGAAACGCAGTCTGGGCACCGAGAGAATCAATTTTTCGAGCACCAGACAGTACCACTGCACGTCCGGGCGGGGGAAATCCCGCGTCGCGGTCGGTTTGACGTGTCCGTGAACCTGCTGCGCACTCGTTTTCCTCTGCTGCACGAGGAGAGGTCCAAACTGCCGGGTGGATACAAGTGTCAAGAAGACGCTTTCAGCGGAGGCCTGGTCGATCCCCGGTTGGCAGTGGACGAATGGGCGATGAAACTTCCACACAAGGAAAATGACACTTCGGTCCCTAACGCACGGACCGTCACTTGAAATTCTCCCCTCCCAAAAAATGCAAAAAATTACGTGCAAAGCTTTTTCCAATACCCCAAAATACGCATTCGCCCCACACCACCTCCCCCCAATCTCCCCAATCTCCCCACCAGCCCAATCACGCCGCAGCTCCCACAACCTCCTCCTCGGTCGCATCCTTATGCTTGGCCCTTCCATGCCGCAACCGGTCCCACCTGCGCGTAAACACCTGCCCACAAACCCCGCACTCGAACGCCTTCTCCTTCTCCGCGGCCCCACTTCCACTTCCACTCCCACTCCCACTCGCGGCACCCTCGCCTTCGCCGTCCTCCGCGCCCGCCGTCGCCGCCTCGAACGAGGCCCACTCGTCAGGATGGAATGCCTTTGCGTGCCGCGTCGCGTCGTAGTCCCGCCGGAACGTCAGCGTGCACCCCGTTGGCGCGGCGACGGGGCACGGGATTTTGCGCAGCGGGTCGATGAGAGGCGCGCCGGCGAGGAGGGCGATCAGGTCCACGGGGGGCGGGGGCTGGCGGGGGTCGGGGTGAGAGAGAGGGGGCTGTCAGCAGGGCCCGGCGATGGTGAGTGGTGGAGGGGAAGGTGAAGCTCACGGTTTTGGGTTTCGCCTGCGGCCGCACGCCCTGGTGGAGCAGCACGTGCCTGCGCAGCGACGACGCGAGAGTGAACCGTTTGGTGCAGACGGGGCATTCGTGCGCGTTGGGCGTTTCGTGGGTCGAGCGGACGTGCAGGTTGAGGAGTTTTTTCTGGGGTGTAGGGTGAGAGGTGAGTATAAGGTGGTGATAAACTTTCACGGTTCGGAGTAGAAGTGCCGCATGAGGAATAGTGTGAACACGGCACTGCTCGGGCCGGGGGTGGTGAATCCAATCTGCCGCAGGGATGCAGCTCAGTCGTGCCCCAAAAGTCGCCTTCTTCCAGTCCTTCCACCACCTATCCCACCAACTCTTCTTGAGCAATTCCACCACCTGCCTCTCCATTCCACCACATCCCCCATCGTCGCCGCACCCCCACCAAGCTCTTCCCCCAGCTCACCCCTCCCAAACCGCGGGCCCTAACACCACCCACCACCCACCACCACCTCCCCCTCCCTAACACTCACCGTAACATACCCCCTCCCACACCCCTCGACCTCACACCGCCACCTCTCCCTCCTCTTCTCCCCCTCATGCGTGGCGACATGTCTCCTGAGCCCATCTCTCGACGCGAACGTGCGGGTGCAGATGACGCACACTGGGGGGTGGGATGCACGGACGTGCGCGTGCAGGATGGACGGGGTGCGGAAGGACATGGGGCAGTGCGGGCAGGTGTGGGTTGGGGTGGTGGGGTCTGGGATGGTGGGGGGGCGGTGGGGTAGAGTGAGGGTCGAGCGGCAAGCAGTCCTCAAAATTAGAGCTCAATCTTTGCGGTTCAGATACCCCTCCTTCTTCTTCTTCGTTGCAACAACATTGCAGTATTCCGCTCCGCGGGGTATTCACCTCCGGCGGACTCTATACACGCTCTGCGTGGGATATTCCTCGCTCCGCGGGGTATTCGCCTCCGTTGCTTGCCACCCCCCCCCCCCCCCCCCCCCCCCCCCCAGTCCCGTACCTTGATGGACCTTTTCATGCTGCGCCAAATGACTAGGCGTCCTGAACCGCTTCCCACAGTCTGGCACCGGGCAGACATGCGGCCTCTTTCTCTCGCGGACTGCCTCGACATCCGAATCAAGTAGCACGGACATCGCATCATCTCCATCGTCATCTCCATCGCCATCAGCGCCATTAGCGTCACCGTTCTCGCCGCCGTGGGAGATGAAGTCGGAGAGGGCGTCAGGGGGCGGTGATGGCGGGGGGAAGGAAGACGAGCGGAAGGACGTGGACTCGACTGCAGTCGAGACTGGCGAGAAGATGCGGTGCGAGTCGTCTTCGTCGTCTTCGTCGTCTTCGTCGTAGGATGCAATGCTTGCAGTCTGCGATCGTGGGTGCAGACGCAGGAAGCAGGATGAGAAATCGGCTCGGGCAACGTTGGGAGTGGAGCTTCACCTCGAGGTCTTCTGCTCTTTCGCCGTCGTCGTCGCAGGGGTGCAGAAGGATGTGCGTGAGCAGCAAGTGGCGCGATGTAAACTGTGCGCTGCAGTGTGCGCAGGTGAAGAGCGCCGCCTGTCGCATGCGGGGTGAGTGAGAGTGCAGAGTCGGGTGACAGCGGGTGCAGCCCCCCTCTTTCTGCTGCCCACTGCGCACCGCGTCACTCTCCGTCTCCGCCCACTCTCCGACTCGCGTGTCGTCTGCCATCGCACGGCGCTGTCTCTGCCCACGCACTTTCTCCTTTGCTGCGGTCGCATTGTTTACCCGGGCTGCGGTCTCCGGCTGATCCTTGTGACATCGGGCGCAATCCGCCCCAAAACCCGTGCGATCATCCCCCAAAATATTGCCGCCCTCCACGCTTCTTCCTTCCGCGCGTCTGGAAAAGCATTCGCTGCCCCCTCGCCCACCCGCCCCCCATTGCATCCCCACACACCCACATGCCATCCGTGCTCCCCCCCTTCGTCGCAGCGGGCCTCAACGCGCTCGGATGGGCAACCTACACACTCACAACAACTGACCGCGCAATCAACAAGAACCTGACTACGTTTGCACGGAACGACCCCAACGAGATGGATGCCATGTTCAACGGCATGAAAAAGCTCGCGCGAATCACTCCAGACACCACAACGGATGACGCGTATGCGGTGGGTATTTTCTGCGAGGTCTGGAGTGCGAGTGCGAAGCACGGAAGACCGAGCACCGAGGCTTAAGCGACTCTTTCGCGGAGCGCACCCGAGGCCTAGGCGCCGCTAGGCGCTGACCGAGGCTGGCCGCCGGAGGCGAGAGCGGAACACTAAGCACGAAGCGCAGATCGAGGAGCCCTCCGGTTGTCCATCGTCCTTAATTAATGGCAATTGATGGACCCCCCCGGCGTTATTGGCAATTGTTATACGCGACATACGACACACGACCAGTTTGGCAAGTTCATGTACTCCAACGACTGGTACGGCAGCGAAAAGCTCGTCTTCCTCGTCCACAACGCCGCGATTCTGCCCTGGGGTCTGCTGTCTTCCATCCAGTTCAGCCAAACGATCCGCAAACACTACATCAACATCCACCGCTGGAACGGCCGCTTCCTCCTCCTCTCGCTCATCCCGGCCTCCATCACGGGGTTCCAGCTCGGAATGACCTCTCATGCTATTATGAGTTCGATGCGCGTGAGTGATCCTCGCATGTCGTTATTATCGTATATCTCACCGTATCGTCACGACCGTGCCAACTGCCAACTGCCAACTGCCAACTACCACATCCCCGGACTCACCACCCACATCACTCCTCACCACCCACCATTCACCACTCACAACCCACACCCCACACCCCAACACCACCAACCAGGTCCCACTCGCGGTCATAACGTTCATGTACCCAATGTACAACGCCCTCATGGGGTACTTGGCCCTCGTCGCGCCACCGCCGGGCAGGAAGAAGAGCGCCAGTATCGCGCTGCACCAGTACTACCGTACGTATTCCCCTGCCGTGCAGGTGGAGGTTGACGGGGGGAGGGAACACAATTTGACAAGTGGCAACTGGACACATTCACACATTCACACCTCATCCCTCGACCCTCGTCCCTCGCAACAGTGACCAAAACGTCCATCTTCCTCGTCAACATCCCGATCATCAGGATTGTCTTTGGCCTGCTCCTGGCACTATCCAACCGCATTCCCATCCTCAACAGAGGTACGTTCTTCCCCTCATCCCGCTCTCCCACGTCCCACTCACCCCCGCCCACCCCACACCCACAGCGACAGGCGTCCAACGCTACGTCTCGGCCCTCGGTCTCACGTTCGGTGTATGCGTCGCCGGCGGTCTCGTCGCGGCCGAGTGGTGGGGGCAGGTGTTTAAGCACACGGTTGGGAGGGTGGAGGATTTGAGCAGGAGTGGCGTTGGCGAGGCTAAGAAGGAGTAGTGGCTGTACGCTGTGGCTGTGGTTATGTATGCACGAAGGGTGATGGGTGTTGTGGGAGCGAATGTATGCTATCGTAATGTTATGTCGCGGGAGTTCACACCCACCATTGGTCGTTCTGCTCAAATATTCAGCACACGTGCTCTAAAAGCCTAGGAACGCAGTTGCGGGGAGTCGAAAGCAAAGTATGTAAAGTCGGGGTGTGTGGGATGCGCGGCAGAACGGTTGAACCTGCCAACCAAAACCAAAATCAACCCCACGCCAACACCATCGGACCAAATGAATGAAGGCGATCCGTCGAGCGGGAGCCTGCGCCCGCCCCCACGGCGCCCCCTCGTCCAGCAGACGCGCCTGCGCGCCACATCGCGCGGTGCATCCGAGCTGTCATCCAATGCCCTCCAAAACCAACCCGGCGATCCCGCCTCGCTCGCGCCTGCCCCCGGCCCCCCGCTCTCAAAGAAAATTCTCACCTCCTCCACCGCGAATCTCGCACGCGCAGCCGGAGCCAAGCTCGGGAGCCGCAACAAGATCAATTTCCTCGGCGCGGCGCGACGAAAGGGTCTCACACGACCCGAGAGGGGGCCCGGGCAGGGCGAAGACAAGCCCCAGAACCAGTACGTGCCCATGCTCAGGCCGGTCCACCTTGCCGCCCCCGCTGCTCGTGCAGGTATGTAACGAGGGTGCTTGACGTGTGTGGGATTGTTCACTTGGCTCCAACGACGGATCGCTTATCCTTCCAGGCGCCACGACCGCTCACGCGCCTGTCGATATCGGACCCTCGGCGTACCTGATGGGAGGAGGGGCGGAGAGCACAGCGCCTGTACGACCGGACCCGCCTGAACCCGAACGAAAACCTGCCTTACGGGTCGTGTTCGAGTTCTTCGAGTCCATCTTCTCGAGACGTTTAACGAAAAGCGAGGCGGACCCTGCTCAGCCACCCACGAGTGGGGACAAGGACAAGGACAAGGCGGGAAAGTCAATGAAGTCCATGGTCGTGGACGACATGGACCTGTCGTACGAGCGCGGGAACTGGTTCTGGTTCTCCAAGATCGTCACATGCTTTCTCACGGAGCGTTTGCTTCTCTGGGCGGGACTGGGAACAAAGGCTGTTCAGCAGGCGTGGCGAGAAAAAGTCACTCTGTGCTTGCTCGCTGCCGTGGTGTCGTTCGGCGTCGCGTTTGTTTCCGTGGCTGTTCAGGGGCTCTTGTGTCCACAAAACTCTGGCGACTACCAGAATCAGCTCTACGCGAATTTCAACGCAACGCGAGGAAACAGAACTATAAATTTTCGGCAAAGTGTTTACGTTCAGGGTATGTCACCCGCAGCTTCTTACTCTGGTTTGCGCAGCTAGCATAATCGCGAATTTGCAGGTGCGATATACAGCTTCAGTAACGTTCAATACAACATTCGTGCACACACTGGACAGGTCTTATCAGAAGATTTCTATAACACGGACTTGACCAACTTATTTCGTGATGTCATAAGACCACCTGGCGTGGCCTCTCTTGAGAGTGACATGTGGTAAGAATGACGAGGTTTTGCGCTTTGTATCTCCTCCTGATTGTTCCACAAAGTTCTGAAGCGTACAAGGCATACACGACAACGTCGTCTCCATCTCAAAACATATCCACTCAAAGCAATCTCACATCTTTTGCCAATGTATCCGTCGCTCTGTCAGACGATTGCTCTGTGCCCAATCCGTTCACCGCTGGGCTCGGTGAGAACCTCACGCGCTCTCAAATAGTCTTCCAGCTTACTGACAGTGAAATTGTTCCACCTTTATTGCATTATATTCTTGCACCCTCGCAGCTTTTGGAGGGACTCGGAAATGCGTGGATTTTCGAGTTCTTCGCAACATCCAACCCGACGGAATGCTGCGCTTTTCATGGGACGACCTTCGCGACATTGCTGCAAGAAAGGTTCTCGGTGGAGGACCATACGCCAAGTCTTACAGAATGGTCGTGGGTTTAACGGGAAATGTGTGAGCTTCGTATGATGAGCGCGTGATGAGCCATGATTTTTTATTGTGTTTCTTTGTGACAGTTTGGATGTCACTTCCTACGTCTCCTCGCCGTTTCTTCCAGACCCGGCCCTCACGAACCTCCTCATCAATCACGTGGGAGCAGACGCGACCAGGGCTTTCACGCAGTACGCCCACCCCGCCCGTGCGGCCGCTTTGGCCTGTCTTACTCAGCGGTACAAGGTTGGACTGATCGAAGAACGGTCGGTCGGGTGCTTGGTCGGTGACGTGATAACGTGGTTGACGATCGGGGTTTTCGTTGGTTTGGTCGCGGTGAGCCCTGCCAGAGAGTTGCTGTCTGTTTCCCCCGTTCTAAAGCCTTTTGTTCTACCAGATCAAGTTTATGATTGCGGTTGTTTACCTTTGGCTTGAAGCACCAGATATCGTTCGAGGTGTTGAGACAGTGGGAAGCGCAGCGTCGATCGCATCTTGTGGTGTTTTGGCAGACGTTCATCAACCTCAAAGTGGGAAAGAAGCGGATCTCGCGACTGAGTGTGACGACCCCTTTGTGATTTGTATGGTCACGTGGTAAGTGACGAACAACCGAAATCCTCTAATTTCCAGTTGTAATTCTTCCTGTTCCTCGTCACTCGTCACGTACGGACAGCTATTCAGAGGGCGAGGCAACAATGAAGGCAACTCTTGACTCTGTCGCGCTGTCCGACTATCACGATTATCGGAAGTTACTGTTCGTCATTTGTGACGGGATCGTTACAGGCTCCGGCCAAGCACTCCCTACGAGTGAAATAACCGTCAATCTCATAAATGAGTTTTCCGGCCTCAATCCAGAGCCGAAGCAGTACATAGCCATCGGAAAGGGCTCGAAGCAACAGAACATGGCCAAGGTGCATGCAGGGATGTATACCCCTACTGCTGGACGGAGTGTACCCATCATCGTCGTTGTGAAAGTTGGAACAGAGGACGAAAAGTCCGCGAAGAAACCAGGGAACCGGGGAAAGCGGGACTCCCAGATGATTCTTATCAACTTCTTATCCAAGGTTCTGTTCGACGATGCAATGACTCCTTTGGAACACGACCTATATCGCAAAATTACCATTCTGGCGGGAGTTACACCTGATCTGTATGAGCTCGTGATGACAGTCGATGCTGACACAAAGGTGAAAGCAGATGCTATGCGGTATGTAAAATGCTCTTCGCGGTGCTGGCTTTGATAAACCGAGCACTCCCTGCAAAATCAAAACAGCTATTTAGTACAAGCGATGAAGAATGATTCGTCGATAATGGGTTGCTGTGGGGAAACAAAAGTCGCAAACACTTTTGACACCTGGGTTTCCGCGATTCAAGGTAGGTTCAATCCATCAATCGAAAGTGAGAGCTCATCCAGATGAATTCGTTCAGTCTATGAATATTATATATCTCACCTACTGGGGAAAAGTTTTGAGAGCTTATTTGGGTGTGTCACTTGCCTCCCCGGGTGTTTTTCCATGTACCGGTGAGTTTCTCGACAGCCAAATATTTTGAGTCGGGGCTCATGGAATTCATAGCATTAAGGCCCCCCTGGCGAGTGGACGTTGGGTTCCGATCATTACGTCGCCGGAAATCGTTGATGAGTACTCTGAAAACGAAGTACACACGCTGCACACAAAGGTACCACTATTTTCATGTCACACGTACCTCATCACTTCCAACTCCGTATTACACCACAGAACTTGCTTCTCTTGGGAGAGGATCGTTTTCTCACGACGTTGCTTCTTCGAGTGTTTCCCAAGAGGAAAACGATGTATATTCCTCAGTCGATATGCGAAACAAATGTTCCGGACAGTTTTTGGGTCTTGTTAAGCCAACGGCGACGATGGAGCGAGTGATCCCGCACCAATTTTACCATTTTCACTTTGCTAATACTCCACCTCACATTCAGTCAACTCCACCATCCACAATCTCTTTGAACTCGTTCTTGTTAAGGAGCTTTGTGGTGTATTTTGCTTTTCGATGCAGTTCAGTGAGTTTCGATGTGCGTAACAACTCGAATAGGGCAAAATTCATCGATTCGTCGGGACAGCGATATTTATGGATCTTGTTGGGACTTTCTCCTCTCCAGCAATGATGTGCTTTTCCGTATATCTCCTGATCACTGCAATTATCAACCCATCTCCGTCCCTCGTATCAATTGTTCTGATGGCACTCATGATGTTTCTTCCGGCGGTGCTTATTGTTATTGGTGACCTCAGACGCATACATTACGTGTTCTACATGTTCCTCTATCTCTTATCGTCTTGGGTATTCAACTTGGTTTTACCTTCCTATTCGTAAGTGAAGCTCACAGTTCAACAAAAGCTTGTGTTGAAATACCGAATCACCTCTGCACCCCCTCAAAAAAATACTCTCGCTTCTCCAACAGATTTTGGCATGTAAGTTATCTTTTAAAACGAGCACATAGGAGCATCACTCACGTTTGTGGCCTCAAAGTTCGACGATTTTTCTTGGGGGGAAACCCGTCGAGTAGCAGGAGGTGGCGGCGGTGGACACGACGAGGGTGGAGTTGTCAAGTCTAACGCCCTCGAGGAGGGAAGTGGTGCATCCCTCGTTCCTCTGAAGAGATATGTCGACTGGGAACTGGAAATCGCAGGATCTGGGACAAGTGATCCCATTTTACCCACGGAACTCACGGCGACAATGACGGCCCCCCGAGCGAGTGCGTTCCTACCGGCAAATCCATCCGCAGCAAGTATTGGATATATCGACCACTCATCTAACAGAGACAGCTCCCATGCCCAGTTGTTGATGTCATCGATGCAATCGGGGTACATGGCCTCAATGCCGTCCGGGGGCAACATCTTTGGCCGACCATCACCAATAAACCCAACAGCAGCCGCCATTCAGCTGGGAATAATGTCCTCCTTTGGCCGTACAGTCTACCAACAACCACAAATGAGTTTTACTCCAGAAATGAATTCGCAGCACTTCGCTACCCAACAACCGCAAATGAGTTTTACTCCAGCAATGAATTCGCAACCCTTTGTCACCCAACAACCGCAAATGGGTTTTACTCCAGCATTGAATTCGCAGCCATTCGCTACCCAACAACCATTTCCTTCCAACTCGATTCCCACGAACGATCCCACGTTTTACTATCAGTCTCGATGACATGGACGATCTCGAGGGGACACTTGCAGAAGTTGGGGGGTTTATCGAGTTCTTATTTAATTTTAATCACATTCTGTGACGAGAATCCCCAAGATTCGCTATGATGGAAAGTGACATTTTGTTTCAATCCAAAGTTGTTTGAGCAGGAAAGGGGGGAAAGAAGTTGCAGAGTCATTGGGTTGATTGAGGTCACGGCAAAATCGGTTAAATTGTGTTCGTTCAACTTGGAGAAAGTCCAAGGCTTTTTCGCTCGCGCGGGGTTCGCGACGAACCATGCAGAGGTCAGTGATCGTGAGAATCACGATGGCTGCTGATAAAACGAGGGCTGATCAATGAATCGCGTACACCACGTCCAATTACTTCCAATTTCTGCTCTTCTGCCTGCATGCGACTGAACAAACCCAGTACATTGTTCCTGAGTGTAACAGCCAACCTTACACGACTTGCAACGGAGCTGGATGCCTCGATCGAAACAATCCCGTCCAAATCAGTCGAGCAAACGATCCTCACGTTGTTGCCGTCCTTGCAGCACATCTTGGGACTTTTTAAACCTCTGAGCACACCTTCTGCGCCCAATCTTTCACAAGATCCGTCTGTGGTGGAGATTGGAAAGACTCTGGACCTGGACTTATCACAAAGGTAGCGGAGTCGTGCTGTCTTTTCAATCATCCTGGATTGGTCTTTAGGTCTTACCCTTTGCAGCCGGGATCTCCTAAAAAGTTTTTTGCGCTCTGAAACCTCACTCGACTACGACGCTCCACTTCCCGCGACACACCCAATCGCGGAGCTGTGGACTGGATTGATACAATATTACTTCTCGGAGCGACGGGCCGTTCTCGCCATCGTCGCCGCACTCCTTCGAATTCATCATGAGAGAGTACACCGGTTTCGGGCTCTGGCGGATAAAGTGGCGAGCTCATGGACAGAAGCAGATGGAGGGGACGCATTGGCACAAACAATTTTAAGGCAGCTGACGGACAAATGGACAGACCGGTTGCCATCACAATTTGCCGACAGCGCCGGGTTTGTGGAGATATGGGAGAGGCAGAGAATGGACGAGTATCTCGGTACGTGCCATCGCCTTGACCCATATTGAATAACAGCAGCATCTGTGCGATACCAGGGCTTCTCGAGATTTTGTTCCTCATCGGCACCTATTCCGGGAAGGCGCCGCCACCCAATGAAGCTGTCAACGCCTCAACTATGTCATTAGACACGTCATCGTTGCCGCCTCCCGCACTCACTCCGTCACTTCGAGTCCGAATCATTCAGAACCTCGCGGAGTCTCGATTTGGCCTTCGCCTTACTGACTCGGCCGCTTTTGGAGCTGATAACCAAGGGGCTTTAGAAGATATTGTTGAGCTCGCTAACCTCGTATTCCTAACAATGCTGACTATGGATGTAGTGATTCAGGATATCCGACTGGATGACCACCGGACCATCCTTTCTTCTCCGTCTGATCTCTCGTCTGTCCATGAGATCATCGTGGAGATCCTCCGCAACAGCACGTCTTCAGACCGTTTTCTTCGAACCTGTTCGGTCTCCCTGCTGGGCTGGGCATTGCTTCTTGTCCGCTTTCGGGCCCTCATCACTCGATCTTCTTCGCTATCTTCCGACTCCCTCGATGAGTTTTCAAGTGCTGCCGTGCGGCTCGGAATCATCCGCAACGAAGCTGGCATCCTCATGTCACCGACAGGATCTTCTGCCGACGAAACGGATCCCACTGTCGTAATTCTCAACATACTTAAAGGACTGAATGTGGACAAACACATTGTCGCAAGATTGCGGACTCGTTTCCCGTACAATCAGAATAATCGGGATCGAGTCCCCCACCTTACCACACTTAAAGATATGGTTATGGTTCTTTCGCATGAGTTTCGGCTTGTACCTTCCTGGATTGATGTTCTTGCAGAAATCTACACTTGTGGTGGATCTACCCCAGCTATGACAACAGACTTTTGGGTGAACTTAGCTGGAGAGCATGAATCCGTTTTGAACAACGTAATGGATCTGTTCCCAACAGAATCTGCTGTTGTAAACAAGCTGATGCTTGGCTTGTCGAAAGGTAGTCCAGCGGCTCTCGGATACTTCGAGTGAGAAACTCATTGCATTTATATTTCGATTGTCTCATTATCGAATGACTTCATACCCTTGCACACAGGCATTTCCAGAGAGTTGGCACCCTCTGCGAGATTGTTCGGGATGTTTCGGGCCTTCAGCAACGGTCATTTTATGCAAATGGTATACAGTTTCAGGAGGTTGAGACAATATTGAATCGACGCCTCATTCCAGGATCTGAACGTTTCGCTGTGTTTGTTCCATCTGGCACTGTAGGGACTCTGACGAATCACGAGTCAGGGTATAAGGTTGGCACTACGTTCTTACCAAAGGGACCTTGTGTTCTCATCTGTTTCTGTTTCCCTTCACCTATGCTCAAGGTTGTCACATGGAAGTTCAAATACTCTGTTTTTCATCTCTTTTTGGCCATTTTGGAAGCTTACTGTAACTTCCCGAACGACCCTTCTCGCTGGGACATTTCCCTGGTGCCAAGGCCACGTCTTATTTCTGAAATCCTTGCCTTGATTCATAGAATTGCATCGCAATCTTATCTGGAGCCTCCGCCACCATTCGCTGATGTGGATTATCAAATGGAGCCTGATATTTTAGGGCACTTAACGGCTGACGTGCCCTATCGCCCTGCGGTGGGGTCTATTCGGTCAAAGGATATCATTGATCTTTTGTTCAGTGTCTTGAATGTCTCTTCCTCCATTACAGATGGGCCGAGGTTGGATTTCGGAACAGAGAGCATCCACCATGGCGACATTCTGCTCGAAAGTCTTAGGTGTTTGGGAGGGCGCTGGATCGAAGTCTTGCCCAGAGATTTCTGGCTCAATGTGACGCAGTCGCCATTCTTTCCTCGCTATGGCGGGCAGATGGTATCGGAATCTGGGGTCAGCGTCCCACAAATCGAATCAATACTAAAAAGGATTCTCGAGGGGGTTGATAATATTCCAGTGAAGATTGCATTGACTGGGAGATACCTTGATCTCCTTGAGACTATGGTGCACTCTGCCGTTGAGAACACGAAAGGGGACGAAAGGGACGCTGTCCTTCGTAGCACTGTGTTGTCTCCCAACCTGGCATACGCTTCGACGTTACTCGTTGGATTTTCGCGACTCCGGGAAGGATCTGCTGTCCACCGACTTGCTATCATGTCGAGGATTCTGAACATCGTTGGCGTGGTGTTGGATGACACCACACTTTGGTCCGTGGGACAAAAAAGTGACGACAGAGACAACAGAAGTACAAACTTCATTTTATATCATATATCCTTGCAATCGCTTCATTCTGATATGCTGGATCGCTTTATTGGCACTCGTGCTTCCCCTTCAACAGTGAATGCAATTATTTCAATAATCAGGGCTGGATCAGAATCTTGGGGCGTAGTTGACGCCAATTCGATTGTTGGAGCCGATACGCCTGAGCTTGAAGCTCTTCTCCTCTCAACCCTTAGAGTGACACTCAGTCTCGTAGAATGGAGGGAGCTTGTCATTCCCGGAGCAATATCCTTGCTAGAACGTTCACTGGTAGATATAGACAGCAAAGCAATTACCGCTCTAGCACGTTTGGTGGTTGTTGAGTCTATTGATGAGCAAATCCGCGGTTTAGCTATAAGGATATTGACAGCGCTTCTTCGTACTATGGCGGCGCTCCCCATAAGCTCAATCAGCGGGGCGGTTTCTTTCGTGGCTTGCTTGGGTGATTATGCAGAGGACTTTGCGGTCAAAGCTGTACGGATTCTAGAGGACGAAGATGAAGATCAACGTCTCCAGTTTGAACTATGGCGTTTTTTGATTGGGTGTCTGCAAGACCAAGTCGGCCTCGCGTCCATGTTTTTGAAGGTAGCTAAAATCGGGGAAGAGAACCAGTAAGTGGTGGAACGGTGAATTGTTGGTTCAGTGTTAAATTTCTTTTTTGGGAAGGTCGAGCCTTGTAACTTTGCTAAAGTCGACAACGCGTAACTGGAAAGATTTGCTGAAAAAATCACCTGCAATTTTGGCATCTTGCTTGACCGTTACAGCCAGCCTTTGGTCTGATTACCCGATCATCACCGCTGTGTTGCGTGAAGATGCATCGTTTTGGGACGCATTACTTTCGCCAATTTCAGATGTGGAAGCGATCTTTGCCAATTTGGATGGTGATTCCAAGCACACCACAAATATGGCATACTTCTTGGTTATCTGCTCACGGATCTTTTCCATAATTGCAAGTGAGGTTTTTATTGCGGAAAGGATGTCATACTTGAAGCGGGACCTCACCATCAAAGCCAATCTTCGGAGAGTCCCCGTACTCCATTTGCTCCAAAGTGTTGTCGGCAATGATAGAATTGTCAGATCATGGTTCAAGCACATAATCAAGTTTCCTTACAACCCAGACATTCTCTTGGATCTCAAAGAGAAAGCGCCTTGTCCTCTCGACCTCTTTCTCAGACCAGACTACCAAAAAGGCGGGAATTTGGAATGGGATATTAGCTCGTATGCTTACGACACTGGGCTTATGAGACATAAATTGCCCAGTGCAGCCCCCGCACTGTTTGTTCGTTTTCGACAGGTGAACGAAAATTTGGCATTGACTGATGCTGCTCAGATGGCTGTGAAATGGTGGGGAAAGCTGGTTGAGGTGTTGGCTTTTGCGTCGGAATTCAAGAACAAGGAATGGAAAGCGGTTGATTTGGGGAACCAAATTAAATTTGCAATGAACTCGCCAGAGTCCACACCTGATACGAGGAAGTCAAACAGTGTTGTCCGTCTTCGTATGAGAACTGGTTACAATACTGCTCTAGCAGAGACTCTGTTTGCTGTTACTCTGAAAGGGGATGCGGCACAAATTCTCCCGCTGCTGTGTGAAGTCGTGTTGGAGTTCGCGTTCTCGACGGAGGAGGCAACTCAAAGTCTGCGCCTCTATTTACTTGGTGCTCTTCTTCAATCGATGCAACAAACCAATGACCTTGATTCAGATCGCAGAAACGCCATCTTGGCGCCAACTGGTGATCTTGTTCCGTTGATCATAAAACAACTTGCACGTAGCTTCCCTGAATTGCACTACAAGGACAGCAAACACGCGGTGGCTGAGACGGTTCTCCTACTCACTATTTTCACGGAAATATGCTGCTCTTTGGAGACGTCTCTGGACTTTGATCAATGGTTCAAAGTTATTGTGCGGGATGGTTTGTTGGAGTCCCTAACGGAAGTTCTCTTGTCGGAGCGCATCATGCGTCAGACTTCCCGTCCATCACTCACTGTGAGATTATGTTTTGTTCTCTTATTGCTGACGAAAACCTTAATCTGCGTCTCTATAACTGCCAGGCGGTTACCCTCCAAACTCTACGAGCACTTCTGCGGCACCATAGAGTAAACCAATACATGCTTGGAACTGGGCTTGTCTCTACATTAATTGACAATCCCATGACTCCTTTAATCATTGGCGGGAAAGCTGCCCCGTATGGCTTGGACGGAGAACCGAATGAGCTACATGGTGTGTTGACACTTCGCTTCATAATTGCATTAATGCATATGCGATCGAGATTTTGAATTTCAATCAGACATTTGGTGCATGACGCTTGAAATTGTTGGAGCAATGCTTGCTGGGGAAGGTCGCCACCCAGCGACATACGACTTTGGGATGAGTGTAGTCCTTATCTATCGAGATCCATTGTTCCGGACTTTGCATTCGGCGCTTGGGGAAACCATCTCGGTGAGTGGAAACCTTTTTGCGATGTGAATTTTGTATTTTGACAGACTCGGTACATACATCTAGGTACTCCAAGCAAAGGAACTAAAAATCGTGGGTCCCTTCTTCGACTTTTTTGATTTCGTGATGATCTCAAACACTTGACCCTACAGATCACATCCATGTTTTGTTTCTTGTCGTGGCATGTGAAGTCCCGTCAAGTCGATCTCGCTCCCGCAGCGAAGGAGATTCTTGCCTCCTACGTCACATTATCACTGATGATCCTTCGCAGGTTCTGTGAACTCATCGGACACCCTAACACGTTCGCGTCGTCGGTTCAACCACTTTCTCGGGAGGAGAAGCGTTGGAGCACTGAAGAATTGACTTCAACCATCGAAGATTCTTTATTGATTTGTCTGCGCAACATTGCCACGACCTTCCGTTGTCTCGCTGGGTGCTCCGACATTCGCACAATCCTCTCATTGGCGCCCGATGCCGGGCATTTCTCCCTCTTTGGATTCGGCGAGTGCGTTGCCGCGATCGCATTTAGGACGAAGGAACTTGCAGAGGCCGTGAAAGGTCCTCGACAAGCTGGCGAGCTTGCGCATAGACTCCCAGACCATCGAAATGGAATAAGCTTTCTGGAGAATTCGTTGGCTTTCGAGGCGGGTCAAGTTGCGAGAATCAAGGCAACTTCGAGGGGTGATCGGGAGGAATTGCGACTTTTGCAAGAGTGAGTCGTCGCAAAATCAATTTTTCTTCCGGCTGTGACATTGAAGTTGGTCCGGTAGGATTGTTGGCCAGACGTGGCAAATGGTAGATGGATCGCTGGAAGGATACGAGAATGTACCGGCCGGTGGAAAGAACGTACTCGAGCTGTCCAAGGCACTGCATACAAATCAATAAGCGTGCAGTTTTTTCACTTTGTCGATACCGCTTTAATCCTCGGGGTGCCACATGTAAATAACGTATGCTGAAACATGAGAAACTATTTGTACGATTCAAAATTAAGACAGAAGATCTTCATGTCCTTCGGGTAAAGGGGGCCGGGAAGAGAGAAGGCAGAGAAGCAAGAGGGGGAAAGGAGAGAAGAGAGACACAATGTTGGAACGCGGGCTGCAAGAAAGGGGGAGAAGGGGCGTGATACTCCCTTGCAGCTTTTAGCCGTCCTTTCTCCCCTGGCATCCCACCGTAGTGTAAGTAGCTTTTGAAGAGCTTCTCTCTACCGTGTCATTGGGCCGAGCGTTGTTTCGGAGTTGTCGTCGCGGGCTACAAGTTCAGAGCCACTCGCACGTTCGAGTCTTTTAATATGTGACCCGCGCAGCCCTGTTCGACTTCAATTTATGTCCATTGTCTGGTGTGTCCACTCAAAAGTTTATACGTTGGCAGACATTTGCACATTGGCAACGTGACGTCGTCGCTTGAGCCTCTCCTTGGTCAGTTTCACCTCACCCCTACACTCTCCATTCTACGAGAATGTACCTCCACTCTGCTTGTCCTTGTCACGATGAAGTGAGTGTAAGAGAAAGGCGATAAGTGGATCCTTTTTCATCGTTCTGCGGTGGACACAGAGAAGAGGAGGGTCCCATTGAAACGAATTTCATAGTATTGCAACTGCATGCGATTTTATACTCCACACGGCGTTTCTAAGTTAGAGACATATCTACATGCGATATTTGAAATCAGTGGAGGATACCCGGTCCCTTCAAGAATGGCTTCCCTTCATCTCTCGGACGTAGTTTTTCCGCAGCGGCATTCAACCATTCTAACTTCTGCGCAATTTTACTTCTTCGGTTTCAAATTTTGTCGCCGCGAATTCATTTTGCTTTTGCGTGAGGCGTGCGGGTGAAGAAGAAAGGCGAAAGAGGGGTCACGCAGTGTGAGATGATGTCACAGCGGCGGCGGCGGCTCGGGTATACCGTGTCACATTGCCGCACCAAGCCAAGGTCTCAGTAACGGCTTTTTAAACATAAGCACGTAAAGATATGATACCTAGTTCCGCCATCGGTCCTCCCTCGTCCAAACTCCAAATCCAATCCGATCATGTTCAAAATCCTCACCCTCATTGCGATCGCAACCGCCTTCACATCTCTGAGCTTGGCTTTTCCACAAGGTGGAGCGCCCGTTTGCCTGTATAATGATACGACACAAGATGCGTGAGTCCGTCCGATCGTATCGCCTTCTTGTCAGTCTTTCGAACGCCTCCGTCAGCATGCAAGCAGTCCACGGAGCCGGCGTCGCTCCCTTGGCAACACTCGTCGCGGACCAGACAGGCGCTTCATCGTACCAGATTTCGCTGAACGGCATCACATCGTACAAGGGCTTGAGTGAGTGTGCATTGTGCAAATGAATGATATGGCCAATCACCCCCGGAATTGTGAACGAAACTTGGTCCACAGTTCTTTACGTTCGCGGAGTAAACAATTCCACGCATGTCGGCACATTCGACTTCGCTGGACTTGCGGACGTTGGCCTTCGCGGAAAAGACTGCACTTCCATGAGCGGAGCTTCTTCGGGAAACCTGAGCACCATTGGCCACTTCCAGTCCAACGATAAGACAAATCTCACTTTCACATGGTCCGCTGACGCGGCTGTTACGAGCGGAATGCAGCTGGTGGCGGAAGCAGTAGGTGAGAAAAAGGTGGATCTGATGAAACGTGAAGACCCGGGCGTGATTTTTTAACAACATCATCATACTTGATAGTTGTGGTATCAGAAAAGAACTGGTTTCTTGCTACTCCAAGTACCTTTGTCGTGGCAGGTAAGGGGCCTTACATTCGGGACTCTTCACCACACACTCTCACAATCATCACCTATCGGCAACAGTAGTTTCGTCACCGGCATCCGCTTCAGCTTCGGCCTCACCAACTGCAGCTGCTGCAACTGTGACAGACCCCGCTGGCATTGTTACAACTGCCCCTGTCACCTCTCCAACCTCGGCCGCATCGCCTGCTGGTAGTGGTGGTGTTACATCAAAAACGCGCAAAACGAAGATGACTAAATCCAAGAAGACCAAAAAGACCAGGGCGAAGAAGACCAAAACCGCTGTCACATCTGGGGTCATCGTCGCACCAGCTACAGTAGCACTTACAACTTCTGTCGCCGCTGCCACTGCCGCCGCAACTCAAGCTGTCGCCGCACCCCCCGTGGGATGCATTCCCGTCGCTGCGGTTACAACCACCGCCGTCGCAGTACAGAACGTGATACGCCCGTCGAATTTGCCAGCAATAGTAGCTTGGTAACATCTTTATCACTTGTGTTTGAGTTGAGGAGGGGGTGGTGGCTTACTGCTGGACAGTAAGCTTGCTGTTGAGGAAAATGGCGCGGACAATAGATGAAGTCAGAGCTCCCAGGTTGATCACTTGAGTATATAACGATTGAATATACAAAAAGAAGAAAAATGTACAGCCAGGCTACGAGTGTGCACAAAATATTCATGAAACGAGGCAAGGGATCCGGACCAAATCAATGTTTACGTTGCGATTGATTTCTTTGACTATCTGTGTAAAATCCCGGTGGCTTGAACGACACAACAATGGTGCCCTCTGTCACCATTCGCAAAATGAGGTTCGCAGACCGGTAGATGTCTGGGTACCCCGTGCGAGCAGTGAAGTAGCCTCGCTGGATGGCAAACGCTGAGTTACGGAGGGCGCAAGCAAATTTATGCGAAGCATTAGATGAAGGCAAGTCCCACAAACCGGTTTTCAACTCACCCTCGCACACCTCCGACGCCGTCCACTTGAAGTCCAGGGGGACGCAGTCATCCTTTTCGAAGAGGATCTCCTCCCTCAGTCCCAGTAGTCTTTCTACTTCCACCAGCCTCCCCAAGTACCCCACGACATTCCAGGGCTCCGCCACTTGGGCAACCTTGTATATCCCCATCAACACTTGCAGCTCTCTGGGTGCAAAGCTGGGAAACACCAGCCCGGGTGAGTCGCACAATACGACAGATCTGAGCGTGGGAGAGAGATGCAGCGTCTGGAAGTGTTTTGTACGTCCAGGCGTGCGGGATACAGACACTCGGGAAGTGCCCAGGATCGCATTGATGAGGGAGGATTTGCCAACGTTTGGGTGCCCGACCAAGCCGATGGTTAAGATTGCAGGGTTAGGGTCTGATAGATCATTTGCAGGATGCGCAGGATAATCAGAGGCTGCAACTGCCGTCACAGCGTGAGAAGAATCAGGCGGGTCAGGATGAATTCATCACCCACCTTCCTCCTCCGACGCTTCTGTGTTCACTCCATGTGAATCATCATCGCTCTGGTGTACCGTCTCCCTTGTATTTTCTGTATCTGGGGCAACTTGGCCATCTTTTTCCACCGAATCCTCGCTTAGCACATCATCGTCCTCTTCCTCCCTGCGAATTTTCTTGTGGTGCTTTCGCCGGACCATTCCCACCGCTTCTTCCAGCCCTTCAAAACGTCCAAGTGTCCGTCCACCGTTTCGGTCGCTCCTTGCCGTGTCGGTGGTGTGCTCCGTCAGTAGGCGAACATACTCCTCCCAAACAGATGTATCGCCCCTGCCAGTGGACGCGTGAACGGTTTTCAGTGCTTCGACCAGTCCCCGGATATCTGGCGGACGAGCATTCTTCCTTCCTTTGGCACCTTTCATGGGTGGATCAGAAGAGAAGGTTGAGATTACAAGCGCCGGGTAGGTGGTTCGAAAATAGTCCACCCAAGCGGCAAGTGTTTCTGGCGTGACCAGATCTATCTAACAGCGTAACAAGTATCACCATTAGTACATAATGCGATGAATGTGCGAAGAGAAGGGAACTACCTTGTTGAGAACGAGGATCAAGGGCTTTTCGAGATCCTCCATAACGTGGTGATAAAGAGAAGGTGGGAAGTGGAAAACTGGATTTCGGATGTCAACCTTGGGGGAAGGCGGGTTAACACGGGGAAGAAAGCAGCATTAAACGTTGGTGAACTCACCACCAAAAGGACAATATTGCTCATTTCCAGAACCCGCCAAAGTTGCCTCCATGTCTCCAAGTCTCTTTCAAAGTAGCCGACTTTGTCACCGTGTTCCGAATCGATCTTCGCTACCCATTCTTCAAAGTAACGCCGTTCCCTTTCGTCCAGCTCCTCCGTCGGCTCGTCAAACTTCCAAGGCGGGCGTTTCGGCATGTCGATAAAGCCTCGCAGCAATTCATTATCAATTTCAAGTGCGTTTGGTGGGATTGGACGAGGGAGCGGTTGGTGAAGGGGAAGGTTCATGAAATCGACATCAGTGTCGTGGGGATTCTCTGATCGATCCACCCGATACAACGTCAGTCGATCAAACATCAAGTGGAGGCAGAAGAGAGGGTCACCTTCGTCGTCCTGAAGAGCGGCGTCCCGTTCGAGGCGTTTCCGGGAGTTCCGCTCCTTCAACTGGGCTTTCTTTTTCGCATGGCTGAAGGGGACTGCCCGATAGTAGAAATCCATGTTCTTGACTGATCGCGTTTGGATTCCAGGCGTTGGAGAAATCCTTTTAGGGCTGGTGGCGAGTGTCAGTGGGCCACAGAGGACCCTGGTACATAAATCCCAGCAATACCATCGTGACTCATGCTTTAGACATTTTGAGCGTAAGAGTCAATCTGTATTCTGTAGCGGCGAAGGCCGCTTTAATGAGCGACGGGTCGCAACCTGTGGGCAGCGGACTCGGGAGGATGGGAATAGTACCTCAGCGTTTCTGTTCCTGATTTTGCATTTATGCATGCACTCAAACAACTTTGGATAAAAGAAATATTCTAAATTCTCTATCTTCCTGTTGCGCTTCGGGTATCTGCGCCTCGGCAGATAAGAACTCGCAAACACCAACAAGTTCCATTTTGTGTTCACCCTCCCGGTCAGGTGAGACCTCTATTCTCACCACGAGCGACTGTCCTGCAAGGATCGTGTTCCAAGAGTCTTTCATTGAGTATAGTGGGCGGCTTTGATCTGTACTCCCTCTCGAGCTCGATGGAAGTGCATCACAATTCAAGTCGCGGCCACAAACATCATGAAAACTCCACTTTATCTTGATCGAATGCGGGCTGCAATTCTTTACTGTGAACTCCCTTGTGGTATCCGATGAGCGACTTGCTTGATTTTTAAATGTCCCAAAGTTCAGAGTATATTGCTTTGATGCAGTGAGAAAATGATCACTGGACAACTCCAGTGGTGCGCCTTCTATCACGCTTTCGATTTCGAACCTAAGGAAACAACAAGAAAAGAAGAGAGAAAAGAAAAATAGTTGACAAATTTATCAAGGTCTGCAAAACAGAGCCCATTTACTCACGTTCTTGAAAACCAAGTTTCTAGATCTACAACCACCCTGTCACTATACCTTCCTGGCATGTTATTATCTGGAAGGGTGTAAATTCAGAGAGCGGAACCTTTGGTGTCAGAAAAAAGCTTACTTACACATCGTTAAAACGATCCGAGCTGAGCTGTTAGGGTCCACAACACCAACTGTGGGAGTTGATGTAAATGCCACCCCCTTTCCCAGTTGAAGCATTTCTCGCATCAGTGCTTCCTTCCGTCGAGTCTCAACCACTCGGGATACAAACGAATTTCCAACACGTGAGCTGAATCCAAGGGGCTCAGAAATTTTGCTCGGTTTTAATATTCCAATGTGACGAGGGGGGCTCAGAGGAGCTTGGTCACATTTCTCCGCAGGCCCTGTCGGTGCGCCGTGATGTTCAAAGGCTACACGATAACGAGCCTTGATGGGGGTGCGATTTGTGATTTGAAGGACTTTTGTCTGGGTCTCAAGAACTGGAACATGGTTAAAGCAAACAGGGAGCAGCGATCGGTCTGCTTTTTCGTTGTCAAGTAACGGTTCAACCCATCCGTCGAGTTCCCACACAAGGGAAAGTCCACAAACTTCTGCTTTCATTTTCATTTGTAGCGGTCCGTCACTATCAACCATTCCTGGAACATCGCAAATAAGCAGAACTTCCCTTGTTCCGAACACTCGAGAGGTGCAGATCCACCGAACCTCAACGTCCATTTTTTCGCCTGGTTGGACGACACCCCGAAGATGGCTGCATTCAATTCGATCACTTGGTGTTGCATGCATAATCTCCAAGGCAAACGAAGCCTCCAATCGGGACACGTTTTCCAATGAAACAATACCCTTCTTTTCAACATTCGTAAAAATTTCACCGAGGTCGTATTCATTGGGAAGCGATATTCGTGGCGTTTCCACTTGTGCAACCACCTCAGCGACACATGCCACTTGCCACTTGCTTTGATTGTCCCGTACTCTAGCCAAAAGAAACCCCTGATAAGATCCCCGGGAAAATGCTTTCATTTCGACTTGAATGACAGCGCTACAAGAAGACGAGATGGTAGTACCACGCGGGCTAACGCAGATGACATCCGAGGCGTGATCTGAATAAAAGTCCTCAACGGCAAGAATCTCGAACTCCTTGGAAACTAGCCCGCACAGATCTTTCGGGCTATCACACAATAGAGTGATACTGAGAGTTTTCTGGTCGCCAAGGGCAATCATTCCAAAATCTAACTTAGCAGTGTTGAATGCATAGCAATCCCGCCTCTAAAATGATACCAGTAAGAACATTCCGAACAGCGAGCGCACACCTTCCTCACCATTTTTACAGTAATATCCAATGGAATAAAGATAAGTGGGCCAGGGGGATCGCTTTCAACCTTAAAACCACCTGAGAACTTCAAACGTTCGCACGATCGGCCTCAAATTGATCGCAGAAATGTAAACAGTCCACGCACCTTCCCCTCAAGACCTCCTTCTACAAGGACATTTATTGAGCCCTCTTGACCGGCATCCAGTGTTAGAGACCCCGAGACAGGATGTAACAGCAGTGCACAGTCAACGTTGAACATACTCCACAAATAAGAGACCCGTGCAACACTTCCATTCCTTATAACCAACGAGACGTTCCTCTGCTCATGTACATACAGGGGGTTGGTTATCTCCATCCTGGCGGGAAAGAGTTCAGTGATAGGATGTACACAAAGTCCCACAATGCGAATTCTCATTCCTGTGCCATCAGCCTCCCCTCCAAGACAGAGCTCCCACAGAGCGGTCATCCTTCCAACCATTTTCGGGCAAAATTTGAAGATAAACATTCGTTGAGCACACGGCTCCATTAAGCCTTCGTTCGGGTAAACAGAGAATTCGCCAGTACTTTTTGCAACTGTCGTTTCCATAACTAGCTGCCACGTAAATCGCAGCACGAGTTTTGTCGGGTTGAAAATCTGAACAGCAACACAAGCCTCCGTCTTGGCGATTTGCGCGGGAAAGTCGAGTACTGCGGCCACCAGGTCGGTTGCCCTTTGAATTGGAAGAAGGTCGCACTCGGGACTTCCAGGACCATGATGGTTCCAAGGCCTTGTAAGTTCCACTGTGCTCCCGTTACCTCCAACTCCCGCTATCTCAACCCGTCCACGTTCAATCCTTCCGCGCACCCCGAATTCTATAGTCATCCCATCACAACACACCAGTTTGAACATTCCAACGTCGTCTCGGAAGGCAGTATCTGTGTCAAGGCGATCTGGCATGTACTTCGTCCACAAGGTACACTTCTCTCCACGTCCGAGAGAAGATCGACACAACATGACCTGAAAGCTTCCCACCTGCATCGAACATTCAGCTGGGCGCTCGACGACACTACGAAACATGTCGTCCAACAGGAACACATCCACGTCAACGTCTCCGGTAACCATTGTGAATTCCACCGGGCCACCATCATTCCTAATGACCCACTCGGAACTTTTCTCCTTGTCTGCTTCTCCAACAGCTCCCACATCCATCTCCAGGGATCCGTCAAAGCCTTCTACGGCGAGTCTGGCCACCTCGTTTTTCGCAGCGACTGTCAAATCTCCCTTGGCTACTTCTCCTGCAGCATTCCAACCTGCCAGATCAAAATCCTCTTCAACCTCTCTCCAGTGTTTCGGCAAAAAGTGTACCCGAAACGTTGCAGTCATTCCCGGTGCCACGGGGCCGCCAGGACCAACTGGTGTTATTCGGAATGGTGATGGGTTTGTGTCAGTGGGCGGGATCCGGTGACGCGCATGGATTGTAAGCGGAATGGGTGAGACATTCACCACACGGAGAGGGAGGTGAAGTGGTTTGCCGGGAGTAAAACCCGAGAACAGAATTCGAGGGGGATGTGATAATCCCCGCGGGGTGGGGAGTGGGTCATGTGGCGAGGCGGGAATTGATACGAAAGAAGGCCAATCGAAGCGTGATGGCGAAGGGCGCGACGGATTCGACTTTGTGTTATTCCTGAGCCCTCTCGCTCCATCATCAGCGCTACCTTCACGGGAAGGGAAGACCCATCCCTCGTCCCTGAATTTGCTATCTGTCCTCTTCACAGCCCTTGCGTTGTGCTCTCCGCCGCTTGCACGTGATCCCGCTATCCACTCTTTCCATTGAACGTCCTCTCGCTCCCACACCTCGTCAATGTCCACCAGCTTGACCCCCACCGCCCCCGCGACTCGGGCACACCTTGAGACGCTCTCAAGCTGAGCGCGTTGGACGGGAACACCAGTCTTGAGAAAGGCAAGACCGAAGCGGCGCACGGAGCGCGCGACAGACACACGGTCCGCATGGCGAGCCGCAGCGAGGGAGGCGGAAAGAAGGCTTGTAAGCGTTGAGAGTGGAGAGAGGATGTGAGGATCGATTGTGACGGTGGGGAGAGACGGGACACGAGCGATCTGGGGTGGGGTGGAAGGCCTGTCGTTTGGTGTTGAGGAGAGATGATCTCCAAGGATATTCGTAGAGAGAGCTTTACGTCCTACAGGAGCAGAGGAAGGGCCCTGCAAAGGAGGGACTTTACTTGAAAGGACAAAGTCGGAGTGGAATTGGCGGGAAGTGGTGACAGCACTGTTTAGGGAGCCGTGATCAAGTGGGAGAGGAGGAAGGACCCCATCATGCCCTTCTGGTTCATTCGGCACGTTCTTTCGTTCCAAATCTCCGCCTCTCATGGTTTCAAGAGTATCTCCCCCATCTACAACTTGCTCCATCCCTGCGTCCGCTTCAGAAGACTTCTCAAGTCCCTCCATTTCTTGAAGAACATCCTCTAAATGCCCTACGAGGTCTTCTGAAACTGTTGTAACTCTGATAAGAAAGTCCTGTAGCACCGGCGTGAGGGAATTGGCATGCCATGCTGAGGCAGGTGCCCGGAGTTCCTCATATTGGGGGTAGCTAGACAAGTCAGGTAGGGCCGCGAGCTCTTCGGCAGTGATGGGATCGTCATGCGGACTATCAACAAGGCAAATTTCGGGAGTGGGTGAAACAACCGCTGGACGTGGTGAGTGCACGGGAGGGGTTTTCGATCTCGGAGCCCAACCCTTGAGGGGAGGAAGACCTCTAGCGCTGATCTCTACTCCCTTACCCCGGCTGTCTTCCACATAATCATTTGGGGGGATGAAGGAGACAGCGTGTGGGCGGTAGTATTCGTCAGTGTCCGACGTGTTGTCCAGATTGCGATCCTCTCGTTCAAAGTTAACTTGTGTCTTCACTGAAGTGCTTACATCCTCTGTTCCAAAAGTCGCCTTTTCATTCAATCCTTGCATCTCAACGAGCGGTGGCCCCTTTCCTCGGTGCAATTCATTGTCATTTTGCTTGAAGCTCGTGTTGTGACCTTCATGGGCGTACTGTGGGTTCCCACCCTTCCCTGGGACCTCCCTCGCCAGCTTTTCCGCCAAAATCAGGCTCTTTCTCAGAAACTCCCGTCGCTGAGCTGTCCGTGCAGATCTCGTCCGGTACTGTGGTACCGCGAACTCCTTCGCCCTTCTCAGCACCTCGTCTGCTTCATTGATTGCCAACGTCGTCCGCGATAAGGCTGGCCGCAGAGCCTTTCGATTCGAGTCCACAGCGCCATTCACCCCACTGGATGCTGACGACGACGCAGATGCCACTCGCTGCTGAGCGGGTTGAGCGGAGACCTCTACCGCCATATCCGTATTAGCCCTTCCACCAGATGAAGCATTCTTTTTCGTCCTGAACGAAACCTTAGAGCCCGCTGAGAATTTCGGTCTCAATGATGGACGGTGCGACACTGCGTGTGAAGGTTGCGGAGGAGCCTGCGCCTGAGGAACAGATGAAGCTGATGCAGTTACACGCTCTGAGAGAGCAGGCGGCGTCGACGGGGCATAGTCAGTTCCTGCGGGCATTTGGTGAGTCCGTACTACAAACGGTGGCGAAAAGCTGCACATTGTCGGCGCAACGCCATCGCCGATTGGAACGAAATTCCTTCGTTCCCTTGCAAATCGACATGGCGTACGTACTTGAGATGGATGCGAAATGACTTATTCGGACAATGTCCCACCTCTGATCGTGTGCAGGCTTCATTACGACTTGTGCTTCCTTCTGCTCGTTGCAGAAAGTACGTGAATTGCCCTCAGCACCATTTTCATCACGCAATTCTAAACTAACACACCGCACCAAAGTGATTTTCCTTGGCCTCCTCCTTCTTCCATGGCCAAATGCAGCCCGAAAGGGCATCTTAAAAGCTCTGGACAAGAATCCAGTCGTGGAGACGATTTCACAAACACTACGGGTGCTTTTCTTATTCGTACTGATCCTGTTTGTCGGTAAGTTACCAAAACGTCCCCCACAAGGAGTGATGGGGATGCCTCTGTTGTCGATTTAACGCAATTCCCATACAGACAGCGTCCGTGGCATCCTCAAAGAGACCCCTCCCAGCCTTGACCCGCACCACACAGAACACCACCAAATGCAAAAGTTCGCTTGTATGTGATGACTCCCAAATTCTGTTATGAGTGCCCCATGACCATGACATCCCTTGCAGCCCAGCGAAATTTTTACCTGACCGGATTCACCTTGTTCCTTTACCCAGTCACGAGGTACGTCGCTGTCACGTGTAGCTATTGGCGGCAAACCTTAGTTTTTGAATCTCTCAACCAAAGCCGCCTCGTCTCCCTCCTCATCCAAGTGTCTCTCTCTGAATCCAACGCGGAAACTCTGCGCAAACAGGCCGCCGGTAACCAGCAACACCTGCAGCAGTTCATCGACGACGCTGCAAAACTTCCAGAAGTCCAGAAAGAGCTGGAGAAGGCGAAGACGGACTTGGCCGCTATGAAGAAGCAGTCCGAGAACTTGCAGAAAGGTGAGAACAGGAGGTGTGGGGGTGCACAGCAGGAAGAAAAACCTAACGGGGCGGCTGTTGCAGCATACCACGACCTCTCGGATCTCCACAACTCCAGCTCAAGCTCGAGCAACAAGAAATCAGATTAGGGGGAACACCGCACTGGCGTCCCTTCTGTATTCTACGCTCCCGCAAATAGAGAAACAAAACCAACTGTATCGCCTATCGCTCGTTCCCAATCCGCACTTTCAACCCCTCCTGCTCCTCCTCCCTGCCTATCCCGCCCGCCTTGCCGATTTCCCTAATGTCGCGCTTGCGGTCGGCCTTCATCCCCGAGTACATGATGCCCGTCTCGCTGTCCAAGTACCGCTGGGCGGGGCGAACGATTTCCTCCAGCCGGAAGTGCTTGTGCTTGCTGATGCGGTTGCACGGCGCGATCCGCACAATGTCGCCGACGACAAGTTGGGACTCGGGGTCTGCCCGGGTGGGTGGGTACGTGGGTGGAGGGTGAAGACGTGGTTAGGTGGTTCTGGAGGGAGAGCCATGACGCAGTAGGACGTACCATGGACAAAAAAGGTTTTGTGGTACGTGACCCACTATTACGAGGAGGGCGATTGCGGTCGGTTTGCGATGGGGGAAGTGGAATCGTTTGACGATGTGGATAACGAACCTTGAGCACGACCGGGTGCAGTCTCTGCCGCGCGATGCGGACTTTGACGGTTTTCATCATCTTTCCGGCGCTGACGACCTCGCCGACGAAGTGGGGATTCATCGTCGTGGTGGGAGGTGGGTATTGGAGAAGACTTCAGTTGGAAGTCCATCAGGATTCAACACGAATAAAATCGAAATTTACAGATTTGCTCATTGTATAACGTGGCTTTTGGGCCACTGAAATAATGGAAATACAAGTAACTGTTTCGACCAAGGGATTTGAAGTTTTGCCCCCTTTTGGTGCATTACGAATTTTCTTGAACTTCAGTCTTTTTGGTGAAATAGTACAATTTCGATTAAAAATTTGTTTAGGTGCAATCCCTGTTGGGAGACTATCACCATCGGATTTTGCGGCGCTCATCAGAAATGTCCTCGGTTTTCAAGTGCAACTGCGTCTTATCCGACACACCGCACCTCGAAGCTTCTTCTGTGCATGGTGTGAGCTCCCTATCATACTCGGCCTCACTGTCCTTCAGAATCGAGGGCACATCATGTATACTCTGTCTTCGGTGTTCCCGTTGGGGACAAACAGGAGGAGAACTCCAGGAGAGATATGAACAACTATCTACGACATAGTCTTTCCGCAGTCTTCGTGACACGATACTTCCGGCGGGGTTGTCTCCCTTGGCCGAAAATGTGAGCACCTAAACATATGAAAAACCGAAAGAGAGAATTTTTCAATTTCTCTCAAATCTCTGAAAACATGAAAACGGTGAAAGGCAAGAAAAGATGAAATCTAGCGAGATATTTCAAGTGGACTTTTTACAAAATTATGCCTGGCCGAAAAGCAATGGGGCACATTTGTTCATGCTGGCTAAAAAAAACCACACTATTATTGCCGCTTCCACGTAACCGCCTCCGACGCAAGAAACTTGACGGTCGCGTCCGTCAGATTCAGCGCTGGCGACATGGACTGCACGCCTGGGAACTCGCCGAGACTGAGTCCCGCCAGGCCCATGTACGAGTGCAAGATGTCGGGAAGGGACGTCTGGTACTTGCCGAACCCGCCGATCATCTTGTTCTGCGTGGTCATTAGGAACTGGATGTTGGCCGTGTCGTTGATGAGGTGGCCTGCGGAGAGGAGCTGCTTGGGGCGCGGGAGTAGAGGGTGGAGGGTGGGGTGGCAGTGGGGAGAGAAGGGGGAGGAAGTTGGGTAGGCGTGGGTCTGCTTCAAGCTTTGAGGCACGTGAATCGCACACACTCACGTGCAGGGACGCGCCGATCCAAAACGAGTAGCACGTATCCTTCCAATCAGAGAGAGATGCAGAGACGACGAATGGGTGAGTGGATTGGGGCCTGCCTTAGCATGACGAGACTCGTACATCTTGTTTGTACTGTCTTCCGTGAAACCCCTGGTCCTGTAAGGACAGGCACCACTTGGTCGTGGCGGCAACGTACTCGCGGAGGGTGTCGTGGCGGCACATGAGCCATAGCGACGCGAGCGCGCAGTAGGTCGACCCGCCGTGCGATTCGAGGTGTGGGCCTTGGCCGAAGCCGAAGTCGTAGGACTTTGCCCACATAGCGAGGGGAGGAGAGAAGTGGGGGTGTATGTCCCGGTGACGATTTTGTGGAGGGAAGAGCATGGGTGGAAGGACTCACGCGGCTGTCGGAAATGTACCTTACGGCACTGTCAATGTCGACGCCGGACCAGTCGTTGAGCATGTAGCTGACGGCGCACGCGCAGTACAGAAATCGCATGTCTGATTCCATGCCGTCCTGGATCGGTGCAAAGCTTCCATCCGGTTGCTGCAGTTTCGCGAGGCCGGCCGTGATGGCGGATCGGTCGACGCGGGACAGGTCGTCCCGCAGAATGAGAAGGCATTGGATGGCGGTGTATGTCATTGTGATGTGGGCTCCGTCGTAGGGATGGAAGGTGGCGTTCTTTGTGTCGGGAGTTGGGTTGAGTTGTGGTAGCAAGGGTGAGGAACCATAATCGCGTCTCCGCGGCAAAGAAAACGGGTTACGCACTCCGTCGGCGCGACTGTGTGTGCCCATGAATGGTGCGCCGCGAAAGCCGCACACGCGTCCACGATCTAGGAGCGGCAAATGTGACGGATTGTGAATTCCTTTTCATTAACAAAGTCACCGACGAGCTACCTTGCGGGTCAGGAAGAATCTGCCACGCTGCGGTCAGTTAACATGTGCTCGCGGTGGTGAGAGAAACATGGGTGCGGACATACCTGCTGTGCGTAAATCCATTCGACGATGGAGTCTCGCTCGTCCTTGTCGAATTCGACGCCCAGCAGATCGAGCGCGCCGAGCGCAAAGTAGACGAATGTCATTCTGTTTGTGTCACCGCCCGTGTAAGGACGAGGCAGCAGTTTGAGACACTGTTTGAAGTCTGGGTGGGCAGAGAGAGGGTGCCACGTGAGATTGCATGCGGCGGCAGAGACAGACAGCGTGGCGCACATCGCACGTGTTTTTCGCGCAGAAAGTCGGGCGAGTCCATGGGTGCGTGTGCGGGTCGCGTAAAGTTGAGACAATCGAAGGGTGACCGAAGCACCACCGATCACCGCCCCCCCTCTCTCCACCGACACAATCGCCCGCTCTTCTCTGCCGGAAACATGTCAGCGCATCCGCACTCGCTCGCCGCGCAGACTCCCCGCTGACGTCCCTCTCCCTCAAGGTCATTCTGGCAGAGCAAGGCGAACCAGAGCACGGGGGTCGAGGACATGGTCCTGCTGTCAAAGGTCGCAGAGGACCAAATCGTAGAAAACCTCAAGAAAAGGTCCGTCCCCTCCTTTCCGCCTTGTCGCCGCGGTGGCTTGCTGACTCGTCCCGCACACCCACACACATCCCTGCGACGCAATCCAAATCTTCGATCACTTCATCCGTCCGATTCCATTGCGCTGTCGATCGATGGCGCTACGCGCCCCGAAATTATGCTGTTTCTTTGTCCCCCTGCCCGCGCCTTGCCTCGATGTCCTCTCTCAGATATCTTGCAGATGCAATCTACACATACATCGGACCCACACTCGTGGCTGTCGTGAGTAAAACCCCGAACAACGGTCATCGGGCTTGCTCTACATCCCGGGTTGGGATTCAACCATCACGCCTTTGCGTTGAATTGGACCCGCGGAGTGAACTGAACCCACCAAACTCCGAAACCTGAATGAAACTCTCACCCCGCCAACAAGAACCCCTACAAAAAGCTCCCCTACTTTACATCAAAGGAGATTTCGCTGTATCGCGGCGCAGCAGCCCACGAGAACCCGCCACACATCTACGCGCTCACCGACACAATGTTCCAGCACCTCGTCTCGGACGAGGAGAGCCAGTGTGTCATTATCTCGGGCGAATCCGGCGCCGGTAAAACCGAAAGGTGCGTTGACTGGTCTTCTGACGTCCCCGGCCGTCCTCGCTGAACGTGTGCTACGTGTAGTGCCAAGTTGGTCATGAACTACATCGCAGCTGTATCTGGGCGCGGCACAGAGGTCGTCGAGCAGGTGAAGCGGATCATCTTGGAGGTCGGTACTCCCTCGCAACAAGACGGGTGTCCTTCAACAAAATTCTGACCCTCTCCATCCCCGTTCCGTGTCCGCCGGGGCTCGTCCTCCCAAAACACTTCCGCAACGACCAGTCCAACCCGCTCCTCGAATCATTCGGTAACGCCAAAACCCTCCGCAACAACAACTCCAGTCGGTTCGGAAAGTACTTTGAAATCGCCTTTGCCCGCGGCGGCCAGCCCGTCGGAGGTACAATCAGCAACTTCTTGCTGGAGAAGACGCGTGTCGTCGGGCCGGGTCAGGGTACGTGGTGTTGTTGACACTGTTTCTGTACCGACCGGCTCAGTCACGTCGTATTCTGACCGATTAATGATCACATCCCACCTTCGATGCTATGAATCGTCCTCCTCCAAAACGTCCCAAACCTCGTGTAACAGGGGAACGCAACTTCCACGTCTTCTACCAGCTCACCAAGGCCGCGTCCGCGCAAGAAAAGAGGGACCTCGGTCTCACGTCGGGCCCGCAGTACTTCAACTATCTCAAGTACGCCACCACCCCTGTTCACCCACATTTCATAGTCGTATTTAAACACACACCCGTTTGCAGCTGCTCAAAGGCCTACGACGCCGACGGGATCGACGACGCGGAGGAGTACCAGGCGATGCGGAACGCCATGACCGTGTGCAAGATCTCGGACGAAGACCAGAACAATATTCTCTCTGTACGTCGAGCCGAGCCCTCGTCGCCGCAGCGTCCGTCGCTTACCTCCTCCTACCACAACCGCCTTTCCCCTTCCCCCTTTCCTCTCAGATCCTTGCCGGCGTGCTGCACCTCGGCAACGTGGACTTTGACGAGGAAAACAACCAGGCTCAACTTGCCGACCAGCGGTCCCTGGCCTACCCCGCCGTCCTGCTGGGGATCCAGGAGTCGGACATCCAGCTAAAGCTGACGTCGCGGTACATCGAGACGGGCCGGCGGGGCGAGTCGTACAACGTTCCACTCAATGCGCAGCAGGCACGATCCACGCGGGACGCTCTGGCCAAGGCCCTGTATTCGAGTGAGCGCCCTCGCCCCACGTTTGTCGTCGGCGTGTGTGCTGTGGTGCTCACCGCGCGTTTGTTTGCGTTGGCAGGAATGTTCGATTGGATTGTCGGCGCGGTTAATAACGCCATGCTGTACCCCGGTGCGGCCAAGGCGGTCGTGTTGGGTGTTTTGGACATTTATGGTAGGTAGTTCAGCTCGTATTCTTTGTCGTTTTATTGCGCTTGAGTGCCGTGTTAATCCCAATTCGTCGCGCAGGGTTCGAAAGTGGGTGTTTTGCGAGAACTCGACGAGTCCTCGGACTATTTTGATTCATATTTCGTCGTGCCAAGTCTTCCAAAAGAACGGATACCAGCAGTTCTCCATTAACTATGTCAACGAGCGTCTGCAACAAAGTAGGTTGAACCTGTTGTTTTATCTCAACGATTGAGATGAGTTCGCTTTGACGTGTGAATGTCGTCCCCAGTTTTCATCGAGCTCACACTCAAAAACGAGCAGGAAGAGTACGGTTCGTATCTGGAGCCCATACGAAACATACCTGCGAGACTTCGTTTACATTTTCTTTGTCTGTGTAGCGGCGGAGGGTATCAAGTGGGAACCAATCCCGTACTTCAACAATCGGTGAGTTTATTCTACTATATTCATGTACGCATCGTGGTCCCTCATCGTGTGTCTTCGAAGCGTCGTTGTGGACTTGATCGAGGCGAAACGACCTCCTGGTATTTTCTCAGTTCTCGACGACGTGTGTGCGACAATGCATGCTGTAACAGGTTCGTTCTCTGGTGATGTTTTATCCAATTTGGACACGTTTCCAACCATTGCGTTCCAGATGGAGCGGATGGGAAATTTGTTGAAAAGATGGGTTCGACCATCGGGAGTCACAAACACCTTAACACTGCGGGCTCGCACTTTACTGTCCACCACTACGCTGGATCAGTGGACTACGACTCAGATGGCTTCGTCGAATCGAACAAGGATACTCTGTACCGCGATTTGATTATCTTGTGAGTTGACGACAAGATCACAAGATCACCGAAATCACATCTGATTTGTTTCGAAACCCAGAATGCAGGGAACTTCCAAGTGAGATGCGCTTTGATGTCGAGCTGCGTGGCTTTAAAACGACGCCCAACAGTGGCTTCATTCGCGACCTGTTCCCCGAGTCCGTCGATTCTGACGACAAGAAACGCCCAACGACTGGTGAGGTTCAGTTGAGCGGAGCATGCACAACAGTTGCATTAACGTGCTCTTTTGATTAGCTGGAATGAAGATCCGAGATCAAAGTCAAAAGCTGGTTACAACGGTTCGCATTTGTGGCAGCATTTGTGGTTAGAAGTGATAATGACGAAAGCGCGTTGAATTGATCCACAGCTTATGAAGTGCGTTCCATCCTATATCCGTTGTATAAAGCCAAACGAGAACAAGCAACCTCGAGACTGGGACAATTCACGGTAAGGACGGCGTTTGCGTGGTACTTGTCCCGGCGTGGCATGGTGATGAGCCGACCATCTACGCCAGAGTTGATCATCAAGTCCGCTACCTCAACTGTGGGTGATCGGAGGCGGTTTTCCTGGAGGAATCACGAACGTGAAGGCTGTCTCTAATTTGTGATTGACTCTATTGGCAGTGAAAGAGAACATCAAAGTTCGGCGAGCAGGATTCTGCTACAGGGCCCCATTCGGTAGGTGTCTGATGAATGTTCTTTAAACCCACTACTGTGAGCCTTTCGAGTTCAGAGAAGTTCTTGCGACGCTACGCGATTTTGACGAAGGAGACCTATCCTTCTTGGCACGGAGAACCCAAAGCAGTAAGCCATTCAAAAATCGAAAGCAACCACCAAATCCAACCTAAGGATCTCGTTCTTTCTGAAAGGGCGTCAAAGTGATTATGGATGCTGCGAACCTGGGTCAGGACCAATGGCAACTTGGTAAAACTAAGGTACGCTTTGCAGAGCGACAATAACCAGCTTTCAGTGACCCACAAGGGAGATTCAATTCACAGGTATTTGTGAAGGCTCCCGAGTCACTCTTCCTCCTGGAAGAATTGCGGGAGCGCAAGTTCGATTCTTACGCCAAAGTCATTCAACGACAATGGAGAAAAGCTAAAGCACGAAAGCATTTCGTAGAGCTGCGAAAGAAAGTATGTGGAATTTGACTGAGTGCGATTTATGGTTGACTCAATTTACGCAAGTTTCGTTCAGGCCGTCGACATTCTTTACAAGCAAAAAGAGCGCAGACGCGAGTCGTTGGACGCGGAGTTTATTGGAGATCATCTCGGCAACGTCAACGACAATGCTACGTTGAAGTCCTTGGTGGTTTGTGTTGTTATTTCTGGTTCCATTGCTTGACCCCCTTAATTAACGAACGTTGTTTGGTATCTCTCGTTCTTTTAAGGGCAAGAATGAGCTCATTGGTTTTGCTGCGATCGTTCAGAAGTACGATCGACGGTACAAGGTTTGTTTCTCTTTGGATTGCTTAAGGCGCATTCTGATGTCCATCTCCGGTCAGACTGTGAATCGCGAGCTGCTCATAACGGACCAACACGTCTTCATTATCGGCACTGGTTGGTGGAGCATTTCATGTCCATTCGAACTTTTTCTCTCTTTTTTTGATTAACAACACAATACAGAGCCTGACCCCAAAAACAAAAATGTTTTGATGAAAGTAGTCAAGAGGAAAATAAGTTTGAGCGAAATCTCCGGAGTAATGCTGAGGTTAGTGCTGTCTTCCGCCAAGTTTAGCGGTACTATGTGACATTGTCTGGCTTAGTCGACATGCAGACAATTTTGTTGTTATACACGCTGCAGACTACTCCACAGTGTGCGAATGCCCTTTTAAAACTGAGCTGATCACCATTCTGAGTGAGAATTATCAGAGACTGACCAAGAAAAGTGAGCTCTAAAATGGACCAACCGCCAATTAGGACGCCGTGCTGACCCCCTGATATCTGATCTGCGTATCGAGGCCTCTTTTTAAATTTCAGCGATACGTGAGCAATTCTCCGATGATTCGTTCTATTATTACAAGGACTCACTATTGGTACAGATTGCAATATACAACAAAAAAGACCGGGATGTTCCAGGGATCCAGCCAACAGACGATGAACTTTGTCTCGGACCCTAGCGCCCAGAAACCGATTGTCAAAGTACCGAGATTTTGTTCCATTCGCTTGTAGCGTCATCTAACTAACCCTCCCATCTAGCCTGGTAAAGTCGCCGAAATCCGCGTTGCGCCAGGACTCCCTCCCACCACTCAACCTGTACGGCGAGAGGGTGTGAGTTTCGCTGACGTGGTGGCATTAGTCATGCGGAAGTCGCGGAGCGGACGGACAGGATCCGTTCGCAAACCACAATCGCATGCGCTGGCGCAAGCGAAGGTGCCTCCGCAAGTAAAACAGGAAGACGAACAGCATACGAGCGTCCCCAACTCCAACTCCAACTCCCGGTCCAATCTCAACCTTAACTTGACGTCACAACTAAATCAAAAGTTTGGCGGAAGCGGATCCGTTGGAAACCTTAAAAATAATGTCGCTACTTCCCTTTCAAATCCAAGACTTAACCAGGTGGCGCCAATCGGAAGCGCATCGGGCTCAAACTCAAGGATCAATCAGAATGGAACCTTGGAGTCCGCCGCGGCCGCGAAGGCAAAAGCGAAGCCCCCGCCACCCCCGCCCAAAAAGCTTCCGCGGGCGAAAGCATTGTATGCATATCAGGTTCGTTTTCCATGTCAAATCGGCTTGTGCACGCACTTCTCAACCGCCGTTGCGTGACTCCATACATCGCCACAGGCGCAAGAAGCTGACGAGCTAACATTTGAGCCTGGTGATATCATCTTGATCGCATCCCGAGACGACCCAGGTTGGTGGACAGGTACAAAAGTTGGAACAACGAAAAAGGGTTTGCTGCCCGCCAACTATGTGGAGTTAGTGGACTAAATTAGGATAGCCACTTTTGTGCGACCGTTTATATGTATGTACATGTGAAGTAGGTGGGTGGGTTGACCGTGATCGGCCGCCCTTTCTTCCAAAGATCAACTTGCGATGTTTGATGGTAAGAACAGCAAGCTTCACCGAAAGAATGATTTCATGAATGAACACGTGACTACACTTGTGTGATTCGTCCGTTGGATGGAGCAAGTGTATCCGCCTGACAGGAACGAAGAGAAGTCGAAACGGCAAGATGAAGCCAGACACACTCTGCACGATTTGCAGGTCTGTGTCTTGTAGCTGCGTGCATAACGATCTACGCATCCTCATCTTCCGCTCATAGGTAGCTGGTCTCGATCACATCACCCACGTGAAAGTTGTGGCCACATCTCGTGAGGCGACACGTCGATCAAACGCAATAAAGCAAGCAACTGCACGGGAACAGAAGAAAATAGAGGAGGAAGTTGTTTCTCAGGAAATTTCTCGTAGAATGGAGGAGGAGTGGAAGCAAGTCTTTGACAGCGCGCATGCATCTCGAAATCCTCACGAGCTCGCTGATGTAAGGATGATTGAACACTCATTCGTGTATATTTTCTCAATGTGCCTTCAAAACGCCATGCACCTATTCGAAATCAGCTCCTCCTTTCCCAGAAAAGGTCTTACGATGAGATTGTCTCATCGAAACAAACTTTAATCCAACATCTGACAGAGGAGTTGAAGTCCCTTGATGACGAATATGTGCGAGGTCTAAAGCGAAAGGGAGAGGAGATTGGTGAGTGTGGAGGAGGTAGCGAGTTGCTGGTCACTGTTCCACTACGCCCTACTAATGTTGGATCGTAGATCTACTCCTTGAGCGTATGCAAGAGCAGCATGATAATTATATGACGACTGCAAAGCAAGAGCTGCAGGAAATCGAGAAGGCACTCCTTACAGAAAGAGCAACATTGGTTGAAAAGTCGAACTCGGAATTGAACAACATTTTGGAAAAGCGACGAGCTCATGAGAAGTTGAGGAGGTATCTTTCTAGTCGCATCAAACTTTCTAAATGTTTGTCAATCCTAGACAAACTGCTATCGAACGCGAGGAACGTGTTGAGCATGACATTATCGAGCTGGAAAATCAAAGAATCAAGGATGCTGAGGAGTACAACCTTCAAAAAATAAAACTTGAAAATGATATTCAACATTTGGAACAACAATTGCAGCAGGTACTGTGAATTGGGTTTTGCCTTAGAACTATCGATGACTCATTCCCTATGAAGACGAAGGCCACGCACCAACTGAACGCTGAAAAGCTGGAGTACAACTATCAAAGTATGGTTATAGTTGAAGTTGACCACACGCCAGCTTAACGAAAGCATTTCCTCTTCTAGTTTTGACAAAGCGCGAGGAAGAGAACATGACCCTGCTAAATGCAAACAAGCGAAAGCTCACACGCCTCCAAGATATAGTGAATGGACTCAAGACGAAACTGCAAAAGCAAGAGAGGCATCACGCCGTTGATTTTGCCGCCGCTGATGAAGATCATATCAGGTTGCTTGAGCAGCACGAAGAACTGCAAAAGAAGTATCAGCGATTTGACGCAGCTGATCGTAAAAAGATGAATGAAATAGGAAAACTCAATGAAGATGTTGCTCTTGAGCTTGTGAGGAAAGTGCTCTTGGTAAGTACAGGAATTTGAGTTAAACAGATTGACTCCAATTTCAACTCCAACATCAGGCAGACAAGATTATCCATGAACAACAACTGGGACTACCATGGAAGAATCCCACTCTAGATATTGGAATGAAGGGAACTCCACTACAAACTAGTTTGGCAATTCCAGAAAATGGGAAGCATGTTTCAGCGGAGTCTCTTGCAGCACTCGTCAGAAAACAAAGCGACAACAATGCAATCCGCCAAATAATGGACCTGTTATGTGAAGAAGCTGGATTCCTAGTGCGTTGAGGCTGTCTCGTTTGTTCATTTTAGTGTTTCACGTTGATTGTTTTAGGTGGACACAAAACTGCACATCCTCCTGAACACTCTTCCCAAAGAAGAGCAGTCGCTTTTGAAGTTGGACTGCATTTTCAAAGCTCTTGGTGTGGAGACAGTGTCTGATATACATCAATTGGTCCATTGCTTCTCAACAGCATCAAGATATCAAAGACACGAGCAAAAAATTGAGCTCATTAGCCCAAATGATGTTATAAAAGCTATTCATCAATTCATGGAATTGGACAAAACAAGGGAACAACAGAAAGGTGTGTACGGTAGAGGATATTTTGCACAGGTGTTTAACCTGGCTTCTAGGTGAGGATGCCTCCCATCACGCAGGGTACAGTGGTGACATGCGTAAGTCTTGGGATTCTTTGAGTGAAATATTGTCAGATAATGAGTATCAACTGTGGCAAGTGAGTGCAAGTGAGGTCAATGGAAAGAAATTGTTGAAAGCAACATAACATCACAGGCAACATACAAGGAAATGCAAAAATACAACAAAATTTTGACTGAGCGATGGAATCTCTGGCAGGATATCACAACCTTTGAGCGACAAAACAAAGATCTCAAGCAACTTTTGCGGCACCATTTCACTGCTATTATCAATGAGGAGCTTGAGATCCCACCAACAGCAGTCCTTTTAGAACGTTTACATGGCTCAACATAGATTTGTCCTTTGTAATTGTGCTGTATGATGGTATTAATGTAATAGTATGCAACATTCACGTGCACATATTGGAGTTAGGATCTACTTTGTTGTCAGGTTCCAATATGATAAAATAAAATGCAGTATTGGGGTGCCTCATCCTGTCAAATTGACCAATGGTCAGGTGTCGCTTTGAAGCTGCATTGCTGCAACATTGAAGTCAAATTTAATGAAACTGCTTTTGTGGTATTTGCAACTAATAATGGATGCTCAGTTGGACACCAATTAACAATCTCTTGTCAGCTTAAACTTGGGAGCAAAATCCTGTTAAGACAATCTTCCATTGTGTGTTGGTTAGAGGGCTTCATATGAGGCTGCAATGCTAGTTGCTATTGAGCCTAGTTGTCTTTGCTTTTTAACTTAGTATTCTTTTCTTTTTGTATATTTGTAGCTGCTCTGGGGTTGAAGATTGGTGGCCATAGCATACTGGGGGTCTGTCAGCACCACCTGCTTCAGAGTGCACAATAACTGATTGTTTTACACTGGTGGCCATGTCAACTGAGGCAAAGTCACACCAAGACAAAAAAAAGTTTATTGTCATCTAAGATTGCTGCAATTTTTCCCATTTCCCAGATAGGGGATGTGTAAATGCAGTGTCAGAAAAAATGAGGCCAATTCTGCCAATCTTTCAAGACACCCAAGATGTTGGCATCACAAAACATTTGTTTGTCCCAGACCCTGGGCTCCATTACTCTCCAAAAATTGCAGATGCATTGTTTGAGGCAGTTAGACCATCAGGAAAACAGCTCAATTTCATCCAAGTTTCCAAGAATGTGGACTGAAGACCTTGCACCAACAACAACTTCAAAAGGTAAGTAAGAGAAATCAGGAGTGGCATTGTCAGAAAATATTGAGTGTGATGGTTGTTTATTGCAATGGACATGCTCAACTGCCAGCTAAACTCAGACTGACACTGTTACATAATAGTCCCAGTGTCACCACCCCACAGAAACCTTGATAACTTTGGAAATAATAGCAATTGCAATATGTCCCAATTGCATTCTGATACCACTTTTTTAAAGACTATTTAATGACACTACTCTTGTTCCAGTAGCTCTTTTGATTATCTCACAAATTGTATTAAGAGTCCTAGATTTCAACTTCCTACCAAATCTCAATGTCTATGTCAGCTGGATTTGGAGTCACCCTGTTACGGTTTTTGATAGCTCATAGAGTATAGAAGTTTAGGCAAAAAAAATCAAACTCTCCTCTTTGGATGGGTGGGCTGCTACACAACCTAGGTGAGCTGCACGAGCCTGTAAACTGCAGGAACGTGAATATATGATTAGATGTACATAGCAAGACGTAATGTGCATAAAACTCACCTGCAGGAATGTGATGCCAAACTTAGGGCACGTCCTGCAGGTGTGCACATCTAAACCCGCGGCCACAGTAGTGGCACAGCAGCTAATACCCAACACTCATACTACACTATATACTCCACGTTAGTGGATGTCAGTGTGACATGGGCAGTATGCTTTGGGGTGTTGTGTTTGTTATGGGAGGTCAACCATAACATCAGATTGGTGGTCCAGTGAGGCATTAGGGTTGTAGGGGAGTAGGTTTTGTGAGTGTGTTGGTCTGAGTTGGTGTTCATATGGTGACATGCTGTCACTGAAGTTGACTGCAGCTTTTGAGATGTATCCAAGGCCCTTAGCAAATACTGGGTCACTCTGTTGGTGCAGGAGGTTTGCTAGGTCTGATTAGTGTACTGGTGGTTTGATGAGCTCGCTGGCAGTGTGTATAGAGGCTTCTTTAGTGAGGATTTATTCTAGATATTGGCATGCAGTGGCAAGTGTGGGGGGGGGGGGAGGGGGGCAATCAGACAGACATAGACTCTGTTTGACTATTTTTTGAGGTTGTTGCAGTGACAGCACTGTCATTCTTGTCTTGTGGTAAGGAGGAGTTCTTGGTTTGGAAGTGGCAAGCTTGGATGCCAAAGTCATGTGTTGATGAGATGACTCCGATGAGTGATATGAAGTATTAGGGGTGCAAGATTTGAAGATAGATAGTTTTAAAGGTATGATGTTTCCATGTATTAGGAGGGTAAGCCAGGGGGTCACACACACCCTGAAACCAAAACTTTAGTGGAAGGTTCCACTAAAATGTTTTAAGAATGTCTGACACTCCCATGGCTTCTTTGTATCTCTCAGAGATTTGTTTTGAAGTTGGCTTGATCATAATATCTACCACATTTTCTGTGTTGGGCAGTACAACAAGGAAAGTGTCCCCTTCTCAACTTCTTACTGATAAAATGGAAAGCTTGTAATGCACAGAATTTCTTGCCAAGCTCTCCTACTCTGATTTTCTCCAATTACTTTTGGAATGCCTCTATCATAATTTTTCACAGTCCTTGTTGGACATATATCAACTTCTGATAGAACTTGGTTGATCCATAAAATTTCCCTTGTTGTATGATCTTGGGCAAGTTATTCTGCATGTGTTGTAGGCAATGCAACCCAATCTTGTTTTCCACTGAACCAGCTGATAGCTCCCCTTCCTAATAGGAAGACATATCTGCATTGTGATTTTCTGACGTGAACATTCCTTGCAAAAGTGGCATCATAGTATTCATGATGCTCCACATACACTTAAAGGATCATTTCAGCCATAATAAATTATTTCCATGTTTAGGATTCCAGCCAAATATCTCAAGAGCCAATTGAGTGCAGCCACATATTTGTGACTTGGATTATCTAATGCTTCAGTAAGCATTTTTACTGCAATACAAATATCTGGTCTAGTCATGACCATGATATGTAGCAAACTTCCCACTACATTTCAGTATTTTTTTGGGTCAATTCCAATTTTCTCTTCTGGAGTTTTGGGGCAGTCTGCTCTGGATAATTCAATATTTGGCTGAAGTGGTGTGTATACAATGTTGTTGCTGAGCAACCCATTGTCCTCTAATAATTCCTCAATTTTTCTCTTGCAGTTGGTTGTGATTGTAAATGTTTTCAGGTTCTGCTTTGCTTCAACTCCAAGAATATTGCCAGCATGCCATCTTTGTTTTTAAAATATCTCAGCAATTTTGAAAGGCATGTAAGAGCTCCTGACTTCTTGCTCCAGCCAATATATACATGGCCTCCAAAAATAATATATCTTTATCTCTTTTGATAAAAACAACATCTAATTGTCTTGAGTTGTGTAAATCCCATTTTCAACAGTGCAGCTTTGAGCTCCTTGAACCAAGTATATGCTGATTGCTTCAAACCATAAAATAATTTATTGAGTTGCAAAACTTTGCTTCCATTATTGAAACCAGGTGGGAGCTTTAAATATACAGTCTCTTGCAATTTTCTATATGTGAAAGCATTTGATATGTCATATTGCCTAGTCACCATTCTATTGGCAGGAGCTATTTGAAGGATAATATGCCAACACTTTGGATTCATCACAGGTGCCAATCCCAAATTCCTGAGAAAATCCTTTTGCACACTGTCAGGCCTTAGACCAACTTCCACCAAAGTATGACAGGTCCACTTTCTGCCCAGAAACCAATTCCCAAAAAAGAGAGTTCTTTTGAATTTCCAGACCTCTCATGTCAGCCTCAAAATCCCCCTGTCACCAGCAATTGTCCCAAAATGTGCCATAAGCCTTTCCCTGGGGACTGTCAGTGATCCTCATGTTCCTCAACCACCCAGAGTGAACAACAGTGGACTTAATGCATTGCAGAGCTTCTCTCAAGAAAAGGTGAATGGAATCTGTCCTTTTCATCCTCATTTTTAGAGTACATTGTATGTAATGGGCCTACTGAGGTGTATACCAGCATAGGGGATGTAGACAGCAACCAGCAAATGTATTTGTAATGCAAGAACAAGTTTTGGAGGGTGTGCAATTTGTGGAGCATGTTGGCTCCCCATTTTGTCAAGTAATTGGTGTGCTTGATAGGTTTGCTGACACACAAAAGTGTTGAGCAGAGAACTGAAAATTGCAATTTTAATATCAATAATGGCAATTAGCATCTTGTGTGTTTTGTGATGATTTCTTGGTGTATTTGGTTTCATGAAAAGTGTTACCATTTTGGGTATGTGTTGGGCTGTGAAAGTGGGGCTTAAATCTGACCACATTGCCTGTTAGTTGTTTCAAGTCAAACACCCCCTCTCCAAGTTAAAAGTGTTTACCGAATGAGGGATGAACCTCATTCTATGTACCCTGATCTTGAAGCTTGTCAATTTCCTCTTTCATGACGAACTACCATTTTTCTCAGAGGTCTCCATGGTGATAAGAAGTACTCATGGATCAGGAGAACTGATATTGGCAATGCTACCACTGTCACCATGCCCCCTTGGTTGTCTCCCAGGTGTTCCTGGATTATCTAAGCTGGATCAATTCTGGGATCAAGTGAGTCTGCCCTCTCAATGCAAGGGGGTGGAAGACTCCTTCTCTTTAAAATTTTAAGAGATCCCTTTGGCTGTGGGATTTGTGATGGTTTTGGTCCCAATGGATGCAATGTAACTTTATGTTCCTCCTCATTAGGAACTTCAAAATCATGACACTCTCCATCATCATCAGAATTGGAATCTTTGTCATTGTCATCTCCACTATGCCCATATCTACCATGGTCATGGTGTAAAATATCATGGTCAGAATTATTTCCACCACCACCAGAATTCTCTGCTAGTAAATCAAAATGACATTATCCTTTCCTTCATCTTGAGCACCAAAATAATACTTTTCTGACATAGCCATCTTGATTAAACTTCACATCTCTGGAAATTATATCTTTCTTGATTATCTGTAAGTTGTGCTATCTGTGCCATGTTTGATCACAGTGCCAGAGCCTGCTTTTGGACCAAGTTTATTTCCTCCCTTCTACCTTTTCAGAAAATAATCATCACAACGTACACTCTGAGATGTGATATACCTGCAGTCTTCTTGGTCAGTAGCTTAATTTGAATAGCACGATTCACTGCTTGGCATGGAAGAAGGTTCTTCACATGCACAACACAATACTGACAGATATTTTGCAATGCACTCAGGAGGCTAACATGACGCCCTGTCACAAAGAGGTTGCATTGTGGACATCAAGCAGTAGCAGGAAGCACGGTTGGGTGGGCCAATGTGAAGCAAGTGGTTTCATGATGCTGGCACAGTATTATGGTGATAGAACAAGTGCTTAGAGGAGAATAGATTATCAAGAAGAGGAAGAGTACCATGAACTATGTGCATTGCTTTGAGGGAGCAGGGGTTGTGCACATTTGGAGCGCTGATGCATTATCTTGGACCATTCTTTTCTCTTTTGGCCTTGGCAAGTGACCTCTGGGTCACACTCAAAGATCTGTCATGACCCAAAGGGAGTGTGTTGGTGCATCACTGCAAATTTGGTACTCCCAAATACTCAATACCACCACAACATCCAATTCACAATATCCTTTGCACGAACCATTTTTCTGCAAAAAAAAGTGATGGCCATACTGATGCAGTTTAAAGTAGATATTCCCTGGTTGAGGTAACTCACGTCAGAACTGTCCCATGGCTGACATACCCCCACTGTAGTGACATACGCCCACCTTGGAGGGAAGTACCCCCACTTAATCTAAACCAGGTTTGAGAACTTGTGAACTCTGTTATCATGACATTGATTTCTGCTTATGGAAAATCGAAAAATGAAAAATCAAAATTTTATTTTATATATTTGAAAGAACAATTGAAATAAATATATGTGCAAGTAAAATAATAATTTCTTGAACATGGAGTGGTAAATAGAGTATTGATTTCTTAATTTAATTTTGTAAGTATTATAATGGATATTAAAAATTAGTTTGCTGGAGTTTTAAATCTGGTGCAGATGGAAATGTGTCCGCTACATGTAGACTGTTCCCAAGTTCAATTCCTATTCCTGGGTCCCGAATTTTTTCGAATCTCAGAGCATTTTCAAGCACCCTTCTCCAAAGGGGGAGTTCAGACCAAACTACTATTTTTGAGAAGGGTGCTTAGAAAAGGGAGTTCGGTCCGAACTCCTGTTTGGAGAGGTGTGCCAACACATTTCTACAACGTGATCACTTTGGATTTGGAGGATTTCAGATTATAAATATCAAGTCACCATTTTGAATTGTGCAAAAATAAAATTGGTCTACTCTGTAAACCAAAAATCAAATTTGCAAAACTGGGGGTATCTCTCTACAATGTGGGGGTAACTGTCTAGGTGGGGGTATGTAAAAAACGTGACAAGAACAGCATAGGGGAGAAATAAAAAGGGGATGTGCATTGCTAAGAAGTTGTGTGGTTGTGTGAGCAGGGTTAAAAATGTTAGGTGAGCCATAAGTACATAGTAACCTTAGGGAATTGGGCAGCTTACTCCTTTATAGTATAGCATGGTATTTACAGAAAGTTAATATGTCACTCTACAAACTCAAACAAGAGATCCACTACCAAAGATTCAGCTATGTAACACTTGCCAACATTTCCTGCAACGACTGAAATCCATGCAAATCTGCCAAGCCTCTCAGGACTTGCAGCCTCCTAGCCACATCTACAGCGCCCCTTGCCGTTGCAAAGCCACCTCCACACTGAGAACAAACAGCAGCCAAACTATCACCTCTGACACTGTGACATTTTTGACATGTCACATCCTGTAGCTGCCACGCTAACAACCTCCTTCCAATAGTCCCCACAAGTTCTTCCTCAATATCTTGCTTGTTATATTCCATACCACATCCCTTACAATGCCAAGGTTGCAATTTTGCAGAACCCACTTTTGCGTCAGGCAGCAAATCAGGATCCCGACATAAATCCAAATCACTGCAGAGATTGCAGTAGCCGCATATGATACGGGAAAGCTTTATAGTCTCGCATGGGTTCATAAACTGCGCTTTTTCAGAGAAATCGGAAATACCAATCAGAGTGAGTAGGCTCTTTTTTAATCTGCGTACTTCTGCATGTACGAAGGTATCAAGCTCCAGTACTGCACACACTGACTTAATAAACTCAAGAGCCACATTGTTCATGGGAAGGTATGAACCTGGAAGTCTCGGAAATGACGCAGCGATTTGGTCGTCTTCCGTTTCGGCATGACTGAGCGAGATGTTCCTATCAATGTCTTTCACCATCGTGAGAAGCTGTCGTCCAAGAACACTCTCAATCAAGCGGCGTTTGAACTGTATATCTTCCATTCTATAATCAACTCGGTGCTGGTTTTCCTGGTTTTCGACTTCATCCACATCGTCGAAATTAAGATTATCTTGATGCGAAGGTTCCTCCGTTTGTAAATTTTTTTGACGGGAGGCAGGTATGATACCAAGAGGATTCTTATTGAGCCATTCCACCTTTTGCAAATGGAGACTGTGGAGGAGCTCCGCCACAATTTTCAAAAACTGCGGCTGTACTGCAGGTGGTAAGTACTCCTTGATATTCCACTTCATGATGATTGAGGGAGCCTTGGTCGACTCTCCGATATTGTTGAAGCCATTTACTCCTCCGTAATTAGCATAATCCATCCATAGAAAATGCTCCCAGAACTGTGTTGCATTGATGTCAAGCACGTCAAACAACGAATGCTGTGTAATTGCCTTCAGGATGTACTTCACGTATGTTTTCGCTGTTGTCATTGCTGGTTTCGGAGTTACCAAGATTAACTTCGTAAAGCTGGCAAACACAGGCTGAGCCCCTAATCGCCTGAACTCCGCGACTAGTTGCGCAAATACTTTATGCATCATTCCGTGTATGAGGGAATACATCGCTGGATCATAGAACTTCGAACTAGGACTTGTAATCCATCTCAGGCAGTGCTCAACCATCATTTCAGACCATTGACATTGTGTCTGAAACAAATCAGCCGTCCATGATGTTACCAAGCTCTTAATTATGTTGAAGTGTTGCCATGACACTGCTTGATCATCAATATCGGCTGGCATAACAACGCCAAGTTCCCCGCCCCCACCATTAAGGTCACTGCCACTATCTAGCTGACTTGTCGCTCTTGCCAAATGACCGTTCATGGCATGGAGATTCGCGTCGAGTCCAATAGTAGATGATGTCCCCTCAATGTCATTGATGAACGACGATCGCAGTAAAGTATTCACCGCGAGTTGATTCACTTCCAGCTCGACACAAATATTGCGATAGGAGCCGGGGTTGTTAATCTCTGGGTTCAATAGTTCCATTGCAACGAACTGATTCTCATCAGCTTCTCTTCCACCTAGATCTGGTTGCCCTGAGAGTGAAAGCCAGAGTATCATGTTTTGTTGCTGCAATCTTCGAGCAAAAGCCAAGTCGGCAGAGAAAATTGGAAAGTCCGCATCGATGTTGCAGATTGGCGCATCAATGTACTTTGCGAGTCTGATTTTGTCCTTGAGGTACTCATCCACATTCAACAAATGAGCCACCATTTGGCGCGCTGCGGGACGTTGCCAATCCAGTGCAGTAAACTGATTATCAGATTTGTGAGAGGGAATCGTCACAATTGGGAAATCATTGAGATTGATTATCCTTTCCGAAAGATATCGTATGGAACGCTGAGATTGCACCAAAAGGAGAGAAGGGCCATGTCTCTCTTCATTGTACTGCACAAGAGTACGCTGAATCGCTTTCCACGCCTCCCCTTCACTTCCACAAATTGCGACCTGGAAGTCCAAGGAGTTATGATAGGAGAAAATTGATTGTTGGCCTTTGGCGTTTCCTGTCCTTAATTGCGAGGATGACGAATGCTGAATGTTGGCCTGAGCGGTCATTAAATCGGAATACGCCTTTGAAAGGTTTGGAAGTTGGTTCGAGCGATCCACAACAAAAACGTGAGACCGATTGACGGCAGTGGAAAATAGTCCAACCAAGTGGCGGGAGTCCGAGCTTGAGTGGTACAAAAATATGAAATTGAGTCGTCCTGCTGCATTTTCTAAATATTGACCAAGATTCGACTGGGTGGGAACAAGGTCTCCAAGCTCAAAGCCTCCCTCAATACCAGACTTCCAGATCTTATTTCGCTTCGACGGCGTCACTCCAATCGAGGCACCTGCAAATCTTGCGTCAAGCGTGAAAACGAGAGCATGAAATTGATCCTCACCGAGACTAATCAGTGCACGGTACATCAGAGGAACGTTCAGCTCATAAACTCCCTCAATATTTGGGTGACTCGTAAAAGATGAAATGGCCTCCGTGTTGTCCCGAAAAGTTTGCTCTGTCATCTGCATCTCATACAAATAGTGACACTTATGTGACCGTGGAAGGGTTCTGACACACTGTCGAATTACAACGCCTGAGGTTGCACTCAGTTGTGTGAAGGTATTTGGGGTCTTGCTGTTGACATAAAATACTCGTGGAACGTGGAGTTTGAGCGAATGCAAGTTTCTGTTGACCAGAGCCCATATGCGAAATTCTCCCGGTGTATCACCTTCTGCTATTTGCAGTACCTCCCACGAATGATTTACCAGAGAGTCCGCTTGTTTCCGCAGGAAGGACGTCATACCACCAATGTTGCCGGAACCAAATATAGTCCCCTTTGATCTACCGTCCCTTCTTCCATGCATGTTCTGGAGATTGGGACCATGTTGTTTCCGCAAAATGTCCTGCTCGAGTATCTGCGCCCTCCACTTCTGCTTCTGGATTATTAGCCATGCGCCATAACTTCGACCCATAGAAGCACCTCCACCAAAAGAATGAACAGATAAGGGTTCATCAGAGAGTATAACGGCTTTCTCCCTCGGCGAAATGACTACACGGCTTTGCGGAGAGACCCCTTCAGATGATACTCCACGAAGATCTTCAGCGCTTTGGACATGTGACGCAGCATCGACATCCATCGTTGTTCCACCAATATCATGCAGGGAACGATCCGGTTGAGTCATTAACGCATTGGCGGACTTGGGTATGTAGTTGGTTATCCGGATCTGCTTGAACGTTTCCTCTCGCTCCGCAACTCTTTTACCGAGCCAATCAGGGTGCTTCACTCTTGGCACTGGATTCGAAACTTTTTGCATTGCAGCGGGAATAGTTATCAATTTCTGAATCACAGATCCAAATCGCTCCAGATAATAGTTCCAATCAACAATGTTTCTGATATCAAAGTTTGAAAGAGCAGGATCTTTCAGCCATGCCCGAAGATGGTACTTCTTCACTGAAGATTCAGCTTGAAATATAGCAACAGGTATGGACCGTTCCGATACAGGGACCCCAGAAGGTTTCGATGAAATTATGAACTTGCAGTTAAGCCCCTTATCCTTAACCATTTGATCTCCAAGAAACTCTGCGAGGCGTTTGGCAGTTGAAATAGACGTCGATTTTTGTGCACCATACTCTTCAAGAGACTTCGACATGCTCCTGTTCTCGGAAATCAGCTCGATCAACTCGTCATCTTCGAGGTCTGCTCCTTTGGAGTACCTTTAAAAAGAAAGCTCGGTTGGTAACCTTCAAAGTGACAAAAGCTTCCACATACAATATATCGAGCCATCGATTGGCTATTTCCGCAACAGCGCCGTAGCAGGTTTCAAGGGTGTCGCCTTTTAAGAACACCTGTAAATAAATTGCAGTCTCAATTTTTCGATTGAACAATGCCATGAAACACACACCTTGAAGATTTCACTCTGGAAAATCTTAATAATTTTAAGTTCCCCGCGGCGTTTCACTTCAAAACCCTTTAACTCTGCAAGTGAACCATCTTCATTGAACACAGCGTATCGCTAGAGAAAAGTAGAAAAGCAGTTGTTAGTCACATTCTTTTGAGGATCATAGCAGGTTGTACCTTCTTGAGGAGCTTATCCTCTTCTGTTGACGCCGGGAGAATCATGGCTTTGTACGGACCATCGACTTCAAAAAAGATCGAGTTCTCGGAATGCTTCTTGTACCGGTAAGTTTCCGCATCATCAAGATCCTGGTATTGGTGATTAGTGAACTTTTCGTGCACAAGGTGATTTAGCATTGCGCATGGATAAGAAACTGGAAGCGTTTTCCCTCCCTTGAACTTAAATGTATAGTTTTCGGGGAATGTTTGCGGAAGAATACACCAAATTCCGTCCGTATCAAGTTCAAGGGGACGTCCGACTCTCTCAACAAGTTGTCTCGCCATCTGAATGATTTTCGCTCCAGTCAAACAGACAATGCCAGCCATTTCCATTGAGAACCAACGTGACCCTTTTCTCATGACGTATCCATAAAACGAGTTCAGAATACACTAAAGCACATGGAAACCCGACAGGTCATCATTTCGAAAAAACCAGCTCGAATGATGTGATGCGATCGTACCTTGTGCGCAAGTTGCAGCGAGTCGTATAATACAACCATCTTTTTGCACCGATCAATCTCGGATGCTATCCCGTTGTGCAAAGCATCGTCGAGCTTCTTCTTCCATTGTTTATGCTGGGCTTTGTACTCATAGCGACGATCTCGAAAGAGTCTCACAGTATCAACGTAGAATGGATTTTCTCTCTGGCAAACTGGGTTTATTGCACGTTGAGTTCTTTGCCTCGAAAGTGCATCTGGTCACAGCTTACCAATAGCTTTGCTGGGAACTATCTTGTTTTCGTACTTTTTGTTGTAAACTTTGACGCTATAGTCACCAACACGCTTCTCCAAGGCCTTTGTCTGTTCGGAGTGTGAAAGTTCGTTCCAATTTCGCGAAGGGTCTGAGGGAAACCTCCCCTGAAAGCAGAGATGTGATGTAAGGATTCCGCAGTTCGAAAAAGCCATTCACTGACACTCGCTTTAAACTTTTCATTTTCAAGCACACTCCGAAGCATGTTGACCTCATTTCGCTTTGCTGGGAAGAATTCCGCTCGCCGCGACCAGGTCATCTCCCGTTGACAATCTGATTCAGGACAATTGAAATCGCATGTGGCGCAAGTTCGCTCATCGACCATTGAATCCGGCTGCAGTCGATTTGTTAACATTATATTCGGATCTAGAAAACGTGTTGGTATGATCGCAAGTTGCTTGACGGAAACAATTTCAGGCTGCATACACATAGCTGCAACATCCAAATGGTAGATTAGCGGACGTTCAGATCGTAAAGGGCGATCCCGCAAGTCTAAAAGTCGAGAGGCGATTGCCGATCGAACCTAAAAGTGTAACGTAAATAGCCAAACATTATCGTGTGCGACTTGAAACGTTCATACCTCATCATAGTTTTCCACATCTTGCACTTTTGATTTCCCCTCAACTTCAATGGTATGCTTCAGAGCGCCATCCAACTGATCAAGCAACTGGAAAACAAAGGGACATTGATCATTTGAGAGTAACGACAAACAAGGTTGCAACTGACCCCTTGTACTGCTTCTGGTACAATTCTGAACTTTGTCGGAAGGTCACTTCGAAAAACCCCAGCTTCCAAAGCTTCAACATGACCCCCAACATATGTCTCAGAGAATACAAGATGACCCTCAAACGTTTTCCCACGTTTTTCCACATATTTGTTTGGCATGAGAATGTTGTTTTCAAATGCCTGAACCTGCAGAAGCCGTGTTTCATTAAACTGGATCTGTAACTGCTGGTATAATCATTCCCAAAAAGTTGGAGACTCACCATCAACAACATTTCACACATGGTTCCACTCCCTTTTCGGAGAACATCATCTGCACAACCAGGAATAACCGTGCAAAGAGAGAATACGAAAGGATTCACGTATTTCATGAACAAATAGTAAGTTGCAACTGCGTCGGAAACGGAGTACTGTGCAAGTGTTTGCGGTCTCTCAATCGCAAATCTTTCAGAAAGAAAGAAAATAATTAATTGTGATAAGGTCGTAAAGAGACTGCACCTTCTTACCGAGTCATATCTTCGGGATCCAGCTCTAGAGGATTATAGCCCAGTTTGGCAGAAGTTACAGCCTGACGAGAGATGTTCAAGAGTTTGGAAAAAACTACTTTGGGAAGCAATTTACAATACCTTCAGGCCCTGTGAACCTTGTGGGAGGTACGAGTCACGCTTTACCCAAGCAAAGCAGTCCATGTGAATGCCATAAGAGCTTTGGTATATATCTCCACCTCCTGGGCTTGAGTCTTTCTTCCAACCAATCTCTTTGTACATGTCCATTCCACAAGCTCTGGCTCGGGCCTCAACGAAGGGGAAGTCAAAAAAGTCTCCGTTATATGTGGCTATGATTGATGGACGCGCAGAAAGAATATGAGCGAAGAAGCGCCGAAGAACAGACGCCTTAACATGGAGTGAGAATGAGATAATCCAAAGCATTCGTAAAATTTGATAACCAACCTCGTCGCTTTCGTTAAACACTGTAAAAGGACCCTCATACTCCGGCTTTGGGGTGTATTCGAAGTCCTCCACATCTTCACTGACAACCTCTCGATTTGTGATGAGATAACCTTGCCCATCAACCATATAAGATATCATCATGATTGCGTCCAGTTGCTGGTCTGGGAACTTTAGAGGCTGCTTTGTAGTTTCAATGTCAAAAGCTAGAACAACTGGTTCCGCACGGTGAAGAAGATCCGATCGCCGACTGAGGGTGACAGAATGAGATGTTGCGTCAGCGGTGACAGCAAACCAGTGGCCAACGCGGAAGCCTACAAAAGAAAAGGGTGAATAGAAGTCGAAAGAAGAGGATGGGTTGACATCACCATTGTCAATGGCTACCCGAATGTAATAGGGAACATCGTATTCCCGAATATCATCGATCAAGTCAAGAGGGTCCTTCAAGCCTTTCGATTGCTGAAGCTCATCTTCATAACCTACAATACTGCGAAGATATGGTCCCACATGATAGGTAGTATACGTCACAAGAAAACAGAGATACATACTTCCAATTGTTCTCGTACACCTCTGCAGCTTGCTTGCCTTCACGGTTTGCTTGAACCGTTTGAAGTAGCACTTTTCTAACGGAAAGAAGGTCTCGGACATTCCGAAAGGCCAACTTGACGACTGTACGCTTGGCCCCAATTAAATGATTTGGCTGCCAAACAATGGGAATATGTACATAGCACCGCCATTCCGTCCTCGAGCTTATAAAAGACAAAAGCTCACCAAGTCGAGATCCTCCTTTTCTATCCGTTGAATCTGGTGTACTTGACGGTCAAACAATCGTCGTAAGTGTTCCTCCACCTCTGCAGCACATCCTTCCTAGCAAGTTAGTCTAGTCAGCCCCACCACAAGGCGTAACAATATTTAGTGAAAAGGACGACTCGCCTTTGGACAGACCAAGAAGTATGGTTCGTATTGGAGAGTGACCTTAAATCGCCCACCATCATCTTCCAGGAAATATAGATCCACCGCGCTCTTCCCTCCGGGCCAGTCGGAGTTCCTCACGAGTGTCTACAGATGATGTGCTGTTATGTTCACCTGGTGGTCAATTGACGGGCTACAGCTTACCGGCCTCATATTAACTAACCACCCAATACGCTCTGGCCCTTCCTCATATCTCCAAAAGCCCATTTTCTCGTCAATTTCATCAACAAATAGCAGATCTTGTAACTCGTCATTTGGAGATGTGAATCCAGTAACCGTAGAGCTTGCATCCTTCAATTCTTTAAAGCCATCGAACGCAGTGTCTGCGTCCAGATCAGCCCCGAAGTCCTCTAAATCGTCGCGCGATGCCGGCCCTGTCGGTCGGGATCCGAATCTACTTGTTGGCACGTTTCGAAGTTGCCCTCGATGACCAGAAGAGCCCCTCCCAACACTTCGAGGGGCGATATTCTCAGCATTTTCCCAGCGATCTCCTCGTGCTTTCCCTTTCGCTCCCCTCCCAGGGGGTATCCCGAACATTTTTCGGTCGAATCAATTCCGTTAGGCGGTTTGGTGGAAGCGAAGCTTCTGGCCTCATGCATATTCACGGTCCAATAAGTGCAACCAAACTTTGAAATTTCTCTCTTGTTAATTTTCAAGTCTGTAGATTGTGGAGTGTGCAAGGTTTGATGAGGTCAATTCAAAACGCTCTCGGAACAGTTCAGGCCGTAGCAGCGCTGAAATTTGTTAGTTAGTGCGATAGCATAAAGTAATGAAGGAAGAAGAGGACAACGGAGCGAAAGGAACTGTGTATGAACTTCGACTTGACCACAGCGGCCACCATATTCTTCCCTAATGGAACATGCGATTTCTGATGAACGTGGGATGGATGGAGCAGAACAGTTTGAAGTAGCATCGGAGAGCACCGGAGCCAAACTTCACATACATCTGAAACGAAGTCAAGTGGATGCAACCACATCTCAGGTCACTTCGACCAAAAAAGCGCGGACAGATGGAGGAGGAGCGGGAGACGACAGTTCCTCGAGACAGCTGGTGGATCCGGAGGCGTTGAAGCGTCAACTGGCGAGTGTCCCCCTTCTAAATTGAGTCAATCAAATCTCACGAGTACCCGCAGGTTCCTCAAACGGCAGAGATCATCATTCCTTCCTACGCTGCTTGGTTCAACATGGATAAGATAAATGAAGTGGAGAAAAGAGGTATTAATGCCACTACCAACGCGATAATTATAGTCATCATAATCTGTCCTCCTCGAAGCTCTACCCGAGTTTTTCAACTCGAGGAACCGTTCAAAGACGCCAACAATTTATTTGGACTACCGAAATTTTATGATCAACACGTGTGGGTGTATTTTTCGTCCCTGTTGGGGTTTCGCAATTAAAAACGACTACCAGACCGCCTGAACCCATCTGAATATCTCACTGTAACTGCGTGCCGGAGGAATCTGGCTGGGGACGTGTGTGCCATCATTCGTGTTCATGCGTTTTTAGAACAGTGGGGTCTCATTAACTACCAGGTGTGAGCTCTCTGATGCCAATTGTTTCATATCCTGTTAGTGATTCTTCTGGCGCTCTCTCACTTTAAAGGCCGATCCTGAGAGTCGGCCGTCAGCTTATGGTCCTGCATTCACAGGCCACTTCAGAGTTACAGCGGAAACCCCCAGAGGTCTGCAACCAGTTCTCCCAGCGATGGCGCTCGCCGCCAAAAACATGCCGAGTGTCCCCGGGCAATCAACCATCGCGCCCTCTGCCAGTGGTTTGAGCAGCTCGATACTTGCACCGACTTTAGCATCCAGAAGAGACGTGTTGGTTTCAGACAGCATTAGTGACCAGAAAGAGGAGAACTTGGACAGTGCTCTGCCAAAGCGACCTAAAGTTTCTTGCTCTACATGCGCGGTTGATTGTTCCTCACAACGCTATCACTGCATGAAGCAGGCCAACATGGATCTTTGCACGAGCTGCTTCTATGAAGGCCGCTTCCCAAGTTCTCTATTCTCTGGAGACTTTATTCGCATCGAAGACAGTTCTTCCTCAACGGTAGAAAACTGGACGGACCAGGAGGAATTGCTACTACTCGAAGGTCTCGAAATGTACGAGGATAATTGGGATGCAGTTGCCGAACATGTCGGCACTCGGACACGGGAAGAATGCGTTCTCAAGTTTGTAAACTTGCCGATCGAAGACCCTTTTGTAGAGGAGAAGCAAGGGGGGCTAGGACCACTGCAGTATGCTCAGATGCCGTTCTCGGCTGGCGATAACCCGGTCCTCAGCTTAGTGGCATATCTTGCAAGTAGCGTCGAGCCAAAAGTAGCTGCCGCGGCTGCGAAAGCAGCTGTTGCGGCACTTCCAAACGGGAGTGAGGCTCCTTTGAGAAATGGGACCCCGGATCGTGAGAACGGAACGGAGGCAACTGATGCCATGGACACTTCAGAGGACAATACAGGAAAACCTAGCTCACTGAATGTCGCCGCTGCCACTGCACTGGGTTCTGCTGCTGCTAAAGCGAAAGTTCTGGCAGATAATGAAGAGCGGGAAACCCAAAAGCTCTTAAACGAGCTGCTTGAGGTTCAACTGAAGAAGATGCAAATTAAAATAGCACAAGTTTCCGGTGAGTACATTAATTTATGATTATCCATGTCCCGTTTTAGACTAATTCCCCTTAAAGAACTCGAAAGGCTTCTGGAGCAAGAACGCAAGGAGCTTGAACGGCAGAAGCAACAGTTGTTTCTTGATCGGTAGGTCTTTATGTCCCTGTTTTGGTTTGTTCCATTGCTATCTGAACTGTTCTCGGCAGTCTCCAACTCCGAAAACAAATGCTCGAAGGCTCCACTGAGGTTGTCGTTGCACCACTTCGAGCGATTCCTTCGCAATCGGTGACACAAAAGCCAGCTGCCCTGAGAGATAATGCGTCCTTAGTGATCGTATGATTGCAGATGAAGAATATATTGCATAATATTTGGGTTGATTGACACATTCGATTTATATGGTCGGTCGGTCTCCTCGTGTTCTTCCACGGAATGATTCAGATTCAGATTGCCTATTGAAGGTGCTATGGGGCGACGAAAAGACCAAGCACAATTCAACTTGACATCCTCCCACCTTTTCAACAGGCTGTCCTTGAGACTCTTTTGTAATGCCTCGTGAATCTCAAGTGAACGCCAAGTGGCGACTTTGGCGCATCTGAGTAATGCGTCGATGGGCAAAGCGGCACCTCCTGATTTGGCGACCGCACAAACTTCTCGGTGGGCGTTCATCGAAAAGGTTACATCACCACATCGACAGTCCTCCTCCAAAGAAGTCGGATCCAGGACCATTAACTGGCTGTTGATCAAAATGAGACAGATTAACGGTGTAGCAAGGATATGCACAAAGTCGACATGGGAATAAACCTACCCTTCGTCCAAAATCGCAAAAGTAACACAAATCGGAACATGATGAACACTTAACGGAACAGGATTGCGCTCATCCAGTGAATGCTACACATCATTCGAGCGAATAATACAAAATTGAGAAAGTGAGAAAACTACCCGCAAAATTCACCAGAAACAGTGCACGTTCTCCATTTCAAAATCTGGTGGAGGGGACCCCGCACTCATGAAGCTCAATCGCAACTCACAACTTTCACTTCATCACCAACCACAGTAACATCAGGCCTCCGAAAGTGAAGGAGTGCGGCAGCAGCTGCAATGCATGCAGCGTCAACCGCATTACCATCCAAATCAATCAGACGGACGTCCACGCTAATTGCCCACACTTTCTCGCCACTGACGATGCACAGGTTTTCGGTGTCAATTGCGCGGGAGCGCCGAAAGGTTCGCTCCAATAGCCGACTGATGAGCACTTCTTCATCTGAAAGAGAACCAGATTCAAAGCGAGGACTCGCCATCGGCGAGCATTCAGTTGTAAATCTGAGAAATCCCTCGTTCGGATCACTGTCCTGAGGTCTGACTACTTCAGCGTGAACGTGAGCGATGACTCTCGTTGTTCCCAATCGAACATCAGCATGTCCGAGTGCAGGACCGAGAGAGATCGATAGTTTCCGCAAATCATAAGCTCCACGAAGATCAACGCGTAATCCAGAACGGATTGTATTAAGAACGAAGGCCTTCTCAGCACTGGATGGTGGGGTTTCGCGCATATTGCCAATAGTGGGCGGGAGCCGACCAAAGCTTTTTTGTGGTTCTTGATTCCCTACACTCACCCATCACCATGAGCTTGGCACGTGAGTTCAAGCAGCGCAAAGGACCAGGAGTACCCTGTTTCTGTGGTGTACTGACATCGGACGTGCTCCATCCTTGGCTCCATATGTTTCCTTCACCTCTTTCACAATAACCCTTCTCACTGCCACCTTCCAAGGGAACCTTTACAACGCTGTTTTGCGAAGAAATAGTAAGCTCTGCATTGTCTCGTTTCTAGGATGGTTTCGGGAGACATAATTGAACTGCCCCAGCGACATTCTTTGGTCTCGTTTTCGCGAGCGCCTTTGCTCTAGAAATCGTCTTCGATGAGTCCTCAAACGCCATTTGGGATCGTATAAATGCTGGAGTGAGTGCGAGAAAGCGGCTGTCTTCATTTTCCTTCCCTCTTACGCACCCTTCCACCAAACTTCCTCGCTTAAATCTACAGCGTCAATGGAAAGACATCCGTGGCAGATACATCCAGGAATAGGGAGGGAATGTATTCAGTAACAACGGCAATGTAGAAGGGCGGGTTGTATAAGTATAGAGTGAAATGATCTATCATTGGAATGGGAAGTTGTACCCCCCACCAGCTAAACAATTTCAAACCGAATATTTGGGGCGTAATGCCTACCGTTGAACGGGGGAAGGGGGAGAGCAGGACGGGAAGGGAGGAAAGAGAGCAAGCGAATCCAAATGAGTTTTCGGGTAAACCTGCCCTTCCGAGATTTCCCCCGCTTCATCCTCACACTTCTTGATTTGGCTCGTATCACTGCGATGGCGCCACAGATAGACGTAGAGAATGGATGCATTCCAGTCAAGTTGGTTGCTTGATGATAAAGCTCACTTCGGACAATTCGATCGTTTCCATTTCCAGGATGGAGCAACACCAGTCCTTTGATTGGGTTGAGCTGGCGGACCCTTCCACTAAAACTCCATTCTGGGCAAATGTTCGGACGGGCCAATGTATCTGGGTAGCACCGAATCCTCCGGAGAGAATGTGAGTGTGACTTCGAAGTCAAGTGCAGTCGATAATTTTGTGAACTCTCGCTCATTACCTCTTCTTCATCATCTGGCAGTCGAGTATCAAATCCTGATGATTTTTGGGAGCTGTGGGACTCGAGGCGATCACGCCCGTATTACTACAGTGTGAATTCCGGAAAGTCGGATTGGACGAGGCCAAAGGATGGTTGGTGTGGCGGCGCGCTCTTCATTTTGAGCGGTCTTAACTTGCCTCCAGAGCACTGCATACTTCCTCTTATTGCAATCCAACAGAGCTCATTGGGGGAGAGACTTTCCACTTCAATGGCACCAGAACAGGCAATTCCCGTAAAGTCCAAAGAGAATTCTCCCCGTAACATTTTTCGACCAGCCCCCCTGCCTGGGTCCGAACCACCATTACCACCTCCGGCGTCCCCACGCCTTCCTGCAAAATTGGTGGACCGAGCGTCTTCGACCTCATCAAGGTTCACACGAAATGGCACGACAACTACTACCTCATCAGATGCTCATCATTTAAACACAGATGGAGGCAATGGATTGCATGGGACTTTGAGTGTTGAAGTCTCTTCCCAAATGCCTTCTCCCAAGTCTCCAAGACGGCCTGGTAACTTGGATAACTTAGCCGTCCCGAAGACAGTAGAGCCTTTATTACTGCCAGTTTCCCCAGCATCCCCGAGGCCCAAAGGTAGTCAAGACAATCTGCTGGTGCCATACAAGAGAGATGCCGACATTGCTGCGAAGGCCAGAGCTGGCGGAATTGGCGCACCGGTGCTGAACGAATGTGAGCTGCAAGGTTTCCCCCAATCTCTCTGTAGCGCTTAACCCTTTGTGCGAAACTTAAGCCGCAGCAAAGCTCCTGAACCCTCTCAATCAAAGATCGCCATCTCAGCTTTCGTCTGCCTCCGACAAACCACATTCATACCGCTCGTTGCCACAGGATTTGTCTCGCGACATAACCCAATTCCGGATTGAGGGCTTTGCGAAACAGTACTTTTCCGAACATCGAAAGGGTTTATTGCGGAGACGTGTCCCTCCAGAGAAGATGCTTGAGTGGTCCAAAGATACAATGAAGTCTCCACTTCTTATTCTGAACAAGAGCGTTCACAAAGATGCAATGAAATCGTTCAAATCAGTACAGCAAGTCATGGGAGATCGTGGGGGGAAACCCCTGGATGCTGCAGCTACGGTAGAAGAAATGCAGCGACTCTTAGAAATGGGGATAAACAAGGGTGTCTTGCGAGACGAAATTTTGGTACAAGTATGCAAGCAGCTCACGCGTAATCCACATAAAGAATCAGAGTACAAGGGCTGGGAACTTATGGGCGTTTTGCTCATTGGATTTCCTCCCTCGAAGAATTTCGAACATTATCTGGAGTCATTCATTGCAGCTGGGACTCGAAGCGAAGAACCTAGGATATCAGCTCTCGCGTTCAATTGCCAGAAGAAGCTTGTTCGAATAGGAAAATCGGGGCCTCGTGGAAAGGTTCCTGCAGCAGCAGAAGTGGAAAGAGCAAGAGTACGTTTTTTACGACGTTATCCTCAGACTTACCTCAAAATACTGGTTTAGGTTGCAGCGTACTCGCCGTCTGTTTTCGGTGAAACTCTGGAGGAGGTCATGACCATCCAGGCAAAAGATTTTCCGGAGGACGAGATCCCCCGAGTTATGGTGTTTCTTGCACGAGCAGTGCTAAAACTTGGAGGCTGCAAAACGGAGGGCATTTTCCGAGTGCCTGGTGACGCAGATTCGGTCGCCGAACTCAAGTGTCGAATCGAAAATCGAAATTGTAAGTTAGAGGGGGAATGAGCACAGTTACCGTTGTTTTCGTTTTTATCAACATTATCCATGAAGATGATGTTTCTGGTATTTTTGGTGAGATACCTTCGACTACACTTCCCTCAAACGTTATGTTTAATCCAATCGCTAGACCCTTCCGTTCCCGCCTCTCTTCTGAAGCTTTGGATGAGGGAACTTGCAGATCCTATCATACCAGTGGAACTCTATGATCAATGCATAGGCGTGGGTCGGAAGGAGATGGAAAAACGAAATGAAGCGACAGAAAACGCTTGGGACATTGTAAAACAACTTCCGCCTCTTAGTCGTGCAGTCGCGAACTACATGGTTCAATTCCTGAGAGTGAGTGGGGTAGTTTTCTGCGCGTTCATAGATCCCCAAGAAAGAATCGTCGCTCAGATCGTCGCTGACCCCGAGCACCAAAAAATCACCAAAATGACTCTCAACAATCTCGCAATGGTGTTCGCCCCAAACTTCTTACGTTGTCCCTCCGACAACCCTACACTTATATTCGAAAACACGAAATTCGAACAATCATTCTTGAAACTGCTGATAATGTCGGGAGGCGACGATGATTACGCCCACCTGGCAGAAACACATCAGATTGCAATGTAAAAAAGGCGTTCGATTGGATTAGATATATAATTAATAGGGACCTTGCGCAAAATATCATTCGGCACTTTTCACTGATGCAAACAATTTGCCAAGACACAAGGTGAGAAATTTGGGTATGAGGATAAATTCGAATATGTTTTAATTAATAGTTTAGAGTATACTTGATGAAGCTGCTCCTTCAATGGAGGAGAATAACAATTTTTTACATGAGTCAAAATTGCTGAAGGAAATTCTGCGCAAGGTCCCTAATATGATAATATACAATTGCTGTAATTCAAGTACAAGCTTGTCACGTAGAGCGCCTCGATGTCAGATCAATCGCGCGAATTGACGCAAGTAGTTGATCATCTCATAGAAACGTTGGTGAGTTGTGGGCCATCAAGGTCAAGCTTTCGAGAATCACCGTCAACGGATGTCCATATTCGGAGATATTGTTACAATTTGATCGAATGAACTATCGATTGGTTTCGCAGTGGCGGCTCGTGGAAGGATTATGTTTTTGCGGTGCGTTCCTGAAGTTCATGGCGTTTGATCCACAATTTCAACTCGGTGCAGCAAACGAAGTTCGAAGACATGAGCAAGCAAATCGTGGAGAAAATGGATCGCATGTCCACTCGAATTGACAATTTAGAAAATGTATTGCGACAACTGGAGCAACAAGGTGCTCCCGCGGGGTCAAATGATCCATCGAAGTAACGCTCACGCTGTACATACAAACGCTCTATAATACGGCCCTACGCATGCCATTTTCTTCACATACACCGTATCGTTCATGATGGAAGGAGGTCTACTGAGGCTCCATTGGTATCACTTCCACCATTCATTGGGTAGACTTGTTGATTTTCACGTTGATGAAATGAAAGAACTCCGTTGAACATTAAAACTTTCTGCAAACCACAAAGAAATCCGTCAGCACTTGCCCGCAAAACAAATCGTTGGAACACGCACCCATTGCTCGGCAGTGAGGTCTTGAGAGGTGACGCTCCAATCAAACGCCACTGGCGCTGTCGGTTCATCGTCTGGATCGTGGTCTACGTTTATTGATGAAAAAAGATGAGAAAGCATTTGCATCGCTTTGCCGAACCAAGATTGCAGCTTACAAGGAGCTAAAAACGGGTGCGCAAGAGCCTCGGCTGCTTTGATTCGCTTTCGGGGGTCAAAAACAAGCATTCGTTCAAGCAAATCGACGGCTGAGGATGACAGTGAGCAAAATGTTTCCCGTATCAGGTGTTTCAGAACGGTACCTAGCGGATCGGCATGGGCAAATCGTTGCGGGAAAGGAATTTTTGTTCTTCGAGGTAATGATTGGACAAAGCGTAATGTCTTTGACGAGAAATGTTTTGTAAGAATGTTGCCCCAGGTATTCTCATGTCATTCTCACGTTCTCGCTTCCAATGGTCTGGATAACATCAGCTGGAGGGGTGCCGAGAAGTTCCGTTATGATGGAAAACTGGTGTACATCTGGGAGAGTTAATCAGACTGGTTGCAATGAATCAAAGTTACCCCCAAAGAGCCTCACGATCTTTCCCAGGAAACAAGGGTTTCCCTTCTATCATTTCTGCCAGAATACATCCAGCCGACCAGATATCAACAGCTTCATCGTACTTCTGCCACGTAAGCTGGGGGTAGCTGATTAGGAGAGGTTGGAGTTGTTCACAAGACGTTTCCTACCATGATCTCGGGCGCCCGATAGTAGCGAGTTGAAACGTATCTACCATCTTTCGGTTAACCATGCCTTGTATGTCCCATCATGAACTCTCGCTCACCCAGTCATTTGGCTTTCTGTTACTCGAGCGAGTCCGAAGTCACAGATCTGATATGTAACACAGAGGGAATTCAAGAATGATATATAATGAAAAACGTCATGAGAACATACCTTGAGGTCGCAATTCTCGTTCACAAGAATGTTTGAAGGCTGCCACAAATGTCGAAATCGGGAGAAACTTCACCCAGGGACTCTCAGAGCATACCTTGAGATCCCGATGAACAACTCCGGCTGAATGAATGTACTTGAGTCCCCTCAAAATTTGATAGAGGAAGTATTGTATGAACCTTTTCGGTGTGATGTTAGTTTCGACAAAAAACAACGTCCACAAACTGAAACTCACTGTTTCTCAAGCGGTCGCGTCGTAAGAAGGCGATGGAGATCCGTTCCAAGTAGTTCTGTGACGAAGTAGATGTCTTCCAATGGAGATATGAACACATCGTCTGTCCTCGGAGAAAGTGAACGGATTAGTCCAACCCAATTTTGTTGCGTCACGTCGTTTGTACCCACAGAGTGATATGATGTTGTCATGTTGTAGGTGCTTCAGCAGTGACAGTTCCCGGAACGTCCGTTTGGCCAATACTGGTGTAGAGAAAGGCTATGGGCACGTTGAGTACACGGGTGGGAAAGCGCATCAAAATAAAGTTGTCGTTGGGGTCCATTAGTTCAAAATTTGTATTGCACAAGAGTGAGGGAGGCATACCTTGAGAATCTTCTTTATAGCTGTACGATGTGACCCAGTTATAACCTTTCTCGGGGGAAAAGACCTTGAATTCGTACATACCAACTGGAAGTCCATTAGCCAGCTTATCCCGAGCGGAGCTGTGGAAGTGTTTGTTACAATCCGATGGAACGCAAAGTGAGACTCCAATCCAACCAACCAAACCAGACCGAAAGCGCCCATCCCGATGGGTTGAAGGTTGTCATATCTGCTTGTTACTTCAAAGATAGTTCCGAAAACTGCCGTTGGGGAGCTGTTGAGAACTCAAACGTCGTCCCGATTGACGGCAGTGTCAGCGAACCTGTGAAGCGCTGGAACTCTGCTATGTTTGGTTCGCTCGGAGTCGCTTCTCCGTGATTTGCGGTGTGGTCAATTGATTGATGGTTCGACATCATCGTTGGCTGTCGGTCTTGGGGTGAAGAGTTTGCGTGCCTCCCTGATTCAACCACACCTCCAGCCCCCTCCGCAATTGTGACGTCACTTCAATCATTAAAAAAGTCCATTCTATCACCTATTCATCGAGTTTGGTGGTTAGTACAAGGGATATTTTGTCTCCTCGAGCGAGTCTCACCTTTTGAATCTTAGCGCTATGCTCCGGCATAATTTAATATGAAATCATTTAGTGTGGTCATTTGCATTCTTCTTCAGTTACGTCTCTAGAGAAGAGAGAAGGGGGAAAGCGCACTCGCCTTCAAGACCCGCGCCACTTTGGTCACCTGCTTCGGCCACTTGCGGGATATAAATAAAGAGAAATCTCCTTGTTGGTCAAAGTTTCCCATCACGTAAAGCGCCATGGCTGTCCGTGAGTAAAGAAAACTGCGAATCAGCGATCACTGCGGTGGAATAGGTTGGTAATGAATCCCGCTGGACATAACTTGTTCAGGTGCCCAATTTGAAAACTCCAATGACATTGGCGTGTTCGCATCCCTTACCAACGCTTACTGCCTGGTCGCTATCGGAGGATCTGAGAACTTCTATTCTGCATTTGAGGGCGAGGTTGGCGATGCGATTCCCGTCGTTCACGCTTCCATCGGGGGAACTCGGATAGTGGGCCGGCTGACCGTTGGTAAGTGAATTGCGCGTCATTGGGTATCTTCATGTCAGCTTAGTCGGAATCATGCTCAGGGAATCGCAACGGTCTGCTTGTTCCCAACACCACCACTGACCAAGAGTTACAACACCTACGAAATTCCCTCCCTGACAAAGTAGCCATACAGCGCATCGAGGAAAGACTCTCAGCCTTAGGCAATGTCGTCGCCTGCAACGACTATGTCGCGCTTGTGCATCCTGACATCGATCGAGTGAGCTCACGACTGACATATGTCATCATTCTGATTATCTTTAATGAACGTGATTCAGGAAACGGAAGAAATCATTGCGGATGTTCTACAAGTGGAGGTGTTCCGTCAAACAATTGCGGGAAATGTTTTGGTTGGCAGTTACTGCGCGCTAAGCAACCGTGGCGGGTTGGTGAGTTGTTCAGTTCTTTTTGGAGTATTGAGCGCTGCCCTTCATAACATTGAACGACCAGGTACATCCGCGAACCAGCATTGCGGATCAGGACGAGTTGTCGTCCCTGTTACAGATACCTCTAGTGGTCAGTTCCATGATGACACTTTGCTTCGTCCTCCTCGTCATTGAATCTATTATGATGTCATATTTTAGGCTGGTACAGTCAACAGAGGCTCACCCAACATCGGCGGGGGGCTTGTTGTGAATGATTTTGCAGCGGTATGTTCCCCGTGACTGTCTCTATAATCGCTTGAGTTTGACTTTACTTGAAACAGTTTGCGGGCGTTGATACAACTTCGACAGAGCTCTCTGTAATAGAGAGTATCTTTAAGCTACAACAAGCCGGGCCGAGCTATGTTGTGAATGATTTGCGAAATCAACTTATCGACTCAATGAGTGAGTCCACTGGTTTCATTTGGCTATGATTATATGATTTACCACCTGCATTTTTGTCCTGATAAGCATGACCGCTTTCTTTTATAAACCGACGGAGTCTGTTCAGAGGTTAAACATGTAATGCCTGCGTCTTTCTCTAGAAGGAGAGGGGGGGGAGGTGGGGGAGGTTGGAAGAGAGTCGTTTCAGAAGTTTGTAAATACAAATCGGCAGACCTGTCTTCGCAACCCCGATCACCAATCTTTTGGAAGCTTAGGACATTGAGAGACAGCTATTGTGGCCCTGGCGGAGCGATTGCGCTTTGAGCGCAGGACACTGATAATTTGGGACAAGAGTTCGGACAGCATCTTCTCAAGACCCAAGTCCATCCCGCAACAATCCATTGCTCTACAACTGCGCTTGTACAACCGCGTACTGTGCAACTTATTGCTGAACAACCATCCTGGGAAATCGCCCACTCGAAGACCCGGACCAGTCGGGAACAATTGCAGAATCCTCACGAAGTCCTCCTTCCCCATGGGCATATGCGCGAGCAAAGAAAACCAAGAGGAGCGAAAAGTCTCACTCGGCATCGACAGAATGATGGAAGATGAGGCGAAGAAGATCAAGAAGGAGGTCAAAATACTTCTTTTGGGTGGGCATAAAGTAGTTTGCATTCGGGTGAGGAAGACACAAACCAACCATTCTGGGGTTCTCTGAATTAGGGAGCGGCGAATCTGGCAAGTCCACGATCGTAAAACAGATGAAAATTTTGCACCAGAACGGATATTCGAAAGAAGAGTTGCTTCAGTTTCGAGCAACAGTCCATAAGAACACCATTGACTCAGTCGTCCAACTGGTTGTCGCCATCAGAAAGTTTGAATTGAAGTTTTATTTGCGGGAGAACGAGGTACACTGCCGCTCTGACTCGCGTGCCGTTTGATACTCATTTGTGGACCATCAGATCTTTGCGGAACGAATGTTGGTCATGTCACCCGACCCGGACTTTCGCCTTACACCGGAAGTGGCGGATGGCATCGATTTATTATGGCGGGACCCAACCACAAGTGCAGCTTTTGAGCGATCGAGTGAAGCATACATTCTGGATTCTGCCCCATAGTGAGCTCAAATGAATGCGTTCGTACATGCTACTCCATAACGAACACCAACACCCCGTCGCTGTACAAACGAAAGCTTCTTCGAGAATGTGAAACGATTCGGGGAGCCTGACTACATACCAACAGAACAGGATGTTCTCCGGTCCCGAGTGAAAACGACTGGCATAACGGATACACGATTCGTTATGGGGCAGCTCCAAATACAGTAAGCGCACCTCTGTCGCTGCGAGTATTGATGTTTTTCATGGAACTTTCCTCAGTATGTTTGACGTGGGAGGACAGAGGTCTGAGCGACGAAAATGGATCCATTGCTTCGAGAACGTTACGTCCATAATCTTTTGCGTTGCGCTGAGTGAATATGATCAACATTTGATTGAAGATGAGAATATGGTATGAGCATGAAAATGTTCGGATTTCTGTATGTTAAGACTGTTTTGTTTTACAGAACCGAATGTCTGAGAGTCTCAGCCTCTTCTCATCAGTCGTCAATAGCAGATGGTTCCTTAGGACTTCCATTATCCTATTCTTGAACAAAATCGACCTTTTCAAGGCTAAGCTTTCGAAAGTACCACTGGAGCGATACTTTCCAGAGTACGGTGGTGAGTGGGATCAATATGCAAGCTCTTGTGTACATTGTCTGAGTTTCGAATGTGATTAAGGTGGTGCGGATTTCAGCAAAGCTGCGAAGTTTCTACTGTGGAAATTCTCCCAAGAGAACCGTCAAAAACTCAACATGTTCGTCATACTTTCTCTGACAAAATCAAGCTGCATTCTAATGTCCCAGCTCAGTTATCCTCACCTCACCCAAGCCACTGACACCTCCAACATCCGCCTCGTTTTCGCTGCAGTGAAGGTAACCATATTGCAAAATGCACTGAAAGATTCGGTGAGAGCACGTCTAATCAACTTCGAAATAACTTCGACATAAATAAATTTCCTAGGGCATTATGTAATTCCGGTTTTCTCAGATGCTTTTACCTGTTGAATGAGAGGGGTCGCATGACTTCCAACCATTGTGTTTTATGTCTATTTCAACGACTGCAGATGTATTGATGCTGGTTCAAAGTTCATGATCAAAGGGGACGTTACAGTCCCTGCTTGGTTGATGCGGGTCAGAAACAAAGCAACCTCAATATGAATATGTAAAGGTTCATGTCGTTTTTGAACCGATTTCTCCTCCCTCAACTAGCAAAGTCGGACCAATCGCCTGTTGACGTAGCTCTTGACCGTAATCGGTCGGCATCACCCGTCTCCTCCTCGGTACCATCTATAACAGTCACGGTCGACGAACAGAGTGAGGACGAGGATGGCGGCGAAGATACTGGTGCCAGCAATCGTGCGATTGCTACGAGTAAGAACCTCCTTTCGCCTTCTGGACATCAGCGGAAGGGAGGATCGAACTGGACAATGTCCACCACAACGCGTATTGCGAAGAAAAGCAAGAGCTGGAGCTATCTCTCAGCGACATCGTTCATTGATCTCACGGCGACCTCTGCGAGGATGGGAGGTTCCAATGGTTTTATCGTCGATCTAAAGAAATTAAACTCACTCCACCGGGCGACATATGAGGGTGATGCCGAACGAATTCTGGGAATGCTTATCAAGGGAAAGAAGGATGTCAACAAACTTGACAGATTCCACCTATGCACTGCTACAGCAATCGCTGCGACGATGGGAAGCATGGTAAATAACTTCTAGGACCCAGGTATCATTTACTTCTACTAGTGACCTTTCCCTTTCAGGCAGCGCTCGAAGTGCTTTTGGCCAAACGTCCGAACATCAATTTGGTTGATTCGGCTGGGCGAACGCCACTCATTTTGGCATCAATCGAAGGGCACCACGCGGTTGTGAAACTTCTCATGTGAAACTGTGTTCTTCACCAGATTATTCGAGTGATAGTTAATGGTTTTCTTGATACAGAAAGCATGGAGCTAATCTCAACGTTGCAGATCATCTTGGTGCAACAGCACTTCACTACTCGATTTTGGGGAACTCCCAGGCAGTGTTGAGGTCCCTGCTCGAAGCCTGTGCTGATTTCTCGGTTGTTGACAAGGCAAGTATCGAAGGATCGGGGTAGCGGCGATGGTATCTAAGTGAGGCCGGGTTCCTACAGAGTGGCAACACGTTGTTGCATCATGCAGTCCGGCTCGATCAGATCGAAAGCGCAGCTCAATTGATCAACCAAGGCCATGCAGTCGACGTTCTTGACCCTATGGGAAAGTAAGTGTGTCGTCTGCGTTTCGTGTTCACGTGCGCGTGTGGAACGCATATTGTTTTGTCAGAACTCCGTTACACCTTGCGGTCGAAATCGACTCGGTGAGAAGACCCGAATGTTTTCTCTGCAAGAATTTCAACGCCAGATATTTTGTGCCACCAGGAGCCACTAGTTTGCCTCCTGCTTCGAAGTAATGCAGCTCCCACATTATCGGATGCAACTGGCAAGACACCTCTAGAGTATGCTCGGCGATCAGTCGTGTTAGATGTGTTAACACAGAGCTTGAGTGAGTACTGTATTAATCCATCTTGTCAAGTGTACTGTGAAACTGGCAACCGTTTCGCCAGTAACGCAAGAATCTGTTGCCCAAATGACATCCGCCAATACGTCGGGGTTCTTGCCACATGTTCATCGCCAATCGAATCCCGAGGTTTCACGACGGCCATCGGTAACGTTGCCCAACCCTCTAACGTTATCTAATACCACGGGAAAATCACAGTCGGAATCACATATCGAAGGCTCGATTTCTTCCAGTAGTCTTCCTGCCGATTCCAGTCGCCAAATTCCTCCATCAAGGATCTCGGCTCCTTACGACCCGTCGTCTTTTTCGCCGGTCGCTAGTGTGTCGGCTGGTAATACGGATTTCAATGAAGCCATCACGCGGGGACGGTTTGGTGGCAGCCTTTCGGCCATTGGAACTTCACTTAATGGTAGGACAGCTCCAAGTCTTCCTTGGACGCAAGGTAGCAATGTCGGTGAACCAGCTCTGATAGGAGCTGCTCGTGCAATCACTTCAAGCAGCCCCTCTGGAATTTTGGATAACAAAAGTCATGTTGGTTTACTTCTAAATGGGAGGCCATACGGCATCTTATGAGCATTAACCCGTCCAGATATTAATTCCTAAGCCTCCATCCACACTGAATCTCTCCACGGTGGCTCGTTCGCCCATCATCCTTAGTCGGCATAAGCATGCAAGATCATACTCGACTGATCAGCCATCAAACCCGCAGGGAACTTATACGCAAGATTGTGACAAACCTCCCCAAACAACTGAAAGCATCCAACTCAGTCAGCAATTAAATGAGGAGCTTAGGCAGTTGGACAAGGCAAACATAACAAACCCAGTTATCCACCAGGTTTGAGTCATACACTCTAGCAGAATCGTACGGCTTGCTTGTTTAAACTAATCACCAACGTAGGAACCCTCACATACACCCGAGTCACAGACCCCTACCTGTGATACGTCATCCCCTACCACAGTGTTGAATTTGGTGAGCGCTGCTCCACGATCGTCGGAGCATCTTCCCACCACAGTTTTGGATGATCTCGAAGAGCCTTGTCAGCTCAAAAGCCCGGGTGAATTCCGACATGTGGGAAGTGAAAAGGTTACCAAACGTCGTTGGTCTTCACTGTCAGTGCTTTACAATGGGGGCGAATCGAAGCAATCGTCTCCCAGCGACCCTCGCTGGGCTTCCCAAACACTCGGTGGAAAGGGCGGGAAATTCGATGCAGGCAATGTTCTGCCCGAGTTCCATCCAACTGCGAACGGCTCTCGTGACATTGTTGGCTCGGAAGTCTTCAGTCCCATGATCACACGAGTGCCTCTTAAAGGCTCCAGCGAGAAATCCCCTCCAGATTCAGATACACTTCCGTCAACGTCAAAACGGGCGGTTGCCGATAGTACCTTCATCGGCTCTTCGGTTGATCAGCTATCTGAGAAAGATCAACTCTTGAGGTATAAAGAAGCGTATTCGGCCCAATTCGCGGAGCTCACGACGACCATTTCACAATTGTTGGATGATGTTGGGGTATCGCGCCAAGAGTGGCTATCTCTTGGCTCTTCTCCAACAGATCCGTTGTGTTGTGATGGTTCCGTGGATATCCCCGGGTTTCTGAGGATGAAGAATTCAATTCATCGACTCAAGGAACATTTTATAGCAATGAGAGAAGAGCGAGATTCTGTCGTTGCTGCTTTGAAAGATCGAGAGCAGCAGATTGAAAATGTGCATGCTAGCTATCGCGAAATTTTGATTAGCGCCGAATCAGAAAGACACGCACTCATTGCAGAGTATGAATCGCGCTTGAAACATGCTCTTGAAGAATCGCAAATGAAATCCGACGAACTCACAAGCAAAACGGTGGAATACCAGGACACGTTGGAACAATTGAAAGACCAAGCTACCCACTTCCAGTCAGCACTCTCAGATCTTAGAGCTGAAGTCGCAGATCGAACATCGCACGTTATGGTGTTGGAAGGAACTTTGACCAATGAAGGAAGAAGACTGGCTGCTGCAGAACTCCGAAGAGTTCATCTCGAAGACCAGATTGTTGCGCTTACTGCTGAGCTTCGTGATGCGCAGAAAATTGCGAGTGAAACAGCCGCCAGTAATCACGAAATGAAAACCCACATTGCTTCACTGAAAGCGATGAATGCAGATCTTCAAAATCGTCTCAGGGAAAAGGACACGACCACCGAACGAGCACGCCTCCTAACCGTCGACATGGAAGCACGCCATCATACAAAAATTTTAGAATTAATGGCTCATGTTGAAGCTAAAGATCACATGCTGGCATCAATGGATGATCGGATTGAAGATCTGAGACGTCAATTAATAAGAGCGTCCGTTGATCGAGGTGAAATAATTCAACCTCAATCAATTCGTGCGCCACTTCAATCAGATACAAGCTCTGAGGTTATAAAGGTGAGAGTTATTGTACCGTGCGCCAGGTTCCAATCCTTTTAACATTAGATGACCCAAATACAAGCAATATTCTTACGATCTGGACCAGCTTCGTTCACAGTTGGCGGCTCAAAGGGCTTCTCTTTTTGAAAAAGAAAACCAGCACAGGGAAGACATTTCTTCGCTTGAATCCGAGATCTTCGGGTTGCGTCAAGACCGAGAAAATCTCCAACATAATGTCAACGAGTTATGTGTCTCTCTTCAAGAAGCTAAAATGGAAGCCGTATTGAAGGCATCACAACTCGATGAAACTAAGTCAACACTGGTTGGTGCTCTGACCGAACTTGAGAAGTCTTCCGTCACCGTTAAAGGGCATCAGATCAAAGTCCTTGAACTGAATGAGAGCCTTAAAGAAGTGCAAAACAAACATGAAATTTTATTACAGCAATCCGAAGTCACCAAGTCTACCCTTGTCAAAAGTGTTGGGGAACTTAACAATGCTCTCTGTCTTCAGACTGCGGAAATGAACGAGCTCAGGGATAAATTGACGGAAGCTCATGACATCTCTGATGCATGGTCAAGAAAATATCAATTCTGTGAGGCCGACGTCGTCCAGCTTTCGAAGCAAGTGGAAACGTTCAAAGAAGCGCTCTCACTGGAACGTGAGAAAAGAGATAGCGTACAACTTGAATTGAACCGGCTGGGACTTCACACGTCCAATCTTGAGCGCCAGCTGGCACTCAATGGTGATGAGCTCTCATCGCAGCTAGGCTCTGCTCGAAAAGAATTGGAGCGTCTTGGTTTCATCGAGGTGAAATCGATGGAGCTTGCTCGACAACTCGAGGAAATTCATTTTCGGGATGCAGAGTTGAGGAAACAGTATGAGACAATGGAAAAATATGATAACGAGGTGCTCCTTTTGATTCAAGATTGCAGTAATCTTTTTAATTCGATGATCCCGACAAAGAGTTCTAGACCAGTGACATCTGTGGACCTTTGGTACACGTCTGCGATTGCCAGTCCAGGAGCAATGACGTTGACACCAGTTCAACTTTTCAGAGCTGCGGATTTTGGCGAACAGATTGGACATTTAGGAAATTGCCTACTGAACCTTCGTCACATGTTACAAATAGCACCAGAAGAAGAATCTCTTGATAAATTATTGGAGGGAATGAAGCGACGGGTAAATGTCATGCCGGATGAGAAGCCTCTATACAAAGGTCTCCGCGGTCTTATGGTTGCAGTGACGTCAGCAACACAGCAAAAAGTTGTTCAAATTGATCGAGAAACGAGGCAAGCAATAGATATCCTCTCGAATCTAGATGCTGCCGTCAGAAAACTGCTCGAACAAGCGGATTCGACAGCTAGACTTGAGCAGTCATCTGACCTTATGGAGAAGAAAGCTTTATTGGAGAAAAACAATCTTCTTGCGGATCTCATAGGATTACTAAAGACAGATGTTAACAAGCATGTGTCGATAATAAAGCGACAAGAAGGAAGAATCCGAACATTGGAGGATAGCAGGCTTCGAATGCTGGATATGATTGCTAAGCTTCGGAAAGCCAGCGTGCCAATTCAAATGCAGGAACATTTAATGGGTGAGGATGACTGAGTTAAATGGTATCAAATGAATTTGAAGAAATATTTATGTACAGAAGTATGAGGCAGTCTAGTTTTCTTTATCCTGTGATATAATATTAGTTTGGGACGGGTAGTCTTCACACACAAAAGTACGAACCTCGACGCAATTTTCTCCTCCGGAAGTCTTATATCCAAAAATTGAAAGAAGGTTTCCCTTCGGCTTTTTTGCTTTAACCTACCACACAAAGTTCGCACAGTGGGCTTGTGACAAAAGAACTGGAACAAGGAGCTCACATCACCATCCTCCGAGTCGGGCTTTCTCTTTTTCACGTCACTCGTCGGCACGAACTTATCTTTTCGATTGTCTTGCTTGTGGGCTACTTAAAATGACGGCATTAAAAGGTGAACACTTTGTGTGTGGCGATGTGTTACCTTGCGTTTTCAATGTATTCCCTTCCTTCGCTTTCTTCGCGTCTTCTTTACGGCTTCCTTCAGACTTTGGCGCAAAAGGATTGAGCATTTTTGGTCGGGCGGGCTCAATCGCAACGGGTTCAGATTTGATGGCTTCGACTATGGAAGGTGAATATAAGATTATTTCACTCTCCAAGATTTAAATACACATACCTTTCATTACAGATTTCGATCTCGAGTCAAATTTATCTTGACGTGCGCCTGTGAGATCTTGGAGAGACCGCAAAGGTGCCTTTGATCCAGGCGCGAGTTGGTCACTGGTTCCTTCATCCCCCACCAGGAATTGATGGTCAGGCGATTTCATCGAGGCCCGCTCTATTGTTCGCCTTGCATTTATTAAAGGCGTTGTTGTATCCAATGCCCGCGCCCTCAACGCTTTTGCCTTTGATGATCACGCTTTCACATCAATTACAACGAAAAGAACAGTGAGTTGTACGTACCTCTTTCACAATATTGATCCTCTCGGCTAATCCGGGGAGGTGATGGTGAACAGCAAGTTTCACAGCACCATCGAGTGACTGGGAGAGGTACAAATGTGTGGATAGATCCAATGCACGTTGCGCCTTTTCAGCTTTGCAAGCATTCTACACACACACAAAACAAAAAAAAAAAATTAAGGCAACGTAGGTTGACCTCCGTTTGCACGCTTGGATCTTACTTGGATGAGCTGAAGTGCGACTTTGTCAGATTCAATTTTTCGGCGCAAAAGATCACGTTCATCAGCAGAAGCTTGGTTTTCGAGGTGTGTGAGAATGATCTTGAGCCGATACAACCTTTCAAACAGTACTTTGTAAGCACGATAAAATGTGCGGGAAATCAATCAGCTCACTTTTCTTCCATTGCTCCTAAGGAGCTTTCATCTAATGCCAAGAAGGGCGCTTTAAGATCCAATTCACTGATAAGGCGATTGGGATATTGTGGCGATTTTTGGCCCCCCTTCGTGATCACAAACATAAGTTTGCTATCAGTGACACCAATCGGCCAATACCATTCCTGAAACACACGTGTCATCGAGCATGAAATTGCGAGAAAGGATTTGAGTTCCTTACTTGCTTTCCCTGTCTCAATATGCGTGTATCACATAGCGGAGCCCATGCATAGTTTGAGTGCAGCAACAGCCCTCGCAAGACACCTTCTGAATCGTATGTTACCGGAATCTGAGAGCGTACAGTGGGTTTTACGAAAATGTGAATGCGAATCCAAGCCAAACAAGCCTCACATTGTTCTCGCTGAAACCAATCCACGTCAGCTCTGAAGACGGTGATATTGGTAAGGAATCTTTTTTTATGACTTCCATTGTTTCTACATTGTAAAGGCAGTACGAGAGGTTTTGGTCCCCTACCCAGCGAGTCGCATGTTAACACTCCCGTTGTTTCGTGTACTGCAGGAGAACAACTCACCGTGGAATGCGGCACCAGAATGCGTCACTACCATAAAATGATCCTCAAAACTTGTCATTGAGACAAGCGGTCCTGACAGACTCAGAATGTTGGTTTGAACCCCGCTGGTACTGAAGAATCGTAGGTATCGTTGGTCCGTCCCCACCACGGCCCCGCTCGTCGTCAAACAAATGGCTTATAGTGATTCCGACGCTTACAAGACCACTTCGCGTGTAGTTGAATGTAAACGACGTAACTCACCGACCACATTTTCATTAGAGTTCAATTGGATCGTCCAATCGCCCTTAGAGGCCCAAGTATCAAACGGCCGGTACACTACAGTACTAGGATTACCTTGAATTGATGGGCATGCGAATAAAGCCCCGCGGTCACCTTCGGACAGTGAACAGTTGTAGCGTGATTAATCTTTGCTTATCGAAGCAGAACCAGACAAGAGCAGTTTGGCTTGACATCTTCAACATACCTAAGGTGCCCAATGTGAAGTTGTAGTGGTCTGTGAAGGAGAACGGACGCATCGCCGATCGATCTGCACGAGGGCAATGAGTAACTGTGACATGTAAAAGTACCACATATATATGCACCGTGAAATTCGACATGCACGGTCGATTGCGAGTGCTGATCCACGGTATAAATAAATCCTGTCATATTAAAGGCGAGATACCGAGGGCCACGCGAAAGATCCTTTGCAATCGGTGTGCTTCCGGGTTGGAATGGCTTTTGGCATTCTGTGCGATCTTGATCTTCCAAAGGAGGATGTGATATGATTGTTGAGGAGTAAATCATCTGGAATCACCCATCCTCACCATCTTCCACACTCGGTCGCGAACTGAACCTATCCAGGTCTTTTGCTGGACGATGTCTCTGGGGTTTTGCTGGCTCAAAACCGTATTCTGCATACCCTGCTCCATCGTCGTCTTCAACAAATTCGTCATTCAGTCCATCGTCGTCATCATCCGAAGCGGAAACGGTGCTCCCTGCATCATCAGGTAGCTTCTCCTTTTCACCTGAAGCTTCCCTTCCGTTTGTCTTCTTTTTTTCCGCCGCTTCGTCATCAAACAACGCCTTTGCAAGATAATTTGTCTCCTCCTTTGCAGCTTCAGTTGCTTTGCTTTCGTCCGCCGGATTGCGAGACAACACTGGCGCCCACACACTTAGAGTACCCTGAACGTCTCCAAATATCACGTTGCGACCATCACTCGTCCACGATACTGCTGTTACTCGACATGAGTGTTTATGGCGCCCGAGTGCAACCTTAGCTCGCACATCCCACACAGTTACCTGTGAATCGAGACCAACGGATGCTAAATGTGTCCCAGAAGAGGAGAACGCAAGAAGAGAGACATGCTTGGAACGTAGGTATTCCAAGTGCAATTAGTATCATACCACGAAGGATATTTTGGGGTCCCATACTTACTGCAACGTGACCACCCGAAAGATGAAAAAGAGTCGCCCATGTTTCGTTCTCAACAAACGCAATGTCGTTGAGTGACCCCGGGACAGCAAAATACTTTCCCGTGTGATGCCAGCATATCTGGAGACGCTCGAGGTTTCTTGAGTGATAATCAGTCAGAAGAATGGCGCAGAAAGCGAGCTCCCGAACGTACTCAGGTCCGACTTTCGGTACAATGCTTGAAATTGTTTCTACACAAACCGGGGGGTCTTCCCGACAGTCCCACACCCGCACAGTACCGTCTCCGGCGGAAGACACCTGGATAAAGACATCGTTAAAAGATCAAGAGAGTCAATGACATAAAAAATAATGAGGCTTACCAAGTAGTCGCCGGCTGGATCCCATGCCACACAACGTGGATTCTTAGTGTGACCCTTCACGGAGCGAATCTGCGTGATATCCTTGATATTGACAATTCGAATCTCCAATGCCCTTGGGTGATAATGTTACATTTCGGGCCACCGCAGGGAGCTCTATTTCGCCCTTACTCTGTTGCAATAGCCACCCGTGAACCGTCCGGGGAAACTGAGACCCATTGTACCGGGAGAGTAGTATGGAGGAGCTGTTTCTCGAATGTAATGCCACTTTTCACGTCAAAAGCAGCCACGGTCCAGTCACTAGATGCGGACACCAGTTGTGGGGACTGTAGTGGGAACCAGCGGGGGTGACACGGCGCCTTGAATTCTCAACAAGTACGGATACGCACGTGGAGGCTCAGGCAGTTGATGGGACCTTTGTGGTGTTCCACTGAAGCGAGCTCCGTGAAAGTGGGTAGGGACAAGGACTTGATGGTCCGGTCGGCAGCTGCGACGAAAATTCGACTGCAAGGAGAGACCGTTAAGTCCCGTAAGCCATGCAGATGCAGAAAAACATCGAATCACGCACTTTTCACCAGAGCATACGACTGAATGAATAGCGCTCGCCCCAATCTGATGGGAAGCGATTCGCGATCTCGCAGCCATTTGAAGGATACCCTTCCTTCGATCGAGGTCGCTGAAAGTGCTTTTGAAAGTTTCGCCGGGTTCCGAGGTGCGGTTCCTTCAAATCAAGCAAGTAACTTCGTGAAGGTGTTGCAACGTTACTGTGGTCACCGAACAACAGTCCTTTAGCTGAACCTTTCCTCATCCTCGGTGGAGCATCTGCTAATTTAGAGTTCTGTGTTAGGCAGTGATGGCATTCTGGAAGGTGGGTTTGGCTTCCGCGATGTTCGTAACGAAACCAATCACCCTTCATTTTCCCCTTATGTAGCCAGGTACTATCGCTCCCGGCAGTGTTGTGGAGCGTGATGCACAGAACGAATTGGATTCGTCGATACTCACGACCTACAACAGTTTCTCGAGACTCTCGCTTCAGGATCAACGCCAACAGCTTCCTATTTTCGCAAATAGTATGTCCCCCTCGTGCTGTACCATATGCAAGATCTTCTGTACGATGACAAACGTTGATATGTCCAACTCGGACATGGCACTGGTCGTCGTGGTCTCCAGGAAACCATATTCTCCACCTCGTTGAAACGAAACGTCTGCTAATTTTAGTAGGCCAGACTGGAAGTGGAAAAACAACACGTGGGTCTATTCAAAGGGTGGCCATTTTTGTTTTTTAGGGTCTCAATGCCGGCATCAACACAGAGATTCCGCAATACTTACACGAAGCAGGTTGGGCAAATGCGGGACGTATCGTGGCTTGCACACAACCTCGGAGAGTCGCAGCTACCACCGTAGCAGCTCGCGTGGCGCAGGAGATGGCGGTCACTCTCGGTGAGCAAGTCGGATACTCGGTCCGATTTGACGAGAAATGGGATCCGATTCGAACGAGGATCAAATATCTCACGGACGGAATGCTGTTGCGAGAAATGATGGTCGAGCCACTGCTGCAACAGTATTCAGTGGTTATGGTTGACGAGGCCCACGAGCGATCGTTGAACGTGAGTGTTGTGTCTACTACGACCCCGTATTCACATGTCACCTATTGTGTTTCGCTCCTCGCATAGACAGATATCGTCGTAGGTCTTCTCAAGAAGGTCATGCGAAAGCGGCAAGACCTTCGTGTAATAGTTTCGTCAGCCACCCTCGACGCTCAACAATTTCGAGACTTCTTCATCTCAGGGGAGACGATCGCCGAAGAAGAGACGGCAATTCTAACTCTTGATGGTCGAGTGTTCCCAGTCGATGTGCACTTTCGTCTGGAACCCTGCTCCGACTATCTCCTAGCCACTGTGGATGCTGTTGTCAAGATTCACACGCTCGAAGAAGTGGGAGACATTCTGGTTTTTCTTACTGGTCGGGAGGAGATTGAACGTGCTGTGGAACTTATTGAACAGGAGGCAAAGAAGTGAGCCTCCAAGTCGACCACAAGGGCCAAACCTCTGACCCTCGTTCCCGCCTCACCTTAGTGTCCGCAACATTCCTCTTCAACTGCTAGCCCTCCCTCTCCACGGAGGGATGTCGATGGAATCTCAATTGAGGGTATTCGAACCAACACCAAGGAATACCCGCAAAGTCGTTCTGGCGACCAATATCGCGGAGGCTTCGGTGACCATCGACGGTATTGTCTACGTAGTGGATAGTGGATTCGTAAAAGTGAGGCTCGAATTCGTGCACCTCGTTTGATATCGGGGCTCATGTCTATCAAAGCTCCGATCCTACAATCCCCAAACGTGCACGTCCTCCCTTGTGGTCCACCCCATCTCAAAAGCTGCCGCCCAACAGCGCGCCGGTCGCGCCGGTCGAACGCGCGCGGGGAAGTGCTTTCGCCTGTACACGGAGGCCGGTTACGACACACTCCGTAGCACAAACGTTCCAGAAATGCAGAGGAGCGACCTCGTGCCTGTTGCTTTGCAACTCAAAGCGCTGGGTGTGTGGAACGTGCTCAGATTTGAGTTCCTATCGCCGCCACCGGCGGAAATGCTTGCGAGAGCATTTGAGGTAGGTGTTGAAGATTGGTTTGTCTCAGACGCGTACGACAGAATCATTGGCTATATTCCGACAACGGCGCAGATTTTGTATTCACTGAATGCGGTGGACGATTATGGTCGGCTCACGATACCGTACGGTATGCGACTTGCGGAGCTCCCGATCGAACCCATGATGGGTGCTATGGTACGATTCCCGATCATCTTTTCCGTGAGAACGTTTTTTGACCACACCTCGCGCCAGCTTTTCAACAGTGTTCGTTTCCAATGTTCGGAGGAGATTATCACGATCGCGGCGATGCTCTCCGTGGAGGTAAGAATGAATGCACAAGACAACTACTCGGCGGCCGGATGACTATATTTCGGTTTTAGAATATTTTCGTGACGCAGAGCGGGCGGCGGAAGGAAGCGGATTTTGAAAAGAGAAAGTTCTCTGTTGAAGAGGGGGACCACATATCATATTTAAACGGTGAGCAGCATCCAACGCGATACCCGCATACTCTCATATCACTAAAATTGCTTTCGATTAGTGTACAAAACCTTTTTACGGCAGAATCAGAGCCCGTCTTTTTGTCGCAAACATTTTCTGAACTACAAAGCCTTGCAAAAGGTTGGTCGCCGTCACTTCGATTGTTCGCCTTACTGCTCATGATACTATCAACGCTTCCGTGAACCCCACATTAGGCGGTCTCCGTACGCAACCAGCTCCTTCGCTACATCCGCCAATTTAGCCTCTCTCTCACGTCGTCGCACGACGCTACCACGATCCGCAAATGCATCGCCAGCGCCTACTTCTCGCATGCTGCGATGCTCCAGTCTGACGGAACGTGGCGTACGCTTCGCGGGGCGGGCATGTCGCCCGTGCTGCACATACATCCAAACTCGGTTCTACTCAAGATGTCCCCCGCGTGTGTCGTGTATCATGAAGTCGTCGAGACCACGAAGAGCTTCATGAGGGATGTCACCGTCATCGAGCCTCAGTGGTTGCCGGAATTGGCGCCGCACTTTTACACGAAGGCGTGATGTGAGAGTCTTGGTTTGGGTTCTCATGTTCTGAGACGGCTCTCTTGGGAATGAAATAATCACGTACACTTGGACTTTTGAAGGACGAAGTCTGTTGTTAGACGGGGGTGACGTAATAGACGTTATCAAATTTTTGGGGGAGGTCACCCTTTGAAACATATACCAGTATATCTCATTTGCACATGTATGTACTACCAAGCCAATGCGGAAATCAAATCCTTGTCGAGAATGAGGACAGCAATGTCGAGTCGCTTTGGCTTGGGGGAAGGGGGCCTTTGGTTGGTAAGAAGGGTGCCGCGAGCGTTCAGGTACATATCCATTCTCGCTCACGCACCGTTGCTAAAGTACATATATACAACTGATATCACCAAGCCCCGCGCTCCATTTCCCACAGTGCAGAAAGAGCCCTCCCTCCCTGCTACTCATCCAAAAGCGGTGCGACCGTGAAGCTGACAAAGGATTGTTTGGTCTCGGAGACCTGGACGAGATGCTGAACGGGTGCGGGCGTGTTAAGCGGGGGTGTTATTGTCAGGGCGGGCAAGGCACAGTACGGAACAAATATACGAAAAGGGATGCAACACACCTGCATTGACACGAAACCCCTCGAGTTGGTCTTGATCTGGATCCGGGATGACATCGCCAGGGCCTTGAGCGAGGGTTGGAGGAGGGAGAGCTTGTAACTAGCGCCGGGTGTGCGGGGAGGATGGAAGGGGTTGGTACGTGGTGGGAGGGATAGGCGTGACGACCCAGAAATACCAAGCATGGCAAATGCGGTAGATCACGCACCTGAACAGACTCCGCTCCTGGCACGAAAAGGACTCCATAATATCCGTGTTTTTTGGGTACTCGATCTAAACCACATCAGGGCCGAATGAACGATTGAACGTTTGTCGCCCTGTTCATCTCCACACCTCCAATGCACCAAGACCCCACCTCAGCACTCCCCGACATCCCGCTGGAGCTTATTTGGAAGTAAGGCTGCTCGGGGGACACAAGCACGGTGACACGGTCCGAGGAGGCGTCCAGCTCTTGGAAGGCTTCTTTGAGCCATTCGGACTTGAGTGATGGGGACGGGGTGGAGAATGGATGGTGGACCGTGGAGGAGGGGGGGCTGTCAGCGATAGTGGAGGAGTGGCGTGCGACGCGAATATGGAGACGGAAAAGGTCGCCTCTCCGTCCGTATACCACCCATCCCTTCCTCCTGGTACTTCAGGTACACGTCCCCCACGATTTCCAACATATGTAAACCCTCCAGGTGAGCAACATTAACCCTCACAATCGTCACAATCGGCATGGTACACAGTAGACCCTCCAACCGCCCCTGCCACCCCCGCGCCCACACACCCATACCCACTTTGATCACAAACCGACTAATCTCGGGGTCCTCTCGAAACGTCTCCTCGAGCTCGTCGTCGTCCGCGTCGTCTGCGTCGTAGGTGGACAGCACAGCGCGGATCGTGCAGTCGGAGGAGGAGAGTCTGCGGAGGTGGTGGGGCGAGGTGGGGTGTAGGGGTCGGTGAGTGGGTGCGTGGGTGCGTGGATGGGTCCGTGATGAGAAACGAAAGGAATGGTAACATGAGTGGAATGGAAAAAGGGAAAAAGAAGACGAAAATAAAGACCAAAAGTGAAAATAATTGCAAAAGGCGCAAGCAGTAGCAAGAGGAAGCACAAAAACACCCTCATCTTGCACTCTTTCTTTGCACCGCTTCGCTTCGCGCCCGGCCCCCTCCCCCCCGGGGCAAAGAAAGACGAAGAAAACGCACTCAACAACGACCTCGGACGCAGCCTCGTCGTACGAGAGAAGGAGCTTCGAGTGGGTTTGGGCGGACTTGGAGATGGATGGGGTTGTGGGTGCCTGGGTGGGTTGGGCGGGTGTGTCATTGGACGTGCCGTGCAAATGTGCCATGTACAACAATCGACAATCATGGTCATATGCAGTGGTGTATCCAGCAATCCGCGATAGTAGCCATATTGATGGCATTTCTGACATTCTTCCAAATCAGTTGATATTCGGCGTTCCCTGCAACCCGCCCATACGGCCACATGCAATGGCATATCCGGTAAACCGCGACAGTAGCCATATGCAAAATGCAGTCGTCCGCCAAAAAAAAAAAAAAAAAAGTGCCCATGATATTTGTTGCCATGATATTCCGACATATCCGGCAATCCTCGATAGCAGTCATATGCAAAATGCTGTTGTCGGCCAAAAAGTCCCCATGATATTTGTTGCCATGATCTTCCGACATATCGGGCAACCCTCTCCACGCGACCACATGAAAATGGACCATCCCCAGACCACTTACGTTGCTGGACCAGGACGGCTTTTCCGATTGCGTTGGTGTAATGTCACCAAACATGTTGAGGCAGTCGAGAAAGACGGCGAGCGAGACGACAAATGAGGAGGGGGACACAGTTACTGCTGCAGCAGCTACCGCGTCCGGGTCTTGGTGTGGTTGTGGGGCGTGGGGGCCGTGCTCGTTGTCACCATTGGCATTTCCACCGTTGGCATTGGGAAGGATGCGGCTCTGGATGTGCTGCGGCACGGAACCGCCGAGGATAGTGAACTCGTCAAAGAGCTCTGCGGAGTAGAACGCGTGGCCAACGACTGATTTTGAGTCCGAGATGATTGCTTCGAAGCCTGCGAGGGAGAGGCGGAAGAGGGCTTTCTGGATGTGAGTGGGTGGATGGGATGGGATGGGATGGGGGTTGAGCGGGGGCAGTGGGCGAGCGAAGCGGGTTGGAAGGTGGGGAGTGGGTGAAGGTGAGAGGGAAGCGAGGGCGGAGAAAGAAAAGCGAGAGAACCGACATCTCTGAACGCGACACACTTGAGCAAGTTGTAGAAAGGTCTGAAGTTTGCGAGTCTGATCTGCGAATGCGAAGACGGGAGTGCAGGTGAGCGTGGCAGGAGAAGAGCGTGGCGAGAGAGCGAGCGCAGCACGCACGATTGCGGAGAATGGCGCAGGCTCGTCGTGTGCGCGCGTGTCGTCGTCGCGTGCCATCGGATGACTGTGTGTGTGCAGTTGGGCTGCGGTCGGGTGGCCGCAGGAAATCTTCACCTTTGGAAAGAGAAAGTAGAAGCACACCGCGCACAATAATGACGACAGACTCGCCCGCGCCGCAACCCGCGCCCGCACGCACCGTTGTGCTCGACGCCGGCCCGCTCCTCAGGCTGCCGTCGTCTGCACTCGCGGCGCTGGACGCTCGCCTAGTCACAACCCCCGACGTGCTCGCAGAGGTCAGAGACAAGAGGGCTAAGCAGAGTCTTGCCGCGCTGGCAGTCGATGTCCTCACACGGAATCCGTCAGAGGAGGCGTTCGATGCAGGTGCGTCTCGCTGTTCTCCCTCTCTCCTTGCAATCTCGCCCCGGTTTCAACTCCCATCAAACACCCCCCTCCTTCTCCAGTAACTTCCTTCGCAAAGAAAACCGGCGACTTCTCAGTCCTCTCAGTCACTGACTTGAAGGTCCTCGCCCTCACATGGATGCTCGAAAAGGAAGCCCGTGGGTCCGCTCACCTCAGACTCGCTCCCAGACCCCCCACAGTCGTCGTGCCCGGCGCCGATTCCAACGGGACAGTGCAAAAGGAGTCAGTGCAGGGGTCAGTAGAGGCGCCAGCGGTAGTAGAGGAAGAACACAAGGAGGAGCAAGGTCGGAAGGAAGGGGAGGAGGTCATTGCCAGACAGTCAGACTCGGACTCTGACTCTGAAGATGACGACGAGAATGAGGACGAGGAGGGCGAGGGCGAGGGTGAGGAGGGTGGGGGTGAGGGTGAGGGCGAAGAGCAGAGACAGAATGGGGAGACGAAGGAGACAGAGGCCCAAGACGAAGACGTCAACACCACCAAGGACCAACCAGACTCCCAGCCGATCCCAGCGCCCGTCGATTCCCGACCCGCTGATGCCTCTTCTCCTGCGGCTCCCTCTACCTCCCACGCTCCTTCCACCACCCCTGCTCCCTCCACCTCCACCTCACATCCCGCTCCATCCGCATCCACATCCACCCTCACCACCAACCCCGCACAACCAGCCACCGCCGACAACGACGACGAAGGGTGGATCACTCCCGCAAACGTCCACCTGCACAAGGCCAAGGCCGCGCACAAGGGCAAGGCGCAGGACGAGGTGTGGAGTGTCGGGTGCATGACGGGCGATTTCGCAATGCAGGTGCGTGACGCGAGCGCAGCGAGCCCGAAGCCTAAGCGCCGCTAGGCGCTGACCGAGGAGTCCGCCGGAGGCGAGTGATCTGCGTGAAGCGAGAATGATGCAGCGCGGAGCGGATAATTGGGTTGGTCGGGGGTTGGTTGGGNGACACGAGGACTTGAGATGGGGAGACTACCTGCGGGAGTCTCAATGGGCACATGTGCAGGGCTTGGATATTGAGACAAGGAGTCGTGTGGAATGGAGAGACTTGAGGAGGCGGATCTCGGTGGGAGCTCAAGACATAGCAACCGCACCACGCTCCTCTCCATCAAACCGCTGCACGCTCCCACTCACGATCGCTCCCCCTCCCCCACGCTCACAGAACGTCCTCCTCCAAATGAACCTCCGCCTGCTCTCCCTGGACGGCATGCTCATCAAGAAGGTCAAGACGTACGTGTTGAGGTGTCATGGGTGTTTCAAGTGAGTTTTTTATTGGGCGGGTGGTTGGTGGCTTGGCTCGGGGATGGGGATGGGTGGTGGAGGAGTGGGCGCCATGGGTATTGTTTCAGGACGGTGGGGAACGGCGACAGAGATGTGAGGCAGGAGAGTGGGTGAAGGGTAGCGTAGAGTAGAAGGATGGGCTGGGAGCACAAGGTGGTGTGTGGTACGTGGATGCGAAGTGTCAAAGTGGAACATGGAATGTAGAGCTGGCACGAAACTTCGCGGGCTCACCGGCACCGTCATGGTCTGAAATCGGATCCCTGCACGCGACTCTGTCTCTGTCGGGAGCCACGACCGTCGATTCTCCGTCCTCACCGCGACTGACACAACAACCCTCCCCCCCGCGCAGAATCACAACGGACATGTCCAAGAAGTTCTGCCCCTCGTGCGGAGGAAACACGCTCATGCGCGTCTCGGCGCGCGTTGATGCGGACGGCGGGATCAGGGTGTTTTTGAAGAAGAACTTCCAGTATAATTTGAGGGGGTCTAAGGTTCGTTGGGGCCAGGGGTGGAGTGGGTGGGAGTTGAAATGTTTAGGGATTTGGGCAAGCCAGAGTGAGGAAAGGGGGACTGGAGAGAAGGGGTCGGCGTTGCTTTGCGGATCATTTTAATCGAACTGCCATCTCACACACTCGACACTCTCCCCCTATCCGCACCGCTGTATCCTCCCCCACCCCGATCCACGCTCGCCGTACCGCACCCACACCTTACGCACAGTACAACGTTCCCCCGCCCCAATTCGGTCGCAAAGCGCAGAACCTGATTCGGGCCGAAGACCAGCCCGAGTACGTCAAGGCGCTCAAGACGCAAGAGTGGGCGGTACGCAAGGACTTGCAAACGCGCGCGCACTTTTTCGACCCGGACTGGGCTCCCGACATGCTCGTCCAGGACGACGCCGACCGTCGGCGGGCGCTCAAGTCGGCCCGACAGAGAGGAGTTGCGGGACCTGTTGTAGGGTATGGAAAGAAGAACCCCAATGAGGCCCGTAGGGGGGGTGGAGGGAAGAAGAAGAGATGAGGTGGGGGGTGGTAGGGTGGTAGGGGAAGGGAAGGGCGGTTGTGGGCAGTGTGAGGGCAATCGATTCGCGTGTATGGATTTGAGTTACGAATTGGTATCATTGAACATGGAGGCCACAGCCGATCTTCCACCATTCATGGAGCTTCAACTGGAGCGACCCAAGGCGAAGAAAAAGACCAAAAGCAAACCCAAAGTGGAGCGCGTCGTATCGGATACGCGGGAGGAGGCGTCCCAGCGAGTGGGCGAGAGTCCACGTGACCAACCGGCTCAACCTACCGCGGCGATCGACGCCCCAAAGCAGGTCACGGAGGTAGAGGCAGTGGGCGTGGATGATGCGAGCTTAGTGCAGTTGCTGGAGCAGGCGAGGGAGGAGGTGGACGATGTCCGGCTTTCGGAGCTTACGCACATCGTGGGGGACAGGGACACGCAAGACGAAGTGAGTGTTGTTTTTCACCGGGTAGAGGCCCAAGGGCTGTTTTCTGAACTTTCTGGGGGTTCTGCAGGTTCACTACCCTTCCGCGCCGACACTTGACGAACTAGATGATGCATTCCTCACAGACTTCACGGGTGATCCTGCCCAGCAGTACCCGGAGCTGTACTCCACCGTCGTTTTCGAGCGTGAGCACCTGTACCCCGTCGCTGCGGACGATCAGTACCACGCCGTGTTGTCGGACGTGGTGGAGCCCTCCGCACCCCCCCTGGACATGTCGGTGACGGACACATTACCCTGTGAGCCCATCACGTCGGTGCCGCTTTCGGAACTACACGCGCACTATGACCTTACGCAGCGGTCTTCTTGGCTGCGCACGCGGATGGAGGAGATTGCGACAGGTCACGCCGATTTGGAGATGACGCCGTTTTTCGCGTTGGTGTTACAGTATCGTACCGCGACCGAGGCGTTACAGACGGCGCGTCTGCGCGCGCAGGCGGTGATTGTTGAGTCAAGAAACCTGGCTGGGCGGGCTTGGCGCGTGGTGCGGGAGACCAAGGTCGAGAAGGGGTTGTGCAAGGACGGGCGGGAGTGTTCGATCAAGTACCAGAACACGCGGGCAGAGCTGGACGAAGATGTGGTTGCGAAGCTTGAGGCAACGCTGGCGGACTTGCGGGAGGTGGCGTACGGGGAGGTGGCGAAGCAGACATTCGAGACCAAGCTGGCAAAGTTGAGAATTCAGGAGGAGATAAACCAGACACTGGTGTCTTATGCGGAGCTGCAAAAATATCAAGCACAGTCTCAGAAGTCCGATACTGCTGCCGAGCAGGCATCTCGATCGAATGCTCCTGCCGTGGCCCTGATGGAATCCTCTGGGGTCGGAGCCATTTTACCCATGCTGGCGGTACTGTTCCACTTCGCACGAACACCTGACCACAACCAAGTCTCTCTTCTACCAAAGATGTCGCTTCCCTCCACGGGGACTTCTGCTTCGTCTTTACCCTCCTCTCCTTTCATGCGGGATATACGTGGCTGGACGTGCCACCTCGTCAACGCGACATTGAGGCTCAACCAAGGAGCTACAAGTCAATATCTACTTTGGGAAGTCTTGAGGACACCGGGAATTGGTGATTGGTGAGGAATTGGTGACTTGAGAGGTGCATTCGGGATTGTTAACATGACAACCGCCACTGCAGGGGGGCATGGTTTCTTCAATTCTCCCCACCATCCATACTCTCAGACGGATGGATTGACAACTACCTGACTTCTCTATGGTGCATGATGAAAGACGCTTTAAATTCCAAGGAAGTTGAATCAGCGGAACGGCAACAGGAGCCTGTGGACGACGACGAACTTGAATGGGTAGTGATACAGGACACTGAACTCTCTGAGATCCGAAGACCGCAGGGTGGTGTCTTGTGAGTGTGGTTACTTATTCGACCTCCAATCGTGGGACATTCAAATAATGATTTCTTAATACTAAGATGGGACTCCGACTATGCCGTACTCCTCGATCAATTCTCCCCTCCTCATGTAATGTACACTGTTGGGAGCCAGCTCTTGTCCTCCTATTCGCTAGAGAAGAACGGCAACTTCAAGTTGGGGTTCGCAATCATGACAAAATTTTTTGCCGTCGCAGAAGCGGTCGTCAAGGCTCTTTCTTCGGCGTTGGATGGTGCTTTGGCGAAAAGGACAGATTTAAAAATGATTGTCAAGCGTGCGGCACAGGATGCGGTTCATGTCGTCAACCTTGTTGCCCACCTTTTGGCGCAGCATCAAACCATGGACGATACATTCTATCCAAACACACTCTCCGCCGTGACAACGTGTCGGAACGAAATCGACGCGCTTGCAATCCGGACACTCTGTCGTCTCCATGGATGTTGGGTGCCTGGGGTTTGGCAGGTGTCCAGTGACATCAACTTTAAGTTTCTATCTGTGGATGCTCTTTGGAAGTGTGCACTAGAGACTGTAGCAGGCCGCTCTGGTGATTCCTCAGCTTTAACAAATGGTGAAACGGCACTTACAATATCGTTTGATTGGAAAGAAGTGAAAGGAGAACCGCTGAAGCGCCTTAAACGTTGTAATCCGGAGAGCTTGGTTTATATGATGAATTTTTGGGGTTCTATAGCGTCAGAGGCGGTCGCAAGGTTACAAACGGCTCACCATGACTGGACGGAACAGAGGAAAGCCAGAAACGTGTTGCAACTGGCACTGTATCTGTTGTGGAAAGCGAGGTAACTAGAACTTTCTCAGGAAAAGCACTGCATGACCGGCTCACGTAACTTGCTATGATCGCACAGCTTTCGTGATGAGGATTCACAAGAGCACCTTTCCAGAAATGGGAAGGATATTTTGAGTTCAGTTGTTTCTAGATCACCCCAATTGATTTCACTGCTAGTTTCGTGGACAGCAGAGCAGGCCTCCGAAGTTACTTGGGAAACTGTAAAATACTTGTTCCAAGGACTGCCACTAAAGAGATGGCACCCTGATGAAAGAGATCTTGATGTTTTCCACGACCTCATATTACAGGACGAAAGCTCTGCGAAATTCGTATTACATGTCATGGACAAGATGGAGTGGGGATCGGTTACCGTGAATGATGGCAGTGGTTGGAGGCAAGTCTTGATTGGTTCAACATACCTATCTTGATTTATGATAGCATGTCACTCCATGCAGCAAAACGCGACTATTTTTACCGCAGGCAACACATTATAGAGTTGCGGTGTCGCTCTTGCAATTTGCTCAACGATATCTTGGGGGACAAGTATCGAAGGGTGGACCGAGTGACGATTCAAACGTTTCTCAGCAGATTTGGAACATTCTAGAGCAGCTCGAATTGATCGGTGTGCCTTCTTCACCTGCCTACTCACTTGAATTGTCACCATTTAATGATATGAAAATTGTCAACGATCAATTCATCTCAAGGCTGGATCCAATGGTTTTATTTGTTGAATTAGCATCGCCCGTTGTATCTAAGGATTGGCTGATGTTCACTGAAAGAGGGTGGTCCTGGCTGCAGAGATTGCAAGAAATTGCTCCACCCAAGGCATTTGTCAGAGCAACAGATGTCGTCGCAGCTCTTGCCTTCAGTCATGGTCCACAGGTTTTTGATGATGAGGGCTTCAAGCAGGTGTGACGAAGTTGTTTTCTTTTGTTGACCCACATTTGACACTGTGCGCGTCCAGCTGTTTGTCGGTGTTTTCGCTTCGCCAAAGTCATACGTGCAGCTAGCTTCGCAAGTTGTTGAAACAACATTGCGAAGCAGACAGTTGGTCAGCCCAATTCCAGCGGCTGCAAGGATCCATTTGTCAAGATTTTTGCATACCCCTCGCACATTGAACGAATACTTTCCCCTGTCACTGCACTTGTGGCTACGAGCTGTACTGCTGAACAGTGATTGGATATACAACATAGAGGCTGTTCAAACCGTTGATCTCTTATTTCATGTGGCTGCAGTAACGTTGAGGTCATGGGCATCAATCACGCCAATGCTTGTGGAAGTCTGTCAGAAGTTGCTTATTCATAAGGCAGATGACTCCATACTTAGACGAATGGCAAGCCGTCTTCCAACGTCTTACATGCCCAAGGGAGATGCAATCAGTGCATTTGCACTATCGGCGTATCAGACAGGAACAATTGTTGGGCATTGTCCACAGACGTGGTCTGACGTACCTCAGATATGGTTGGGACTGCCTGGTATCAACGTCAACTATTTTTGGTTTGCTGTAGCAGGGCTTCAAGCAGAAGCAATTGCAGAGACTGCGTTAAGGAAGACAATAGGTGCCTTGTTGCTCCAGAATGGAACAGAATCTGTTGAAGATATATTCCGACAGCTAAAATTGCCACCTAAGCCACTTCAATACTTTTCAATCATTCGTATTGCTGAGCATATCATCGCCTCCTCGCCAAACAGCACTCAGCTTCCGTTGCTTTGGGATATGTTCTTACATCTTTATTTTGAGAGACTGGATGATCTCAATTTGGATATGGCTCAATGTTTTGGATATCGATTTATAAACACTCCAACAAACGCAGGTTTGATGCAAAAACTTTTCGAACGATTAAATGAGGCAACAGAGCTTTCAGACAAGTCAAATTTATCTACTATTCAAAATATGGGAGGCTACTATCGCAGCGTCTTCTTGTGGCTCTCTAACAAGGGCTTAGTAACTGGGAAAGAGTACATAGGCAATCTCGGCCCCGAGTATTCTTTCGCTGGCCACATTCAGACTGTTTTGTGCACGTCAATTTCGAGTCTGCAGTCACCGTGGTTCTCTGTAATTGAAGCATCGAGTGGAAACAACGGTCCACAACGTGAGGAGCAGCATGAAGCCGCGACAGTTTACAAATCTTCACATCAGGAGAGTTCAATGCCAGAGTCAAACGCACAGCAAAGCCCCGACTTGCTTTTGGGGACACCAATTGTAAAAAGCGCAAATGTCCAGGTGCATTCGGAGCTCTCTTACCTTGTTGACAAGGCAATGGAGTTTGAGAAAATGCGGGACCGACAATGTGGAGCTGATGCAAACTATGTCGAAATGTTGCGCATTCTTTATAAGCCACATCAGACTGCTAGTAATGGCAAAGCCGATTGCCGTTTCTTACTCCGGACATCATGTGCTGGTGCCGCAGAAATATGCTATCTGCAAGTGACTGCAGCCATTGTCGATGATGTTAAAAATAGCATGGAGGACAACAGAAGCAAATCGGAGATGAACATTTTTGTGGACAACATGAGCCTTCCCGTCGTTGCGTCATTGTTGCGCTGCCTAAAGGGATTAAATACTGATATCAGTATACTTAATCCTTCAGTCGCAATGCAATCATCCGGGGACCTGTTTATGACACTTGTCAACGCAGTCAACGTTAAACTCAGGAAATATCCTCCATTGAGAGTGCTTTTCGATCAAGCTCTTCCCAGTCTTGCAAAAAAATTCCTAACTGATGGCAGTCAAATTATGCCCAAGATATTCAACGCGCTGATCCAACAGACTGATGATGAGGAAAAGTTCAGCAATCTTCTGGCGTCGTTTCATCCAACTCTGGTACCACTTGAGTTTGTTTCAATGTTTAGCCGAGTACTTCAAACGTCGCACATGGACCATTCTCGTTGTGGTTTGATTCTTCTGAGGTTCAATGTTAATGAATGGCTTCACCTCATACCAGAGCCATCCGGAGAGCTACGGCTTTCACTACTCAAGGTCATATCAAGCTTTTTGACCAATATCGAACCTTCCTTGGACAAAACCCCAAACGATGTGTTGAGAAACAATTGCCGTTCTATCTTAGAACATGCAGTGTCGAGGGATGATGACATAAAATGTATTCGATACGCACTTGAGCATCGCCAGAGTGTGTTACTGGAAGGGCTATGTGATGTACTGGAGGGTACAGAATCTGGACCTCAGATGCAGCGATCGTATATGTTTTTCAAAGCAATTATTCAAGATGTTGCGTCTGTTTTCGCAATAGCCCAAGCATCAGCACAGACGCTAGCATTACATGATCAATTTGGTGGTGTCTTGAGCCATATAAGTAAAATTCTCATTCTTGCGTTCACAGCCCTAAAGCGGCAATACCCCGCAAAAGAGACGTGGCTGCTTTTGACATGGGTTTATACACCATGGCTTGTTGCCCAATCGTCTTTGTCTCCTGCGATTATACCAAAAGCTGCGTGGACTCCGCAAAACTCTGACAGTGTCAAAACATTTTTGGAGGTATTTGGGAAGGTTGCGAAATGCCTTTCAGATGACGACACTGCAGTAATGGAGACATTATGGGAGTTTTATGCACGTGTTGTGAGGTCTCAAGCTCCTGATTTTGTGCTGGATATTTTTCATGGAGTTCTGATTTCAAGCCACTTTTCCTGGGAATGTGTTGTCTCGACGAAATTTTTTAGCATGACTCTCCTTGATATGATGACTAATGGAAGTTTGAAAGCAACATCTGAGTACTTTGTGGCAAGAATCCTGGTGGAAGCGAGGCTACTTCCTGGTAGTGAATACAACTTACCCTCTTTGAAAATTATTGCAATGCTGTTCCAGAACTTCAATTCTACGACTCCTAAGAATGAAGAACTTTTTAGGACCTATGAGAAGCTGGAAAATATTGTGGACAATAACATGAGAAACATAAGCCGTGAGGAGCTTTCTGAAGTGTTCTCCATTTTCAAAACTTCTTGGGAGGAACCAGTCACTTCCATTACGAATCCTTCAGAACTGTGTTCGTTAGCGCTCTCACTGAGGTTTCTTATCAAGCTTTGTAATGCTGGTGATGATTATTCACCGGGGCTTGCAAACTATGCGCAGTTCTGTGTCATGCTCCTAGCTGCACAAGTTGCAGATTTCTACAACCCTGTTCCACGAGTTCGTAATTTTCAAAATGATTCAATTAGCGTGGTTACACAGGAAATTTTCAGGATGCTGGATAACGAATTGGCCAATGCCTCTGTCGACAATTACAAAACCTCATCTTTGTCTAAAGAAGCGTGGGAATGCTTTCAACAGTTGCTGTCTATTTTGAATAAAGTTGTTCCAGGGGAAATGCATGAAAGTATTTTGGACGGTCTTCTTAAAGGAATTTCTGTCTGTCAGCAACCATTAGCTGTTCTCCAACGATGCTGTGATACTTTGGCATCTTTTGAAGTACTCACGACAATGACTGAACATGCAATTATCCGTGCACGTGTCCGTGGGGTAACATGGGACTCCATTTCAGAGCACTTTTTTGTTCCTAGTATATCATCAGACAGTTATTTTGCTGTCTGCACTAAGAGGTACTGCCCACTGACGCTGTACTGCTCTACTTTGAAGGGCATTGCATTGTGTCATTCAATATCAGAGGAGTTGATTTGGGACGCAAGGATAAGAAGCTGGATAGTTGAATTGAAACCTGAGGCAGGCAGGGAACTTCATGTTGCAGAGCTTGTGAGGCATTTTGCAAAGAGACTGTCAGATATAAGAATAGTACAAGGAACACCTTCCTGTGATCTTCAACTTGTTGGTGCTGCTCTTTTAAATTGGGGGCAAGACAAAGACCATTCTGGCTTTCTGGGATCAATTGGAATGGGCTCAAAGTCGCCCTTTCAAGTTGAATTTCGTCTTTTCTGCAAAATCATTGGGACATTCCTGATCACAACTGGCACATCAGTTGAAGGTGTTGATGGGGTAATGAAGTCTACCAAAATGATTGGGGCACTTGGTGCTCTGCCACATCAGCATGCAGATTATTCTCATCACAAAGATACCATCCTGCATAGTGTTGCATTTATGGAAAACAGGCAGAAGGGGGTACCTGATATGGTGGACCTTGTGAACTACTTAGTATTGAATTTACCACTGATACTGTGATAGAAGTTTTGCTTTTTGATACCCAATAGGACCTTGTTTTTGTAGATATAAGTACAAATTTAAAGTTAGTGCCTGTCACCACCCAATGGAGATTATTAATGAATATTGATTTGAATCACTGACTTGGTTTGAGATTGTGTGGCTCAGACCATTAACTCCATGATGCCAGAGAATTATACATTTGTTAGGCAGTGATGCCAAACACAGATGCTGACGGCAGGTGGACTGAGGCAGTCGTAGCAAATGATGTACTAGGTACTAAAGCAAATAACACATTGCTGTAGAAACTCACCTGAGGCAGTGGTAGCAAATGATTTCTTCCTGCCCCTAGTTGACAAAAACGCTGCCAAGTGCAAATGTGCATGGACCACATGACTGCGGCAACACAAATTGGTGTGATAAAATTTGCCATATCTGTTATATAATTCAGTGCAATTTTTAAGATTACAATAAATTTAGGTGTGGCAGGGCACTGATGAGAAAAACATCAGTGACAGCACATGCCAGTAGGTTGTCTAGTAACAGTTTGAGGTCTATTGCAGACCAAATAAATGTGTAATCCACCCCCAGTACAAATTACCTGGCACAACATTCTGTAGAACACATTGCTGCTTCACAGTACCTGGAAGCAGGTACTCTAGCAGAACTTTGCATATTCAACACAAAGGGTAGCCAACTGTGGAAATGTGTATTGCTTGAGCTGGCCACATCTCACACATTGATGTTGGGTTGCTGTTGAAGTTCTTTGGCAGGTGAATGATCTAATACCTCAGGTTCTTGGACAATGGCTCTTTGAACTCAACAAGACCTATGTTTGAAACCACTGTGCACAGATGGTTTGTGGTGATGCCTGGCATGGATGCTTGGGCATGAAGGCAAAGCAATGATTTCTAAAAGACAACTGCACAACATAAGATTCCACCAAAGCAGATGCACAAAGAGATTTACACACTGAATTGGTTAAAAAAGATCACTGAGTACCTCTGCCTACTGGCCACAGCTACCTGAATCACACATTATGATTCTCTTTTGTTCCTGCAGGGCTGGCATCTCTTGGTTGTCCCTGCCTCAGAAGTGGGCCCAATAATAGCACCCCCAAGTGATCCATGGATTTTCCAGCTGAGGAAAGGGTGACACATGGTGACACATACCCAAGTAAGCTAGGTTACCACCCAAAAAATGGTAGCACAGAGCAACATGCAAACCAACTGTTGGTTCAAAGGTGTAAAATTTCTTCATGTTCTTTGCAATATCCATATTGTATTTATTCAATATTTTATCTATACCCATACTTGGCAGGAATTGTTTCAGATCTTTTGAAAAATTATGTGGCAAGCTGTCTTGAGGGCACAATGAAAAATTGGAATTCGACCCCTGAGGCCACTGTTTACTATTTTTAATCATGGTTTTTGTCACCATAGCTTCAAGTGACATCCATTGACATGGTATATATAGTGTTAGGTGCTGCGCCACTACTGTGGTCACGAGATTAGATGTGTGCACCTGCAGGACGTGCCCTAAGTTTGGCGTCACGATCCTGCAGGTGAGTTCCATGTATAAACCAACTCATCATGTACTTCTAATGATATAAGCACGATCCTGCAGTTTACAAGCTCGTGCAGCTCAGCTGGGTTGTGTAGCATTACGCCAAACTTCCACGCCCCGTTTTTAGCTTATTGCAAGGCACAGAAGGTTTACTGGGACACNATTTTTTGCACAGACATACTCTCTTATCATATCTATCAGCACAACTCGTCATCGTTGGATTTATTTTCCTCAGTGAGCCGTAATCTTGACTGGCGTAATTCCGACTGTGGAATCGCGGACGAAGAACCAAGCGCTATATCATATTGTTCTCAACGGCCGTACGCGTCTTATAAATTAAGTATTTCAACTTCAAAGTTTCATCAGAATTGAACTATTCCTCGTTGAGTTATCAGCAGTTTTGTGAGCAAAGTGCAGCCATCATCAAATCTGCACCCATTATTGTTACACAAACTACTCAAATGGACTCATCTAGCAATTATCACACTCCTGATACACCTATTGATCAAAGT
>KQ965787.1:0-20638 GCA_001574975.1 Gonapodya prolifera JEL478
TAGCACAATTGGAGCTGGGCATGAAGTTCTAATTCCCGAAAATACCCCACCCTCACCCAGCGTTCTATTGCACCCTAACCCTAACCCTAACCCTAGAAGCGGACTACAACACCTTATCGATCGCCGCCAGCATGTGGATCGACATCATTGAGTTCATTGGAGCGTCACAGTTTGGGCTCATTTGGACATTGACAGAGCCGGGGCTACCACCATCTGCTCTACGAGAAACAGACGGGGCTGATCCAATCGAGACGCGCATGGTCAGGTTTTTGAACCTTGCCGCGCAGGGGTGTGCAGCCAAAGGAAAGGCAGTAGTTGTTGCGGATATGAAGCCGGTAGATGTTTTAGACGACCTTGAGTGGGTGACAGGGAGAGTCGTCTTGCTTTTGTGAAGTGCACTGCAGTCGTATTGATGTGTAGAACATGGGTACTATTTGTACATATAGCTATCCTCCTATATTTCGCCTCAACACGCCAATTGTTTCTATTAAACTGAAGAGCGTGGTCCTTCTATTTGAAAGAAGACCTTTTTGACAAAAACAACATTTGTCCAGGCCACGGATCAGATATTGCACATTTGGTACAGGGCACTGTTTGTTGATCTCCGCAAAGACGGTTCCCACTGTTGGAACCACAGACGGTTTATGTTCATGGTAGTTACCTCCGGCCCAATGCGCAGATCTGGCAGATTGCCAAAAGATTCAGAAATAGAATTCCGGGGCTCACCAGGTGATATGTAGCTTTCAATGCTGATACTCTGGTGCCATCCATGGATTCTGTGAATGATAATTGTTCTGCTAGACAAACCTTCGTTTCCCAAAAATGCACAGTCTCCTTCGATTACTCCTTGACGTGCCATGGAATGGCTCACCTCGTGGGTTTTCTACTTCACTAATGGAATCGGACCATAAACTTTTGAAGGAGCTTTATAAAACCACAAACCACCAGAATTTCATGGAGCAGGTACAGTGCATCATTGTTCAGTTTACAGTAGCTGGTACATTAAACTGTATACGTTCTCAGATTACTGTGAAGCTCCTTCAGCGGGAAAAGGTTCTTCTCTACGATGTTGAAAACAATGACCCCCGTGTTGCAGTACCTGCCGAGCAGCTGCCAATAGCACCAGCACTCGCTATACGCCATGTCGTACTGGAAGGTCAGCGTATGGATTGTACAACTCTTGCAGAAGCTGCAACGCTGGTGGACCAGTGGGCAGGTGTATCAAAGTTTACCCTTAAGCTTTGCAGCTTCATCGACTCCGAAATCCTGGGCAACAATCATAGTAACAAGGCTAACAAGTGGCCGGTGCTCCGATCACAAACTGTAAGTAGTTGCCAGAAGCATGCTCTCAACATAAATCATTATGTTTCTCCAGGTGAAGGTCTATAATACCTTGCTTATTCAAGATTATGACAAGGTCTGCCGACCTCATTTGGACCATGTTCGTTGCTCGCCCTCGTTTCACAATAGGGAATGCAAGTATTGGTTTCTCTACCGTACACTCCCATCAACCAGAGGCTTGCCTGGTGACCCCAACTTATTGGATGGTGCGGCAGAGTCTCTTGGGGACAGTGGCATGCGTTACTTCGTGGGGCAAGCACTTCTCCTCTTCTCCATTGTCTGGGATGGGAAACCTCTTGATGTTGTTCTTTTTCGCTCCTTTTGAGTGGTTTCTCCCCCCACTATCACCTGCTCATGGCTTCTTACGCCCGACTGGAGGGGCTGGGATGGAACTCAGATTGTGCGAGTGTCATTGGTTGTGAGGTCAGCTCTTTTAATTCCCTGTTATCGAATGGGAAAAGATACTGACCATCCCCACATGTGGAGAGTGTACTCACTCATGCAGTTCCTTGACCGAGACATGGCATCCAGATTGGCCCCTTGCATGGAGACTACTTACGTGGACAGTGGCCTTCGCCAAGGGGATCTGAGCTAGTAAGTGACATTGTACCAGACCATTTGAAGCCCCAGTGCAGTTGTAAATGAATCAAAGTATATAATACTCCTATTCTTCTTTGAATCTACATGAATGTATCTGAAATCAGTCAGCTTTATCCGAATGTATTAGGATTCTTTCAGGTGAATTTAAGCAACATTGGGAATGTAGCACGACATCCTGGATGTCAGCCTTCCCTGCCCAAATGCGCCTGAAGACATTCAAGTGACATCCAGGTTGTTACACAAATGCACTTGGCCTACATTTGTTTGCACTCAGTTGCACCCAAACACCCAATGACATCCAAGAACATCCTTGGCCAGAAGGGGATTTGGGATGAACTGTCAAAACTGAGTCTTCTTAGTGTTACGGTGACCGTGCAGCATGTGTCACTTCAAAAACGGAACGCAGCTTTAACCAGGGTTTCTGGGGGATCCACTTCACAGTCCCCTTGCTCCGTCATGGTGAGTGCCCCGGCTGGGGCATTTCACCACATGACGTTTCTGTCCTCTTACCCTCCATCTCCATCCAGCGGGCACCTAAAACGCCATCTTCACGTGTCGCAACTGAGTGGTGACATTGAGGACTGTGTTACCAAGCGTAGGATCAGCTATCAGATGGTAGTGGGGATTGGTACGACCGTTGAAAGGCAGACACCAGTGGTAACTTCAGGGGAGCTCGCGGAGGTGAGCTTTGTTGTGGCACATACTGGGAGAATGGGACTTGGGAGGGAAATGTGAGACAGGGAGTGGAGACGGTGGGAACACAGGGACAGGGGCTTTGAATGATGGAGGAGAGAAGAAAGTAGACGAAGGATAATATTGTTATCAACAGTACATCTCTGTCGCTATTAAAAAACGGCCAAGGTGAGGAGACCTGAAATGCATCAGCTAATATTTCCCCCTCTTTCCCTTCCCAATACAGACTTTTTAGCCAAGTCGGATATCCGCCACTCTCAATGCGCAGCTCATCAATGCCGTGGAAGCCGGAAACGCGGTCAATGCCAGACGACTCATCAAGGCCGGGGCGAGACCCTATGCTGGAAGAAGGTGACTCTGTGGGCCAAAGTGGATGATGGAAGTGGTGGATTTGAGTGGAATGAGGATACAGTGGACTGCGAGAGTGCTCTGGTGCTTGCTGTGCTGCACGCAAGAATTTCAGTTGTCAGGATTTTGGCCAAGACGGGGACAAGAGTCGACAGCCAAGTCGGATGGAGAATCTGTCATGTCAATTTCTTTGGCGGTCGCAACTGGACTCTGGACAAGTGGGCAGCGACAGAGATGGAGCTCAACGTACAGTTTCCCTTCTGTGCTTGCTGTGGCTATTGGTCGCGGCAGGAAGGCGTCAAACTGCAACGGACAATAGTGAGACAGTCCAAAAGTGATGACAATCAGCCTGAGAGGCAGTACCGTTACAATCAACCACCCAATGGAGTGGGAGGACATCTGCGTCAGGTTCACTCTCCAACGGAACATGGAGATTGTCCATCTTCTCCTCGAGTACGGTGCAATTGTTAGCAACACAGACTTGAGGCAGTGCGCAAGAACCCCAATCAAGACTTCCTGCGTCTTCTGGAGGCTCACCAGCAGGGCAATCCGTATTCCTCGCCCTGCACCTACCGTTCCTTCGCAGCTCCAACTCTGCAACACTGCTTACGCAGACGCCGCGCGTGTTCGGGAACTCAGCACGCGAATTGCAGCAGCTGAGTTCCGTGCGGTGGCCGCAGAGGAGAAGACGCGGGTTGCAGAGAGGTGCGTTGTTCTACTGTTGAGGTTTGAACAAAATCAGATTTGATGCCAAATTCAACGCTCCCAAACAGGAAACTGGCGGATGCAGAGACAAACACGGCCCTACAAACTTGCATCGCTGCACTAGATGCCCACGACTCATCGCGAGACCACGAGATCTCCCTTTGCGCCCACAACTTCAAGACATTCGTACCCTACGCACCCGCAACTCGACCCTTGAGCAAGACAACACATCCCTCCGACATGAGAATGCCTCACTGCGGCAAGAGGCTTCTTTGCTCCGGAACCACAATGCTAATCTTGTTACCGAAGTCACGTCGCTCTGTTCACAAGTTGCGGCTCTTCCCGAACCGCGCCCACCCACAAGTGTTGGTCGCTTGATGTTCGCCATTGCTGATTACGACCCCCAAGACGCGGACGAGATCCGGTTTGGAACGGGGGATGCCATTTTCGTGAACCTAGCGTACACGGATGGATGGAGGCCGGTGAGTGTGCTGTTTGGACTACGGGTTGGTGGGGAAGCGACAGTGAGCATTGGGATTCCCCTGGTGCAGTCGCCGGTTGGTAACTTGTGGGCGAATTCTGGAGTAGATATGGGGATGATTGGTGGAAGGGTTGAGCCAGCGGGGGAGTAAACGGGACTCCAGGGACAGGTGGAAGGGGGAGTGGAAGTAGTGTGAGGTAGTGAGGAGAGATTGGGCGCTGATGTACCGCTTCCAGTTCTAGGCAATGGGCGAGGAAGCCCTATGGGGCTCTTTGGAATTATCGTTGGCAGGATCAGGGCGAATGGTTTGGGCATTGTCAGGACGTTGGCGCTGGTCCCTCTGGATTTTTGCCTTGTGCCACTGGCAGAGGAAGCGAATCCAAAGTCGACTTTACATCAAGTTTGGTCATAAGCGCATTCTTATGCTTGACTGAACGCACAGTCATAACGTTTCCCCGGCAAATTCCACGCTTCCGGCCACCACTGTTCCCACGCCAGTGTACAAACACGCAAATGTACGCAATATATATTGGCCGATTCCGACAATTCTTTGGAGTAGTATCACATGATTAGGCTTTGGATGCGGACTTCGTGCTATGGTGAACGAATAATGTGTCGAAACTACTGAACAAAGCTCGTCCGCACAGTCTAAAGTCTCTGCCGTATCGCCACTCTTACTGCTTCAGGTGCTCTCCCGTGACTCCGGTCCCCGTCCGCTCGTATCTGTCCAGCAATGCTGCACACCTACTTAATCTCCCACAGACGATGATGTCAAGTTGATACCATTTAATGACCAAAATACAACCAAAATGAGGGGTAAATGAGGGGTAAATTGGTCACGAAAAACGTCCCTCGCTCGACATTGGCGCTGTTTGGTCGCTAGCTCGATTCGCGTCGTTTATAACCTCGCTCAATTTGGGGTATTGTGGCCACCAAATCTGGGGTTAGAGTGGCATTTGGGAAATCGAGAGATGCGTTGCAGAAAGCGTTTTTTTATATCATTAGGAAACGAATGCAGACATAGAAAACTAGGCAACGCTTGAAGCAATGGCAGTACTCCACGCGGTGGCACGTTGTGACTTTCTACGAACTCCTTCCGGGTTGGCTGACAAATCCAAATTGCCAAAATCACAAAAATTTCGATGCAGTTTTCCACACGCCCAGGTTCTCAAGAATGGTTGTGAATGCAACCGAGATCCAAGCATTCCCGCACAAAAGACCAACGACTGTTCGGCGCTCTCATCTTCCCGGAGAAGGATTGACTTCGTCATACGCTGGCGGTGGAATTGAAGGAAGACTTGTCGAGAGCACCGGGGCAGAGGGTTCGGGCATATGCTCAATTGGGGCAGGCCCAGGGCGACTCAGCGCGGCATCAGGTGGCGCAACGAGGCTCGGCGGTGATGGAGCTAGAGCTACTTGCGCCGGTGTCCCGCTTTCGTGAGAAATTGGGTCGGGGTGGGCACTGCTGCTTCCCTCGGTTTCAGGAACGGTACCACCGGGAACCACGACCTTTGAGGCTTCCTGCGACGGGAGAGGCCCACCGATGAGACAGCAAACGGCGCGCCTACACCAGCGGGCACTCACTTGGTAGCTGGGTAGAAACTCCTCGGGCTGCGCGTGTTCTCGCAACTCTGTGCCCTGGGTCACGACAATGAAGTCTCCGGGTGCCAAGGTCCCGGCAGGGTTGGTAGTTCCCATATCAACAATAGTCCCGTCGTTCCTTATCACCAGATATCGATCGTTCGCCGCGTTAACGGTGCTGTCAGCCGGAATAGTTTGCAATCGATGCCAGCTGACTCTGGGGGGCCGCTGCTGCAAGGTTGTCTCCATTTGTCTTCGGCGACGGTAGAGAAGATGCGCTCTGCAGCATGAGAATACGAGCAAGACCAGGAGGAGAACCAGCTGAGTTTTCCGGTGACATTTGCGACCATCGGCGACACTGTCAGTCGGAGAGAGCAGGAGAGAGCAATGACCGTTACAGCACTTACGAAATAGATTGTGTAGTTTCCGTCCGCCATCGTGTTGACTATCAAAATGGGTCACGTCGGAAGGCTGTGCAACGAAACTTTCTGCCACTCCTCATTTGTATAGGGGGACGCCGAGACATCGGATTCGTTGCAGTAGACCCCAGAAATGGGATCTCAAGTCGATTTACCAGTGGCCTTAAATATGTACAAAACATGCCGATCAACTGTTCGCTCACGGACTTGGCAGCACTAGTTTCTTGCAGTGCCATTCTCCGCAGAAGGCTCGTCCGAGTGATACGCTTTGCGCCGCATCTCCGCAAGCTTCTGCCGCGCCGACGTCAAGTCCCTCTCCAGTTCCAATATCTTGACCTGCTGTTCCATTTCCGCGATCCGGATCTGGTTGGCGGTCATGCTCGACACTTCCGCGACCGCACGCTCCTCCGCCGAGCGCTTCGCCGCGTCTCGGGCTGCCTTTACGAGCAGCTTGGTTGCTTCGCGGACCGCCACGGCTGCCGCCTCCAACTTGTCCTGCGACTTGGAGTTGGCAACACCTTTGACCCGAGAAGCAGCCAACAACTGCGTCGTCGCTGCTGATACCTCCGTGGCCGCAACCACCAGCTCCTCCATCTTGCGAGTCCCTTTTACGACACCGTCGGCCGCGTCCACGAGCAAGTTCGTCGCAAACGCCACCGCTTTGGCCGCAGACACAAGTCCCTCGGTCCAACGGTTGTTCTTTTTATAGAAGGCCGTCTTTGTCGACCCACCCCTCCCGTATGCAACAATCTCCGCCTGACTCGCCGTTGCCGCGCGAATCAGGTTCGCAATCGCACCCGTGATGGCCATAGTGGCTTCCAGGATTGACGCGTTGACCTGCTTTTCCGTCGCCGTAGCACCGTCGATTGGTTCTCCCATAAGCCGCGAGATGCGCGTGGCGGCTTCTTCGATGGCCTTGGCGGCGTTGTGCAGCTCAGTTTCGACAGTGTCCGCAATGTCCCCACCTCCCTCTGTGACTTTGGAAACCTCTTTCGGAACGAGTGCCTCCACCGCGTGGGTGAAGGCCGGTATTGTGTTGGAGAACCGTGCTTGAGCGGAGGTGACGGTGGATGGACGGTCGCCTGTCGGTACCGTTTCCAAAACACGGGATTTGACGCCATCGAAAAAGGACTTGGCAGAACCAGCCACACTGCGAGATGTCGAGAGAATCGACTCCAGAGCGCTGTCCTCTGCCAGTCGGGTGATCCCTTTGGCGTTGTGTAGCAACTGAGCAAGCTCGTGTGCGAAATCGTCTGCATTGGCAATGACATCCGTTTGTTCCCCTACGCCCTGAGGTGCTCGATGTTGAACGGTCGGGTTCCTAACCATGAAATATTCGCCCACTCACCTGAAGAAGTTTTAAATAGCTTTCCCCAAAGTCTGCCGATGCCTGTGTCACCTTGTCCAGGACGGTCAAAGTATACTCGGCGGTGGCAGTCGTGTTACCCGACATCGCCTGGCTCTCAAGTTCCTCCCCGGCTTCGTCCACCTTGCGGCAACATGAGTCGAGAATTGAATCTAAATCGCCGCCACCGGACAGCAGAGTTAACTCCTCAAACAACAACAAACGACGTCGGCCTCCAACTTACCCAAAACCCTGTTCATCCTCTCCGCATGCTCCACCTGGAGCTTGTCAAGCTGCCCGACCAGACTCTGTTCGTTCTCCTTACTCGCCTTCTGCAGCTCTACCAATGCATTCATCGTTTGGTCCATGCCCATCGTGAGAGCGGCTCCTTCTTCCTCCCGCTGCCTCTTCAGCGCTGCAGCTTCACCCTCGGCCACTTCCACTCTCCGCCGCGATGCGTCCAGATCCCGTGCACGTTCGACAAGGGTTCGCTCCAGCTCGGATTTCTCCCGCTCGTAACGTTCCACAACGCCGGCGACTTCGGCACCCTTAGATGCTGCAACATCACCGAGCTGGCGTTGGGTCTGTTCAAGTTGGGTCCGCAAAATGGCTATTTCCGAGTCGTGCGTTTGCTGCAGGCGGTTGAGGTCTGATTGGGCGAGGTACTTGGCGCGGTTTGCCTCTTCCACGATGGTCGAAGCAGCCTGGGAGGGAGAGTGTAAGCGTCGGTAACAACAAAGCGCAACAAGGCCCACTGTGATCCTACTCGCGCCTCGGCTTTTGCGTTCTCGGCCTCCTTTTTAGCTTCTTCAACGGCTTTCTTCTCTGTCTCGCGCATCTCTTTCACAACCTGGAGCAAATTCAAATGCTCCTTTCGCAACGACGCGTACAGCTTGGCCAACGCTTCGTACTTTTGCCGTATCTGTGCCAATTGCTCCTCCAATGATCGTGCGTAGCTCTCCCGAGACTCGGTCTCCTGCCGGGCTAATGAGAGCTGAGTGACTTGGGATTCCAGTTGCGATGCTCTGGACGTCAGGTGGTTGATGGTCATGGCGTCACGCGATGTCTGGTCCCGTAGAAGGGCGAGTTCTTGGTCGAGCTGGAACACGCGGGAAGCAGCTTGCTGGGCTGCTTGCTGGTTCTGTGTTTCCCTACAAAACGAAAAGAGAGCGAATGGCACAGCATTCATATTCCGAGTGTCACCAATCGTAATCCGCCAGGGGCACACACCTCCACTGTCGTTCCTGCTCAGCGGTCATCATCTGCATCCTCTGTTGCTCCTGGGCAAGACGCGCTTGTTCCTGTTCCCATGCCACCTGTTGTTGGCGTTGCTGTTCTTGGAGGGCGGCTGTTTGGGCAATCCAGGGGTCCTATGCAGTTGGTGATGCGATAGGCTCTGCCCAAAAATTCGGAGAACCGAATACACTTGCGCGGGGTGACTCACCTGGATGTTGTTGCTCGTCTCCTCGAACAAATCCACCAACCGCTCATCCCTCGGCTTTGGGGATTCGGGTTCCGCCTCGGGCTCCTTTCTTCTTTGCTGAGGGAGGTCGCCCGCGTCGATCTCGTAGAACTGTGGCGGGTCGAAGGGAAGCTTGGGTACAGAGATGATTGAGGTGATGTATTTGAGGTTGGAAGCCTCAAAGTAGTAGTTGTAGAGGTGGCCGTGAGCGGCGTTGAACCTTTCACGGAGGGGAACAAGGACTTCCACGGCACCGACGCCTGGGAGTAGTTTGCGGTGGTTAGGACGATCGTGAAGGTTAGTAAGCAGTGGCGAATGTTACATGGCCGAATCCAAAACTCGAAGAAGACATCGCACAACTCACGCTGATGCATCGCCGTCAGCATACTCTTTGCGAACGTGTACACCGAGTAAGATTCCTCGACCAATGGTATCAGGGCAGCGATTCTGCACTCGTTGTTGGACGCGGGACGGAAGGTGGCGAAGATTTGGCGCTGGAGGTCGTCAATACGTTCGAGGAGCTTGAGCATGTCGTCAATGGTTTCGTAGCTGGTGGTTCGGGGGTTACGGTGCGGTGCAGGAAAGTCAGAGTGACATAGCGACCGCCAACTTGGACCCACCCCTCGTTCGGATCATCAATCCTCCTCAAACTGATGTACTCCTTATAATCAAACGTCGCGTTGAAATCCGGATGCAGTCGATGGTAGTCCAGCTTCGCCAGCAGGAAGGACACGTAAGCCCGAATAAGTGTGCCGTACCCGCACCCCAGAGCGCCGGTTCGGGAGAGGGCTTCGATGAAGGACATCTGTTGGATGGCCTCTTTGAGGACCTGCAGGAGGGTTTGAGGTTGAGGTCGAGGTTTAGGTCGTGAGGAGGAAGTACGCCGGTGGAAACGAGCGAACGTCTCACGTTGGGATGGCCTCCGCGGATGACCTTGTGGATGGTGACGACGGCCTTCCACGTGACGATGTCATCGATGCCGAGGTTCGGCAGTCCCTTCAGACCGAGCCAGAACGAGGCGCCCGTTTTGAAGTCCCACGTGTCTGTTGTAGTTTGACAGAGTTCGATTGGAAGCGAGGTCAGTGCATGTGATTGCGGGGATGGGCAGTGGAGGAACGAAACTCCAACGTACAAATAATACACGCTCTGACGTGTTTCTGTTTCGGGGCGGATTCGTCGGCGGACATGGCCTTGCGGATGCTGAGGTGGGGTAGAACGTATCATTCAGTGGGTAATCGCGAGGCGAGGACGTGGTGGCGGCAGGCACGATCGGTGAAAAACCGTGGAGTAGTCGAGGGTCCGAGAGAGAGAATACGAATCGATTGGCCAAGAGTGAACGCAACCTCGTCGCCACAGGGAACAGGAACAGACACCTCTCGATGAATCCCCAGCGGACCCACTTCTGGCTCATCGTGTTGTCGGTCTCGCGACCTCCGTACGACATGGCCGGCAAAAGTGGGCGGGAACCGGGGACGTGGGCGCGGGTGGGGGGATTGGAAGGTGAGTGGCAGGTGGCGGGTGGCGACAGGTAAGCTACATACAAGGAATGTGGCACCGACTAACAAGAAGAGTGGCCGTTCTAAGCCGGAGCGAGGGCGACTTAGTGCAACTGAATCGCACGAAGAAGCTCATCTACAAGAAGCATCCTCGGAACGCATTTCACCCCAAAGCGAATCACTGCACTCGTATCGTCCGGTCGGTTGTCTTCCGCGATGGCCAACGTCCTCGAAGAAACCATCAAGAGCTCCCCACCAGCCAAAATCATCACTGTCGATCTTCTCGCACGCATCGGCTTCGGCGATCCCAACACTCGGCAAGCATGGGCGGACGCGCTTGACCGTGTCGCTGGCCGCTATGAAATCAATACCAAGCAGCGAGTTGCAATGTGGCTCGCCCAGCTGGGGCACGAATCGAACCGCCTGAGGCGACTGGAGGAGAGTCTTTACTACAGCTCGGCTGTGACGATCAGGAGAGTGTTCAGCGCGGACAGAATACCCGAGGATGTCGTGAATCTGTGTCTCAAGAATCCGGAGATGATGGGCAACACCGTGTACGGCGGAGCATGGGGTACGAAGAATTTGGGGAACGAAGTTGTAGGAGATGGGTACGCGTACCGAGGTGTGGTTATCCCGTGAAATATCCTTTTGCTTGTTGTTGGGTCGAGAGGTGAAGAAGTGTTTCAGGTCGTGGCCCAATCCAAATCACGGGCAAGCGCAACTACCGAGCATTCGCGCAATCCTTTCATGTAGGACTCGGTGCACTCTCACTGCCAAAGCGAAGATTGACATGGTTTTTCCACAACTGATCGGGCTCCACAACAGCTAACCGAGGTCGATACTCTGATCCTCGATAACCCCGGCCTACTCTCGAGCAACATATACGTCGCAGCAGCAAGTGCAGGATGGTTCTGGAACGCAAACAAGATGAACGGTCCAGCAGACAGAGCCGATCACTCCGAGGTGCGGAGGCTCGTGAACCGGGCGAGACTTGGACTCGATGAAACAAGGAAGCTGTTTGACGAGGTGGTAAAAGCCATGAACTAGGGGTGGCAGATCACAAGTGGACTCGAAATGGGGCGGAAAGCATATGTGCGCACGCGGTCTGATCAGAGGGAGGACGGGAAATAACCTCGGATGCAATCCTTTCAGTATAGCCACGTGTACTTAATGAATAACTTGATAGAGTAGTAAGAACAGACAGCAACACGGATGACAGCATTGGTTGTTCGGGGTGTCGGATCGCATCTAAAGTTCATCCGAAGTGTTTGAGCGGATTCCCCGACATAAAAGGCAGCGAATCCTGCCCACACTCGGAACGTCACCTTCTTCTCTCTCTCTCGCATTCAATCCCACAATGTAGGTTCCGTCTCACCCCTCTCTCCCTCTCCCTCTCGCCCTCTCAATCCCCCACTCACCGTCGCCCTCTCTTCCCTCCGAAGGTCCGGAAAGGGGCGCAAGGTCTTCATCGTCGGTGTTGGCATGACGCACTTTGACAAGCCTGGACGGCGGAAGGAGTGCGTGGGCTGTGTGGACTTCCGTGTTGTCGTGTCGGATCCCGAATCTCATTCTGCGCCGAATCCCCGAATCCAACAGCGTCGATTACCCAGACTACGGCATCGAGGCGGGAACTAAGGCCCTTCTTGACGCTAACATCTCCTACGACGACGTCGAGGTGCGTTCGTCTGTTTCTCCTATCTTCCGTTCTCCGAAGAGGGTCCATCCGTCCATCCGATCGCGGAAACACGTCACGCGTTTTCCTAACTCCCACTTTTTCCCTCACAGTTCGCCGCCGTCGGGTACTGCTATGGAGATTCCACATGCGGTCAGCGTGTTCTCTACGGGCTGGGAATGAACCAGGTGCGTGCGAACAGTGCGAGCGGAGGGACGTCTCTGAGGCCTCTCTGAGCGAGGCGAGGAAAAAGTGCGATTGCACCAACCGAGGCAGTCGAGCGACGGAGGGCAAAGGCCGGTTGAGCGAGGTCGAGGCCAAGGCGCGACAGCGCCGACCGAGGAGAAGTGGGAGGCGAATGGACCTGCGCGGAGCGCATTGCGAGGCCTAAGCGCGATAGTCTTGACGGATATATCCGCCGGAGACGAATATCCCACGAAGCGGATCACACTTGGAACATCTCAACCTCCCGAATCTCACCCTCCCCCCAACCACCTGTCATTTCCAGATCCCCATCATCAACGTGAACAACAACTGCTCCACAGGCTCCACCGCCATCTACGTCTGCCGACAGGCCATCGAGGGCGGTCTCTACGACTGTGCGCTCGCGCTCGGGTTCGAGAAGATGTCGCCCGGGTCGTTGCAGAACTACTTCAAGGACAGGGAGGCCCCCACACTTTGGTCGGGAAAGATCATGGCCGAGACCAGGGGAATTGACCCCAAGGCGCCTGGTGCGGCTCAGACCTTGTGAGTCAGTCTAAGCGACGGAGGCCGAAGGCCGGAGGTGCGAGGAGTCCGGCCGAAGTGACCTACAGCGCGAGTGGGGGTAGGACTCCGAGGCCTAAGCTCGTAGCGCTAGCCGAGGACACGAGTGGTGCGAGTTTGAGGCCTAAGCGCCCGAGGAGTCTACTGGAGGCGAATTATGCATGGAGGGAATACTCATGTTCCCGTCCGAGGCAAATTCTCCGTGAAGCGGAATGCTGAAGGATCACCCTTGGAGTACTCATGGAATATTTATCGCCGAGTGTATTCCGTCGTCGGTTGTTTGATGGCGTGTCCATTCAATCTGACTCTGTTCTCCCTTCCCCCAACAGCGGAAACGCCGGTATCGAGTACATGGAGAAGTACGGCGCCAAACCCATCCACATGGCCATGATCGGCGAGAAGAACCACCGCCACAGGTAAGACTTCCATTGCCTCCCTGTTCCGTTTCGATTCCACACCTTAGGCGTCGGCCACCCGTCCTAGCACCTTGAACCCCTACTCCCAATTCATGGACCAGTATACGCTGGACCAGGTCGTGAACTCGCGCAAGATCTTTGGCCCGCTCACCATGCTGCAGTGCTGCCCGACGTCGGACGGGTCCGGCGCCGTCATTCTGTGCTCGGAGGAGTTTGTCAAAAAGCACCATCTCGAGCCCCAGGCGATCGAGATCGTGGCCCAGACTATGGCCACCGAGTGAGTGGTTGTTGAATCGACGCGTGCGCCTCATTATGTGACGTCTTCTTTCCACTGCCCGTGTCTAGCTCATTCAAGCCCGTCGCAACAAAGTCCTCGATGGAGAACGCCGGTTTCGACATGACCAAGCGCGCCGCCCAGGACGCCTACAAGATCGCTGGAATCACCCGTGACGATGTCGGTGTCGTCGAGTTGCACGACTGCTTCTCCGCCAACGAGGTGTGTTAGGCGGTCTTTCGTACCGCGACAATCTCTTTGCTCACTCACACGTCCGCCCCTCCCCCACTTGCAGCTCATCACCTACGACGCGCTCGGTCTCGCCGACCCCGGCAAGGCCCACATCCTGATCGAGTCCGGCAATGCCACCCACGGTGGAAAGTTTGTCATCAACCCCTCCGGAGGACTCATCTCCAAGGGACACCCTCTGGGGGCCACTGGTCTGGCCCAGGCTACCGAGTTGACCTGGCAGCTCAGGGGATGGTGTGAGTACTTGTGCACCTCTTTAGCTCTGAGCGAGCCGACTCACTGACAATGCAACGAAACCCCACCTCCAGGCGGTAAGCGCCAAGTCCCCAACCTCCGCTACGCACTTCAACACAACGTCGGTCTCGGCGGAGCCGTCGTCATCGGTATCTACAAGAAGGCCACCTTCTCCAACGGCGCTGAGAAGAACCTCAAGGGCTGGCAGGACCCCCGAGAACGCTTCGGTTACAACCCGGCCGTCGAGTGCCGCGGAATCAAGAAGGAGGACCTCCAAAAGGTCATGGCCAAGGGTGGAAGCTTGGCGGGCAAGCCTGAGGCTCTTTCAGTGAGTTCAATGTCGGGATGGAGAGAATGGGTTGTGGATCATCACCTTGCTAACGTTCGACGCTCGTGCCAACAGTACCAACCCAAGCTGTAATCGCCCGGCCTACGGCTTGTAATATGACTTTTGTAGTACAGAGTGTTGTAATCTTTTCCGGATTCAATCAAGAGTTATGCTGCGGTCGGTGCTACCCCCTTCGCATCCATCACTTTCTCCATTTATGGCCCGTCCCAGTCTATCCGTACTCCTCGCTGCGCTTGCTGCGTTGTATCTCTTTGCGCTCGTGTCGTCGTCGTCGGAATGACTCGAAGAGCGATCAAACCGTGATTCGATTCAGCCAAATCCGTTGCGATTGAGCTCGTGACTGACCAGCTATCCACGGGCTCCCACACCCCCATCAACCATCTGGCGTGCAGAACCCACTGCCTCCCACCGCTACATCGTCGTCTTTGACTCGTCTCACCGCGTGTCTTCCTCCGAGCTCGCCGCGCTCTCGGAACTTACCCCCCTTGGCGTCCGCGTGGTCCACGAGCTTCCCCTTCTTAACGCTCTTGTTGTGTCTGTCCCGGAGGAGGCGGTTCAAGCCATGGAGGGGAAGGGCAAAGGGAAGGGGAGCAAGGGTGTGATGACGGTGTTGGAGGAGTTGGATGTCGTGGAGTATGTGGAAGAGGATAGGGAGATGTACCCCGTTTAGAGAGAAAATACGGATCGGTGGGGTGAAGGTGCATGGGATTGTTGGGTCGTCTGTCTGTACCAATATTTACCCTGCTTCGAATTAGGGTTAGACTTTCCACGTTTTCTGTTTGCAAAGACTTTGGTTACACTGAGGGAGTCAAGCATTCTAGCATTTTCTCATAAAAGAGACTCTCTTTCCACGATAATGGTGGTGACGGATAGGTTTCTTGTTTGAAATCAGGTGAAAGGTTTCGGAATTGGAGTGGACTTAACATCTTAGATTCATTTGTCGTTAGAACCCCATCATCCCCATCATAACTTCCTTTTGCAGATCGGCGCCATTCACACAATGGTTTCCAAGGGCTCCAAGGCAAAGGAACCCAGACTTTGGATCGCTATCTCTCGTGCCCATCTCTTCGGATCTGAGAGTCAGCAGAATTACTATGTAAAGTGATCGCTGTCGCTTGCAGTGTGATCAAACGTTGGGGAAGTGAAAATATGAATATTTCTTTGACAATCTAAAGAAAGACATTACGATTTATCTGAAATGCCACTGGCGATAAGATAGTTTACTTCAGTCCAACATGCTTCTAAGATAGAATGTTCGGATTGCCGCTCTGAGTTCTCAAGTGCTATCATTCCTTCGACTTCTCCAACACTCGAGCTCGGCTCAGATTCCTTAGAGTGGTCATTTTGAACATAGTTAATTCCACAGGAAATTGGTTTCCACCCAGGTACTCCATAATTCTCTCGGAAATTCTGTTTCGAACAATACAGCTTGTGGACAAACCAATCTGCCTTCTGACAGGACGGAGAGCAATAACGAGCAACGCTACATCATTTGCACCTGTGAAGGCTCTTGCGCGTGTCTGCGACACCTTTCGGGGGCGCAAATCCCATGGTTTTGTTGCTGCACACAAGGGTGCGATACTCATTGCGCGTTTTCCTCGCAGGAAGCCGGGGTAAGTTTACAGAATTGGTTGTAATCACCATCAAAATTTATGTAGTGTCACAGTTCAGAAAAGTCCTGCTGCGCTGGGTGCTTTTGCCGCTTTGGATGTGCTCGACGCTCCCCCAGCTTCTGAACAAACGCATTGCACTGCATGATGATCCTTCCAATACGCTTTTGCGTTTCGTGCATCAGCGTAAAGAATAGCTGACTGCAAGATGTGCAGATCGTCGTTTAACGCTCTGTCTTGTGCAGTCCAGCCGTGTTTGCCTGGAGCTCTGAGCTCAGATTCCCACCAGATGAGTTCATCGTCAAGCATAACAACAGCTTCACAAAGACTCATCAACACAATGCTCTTAGTTGCAAAAATGAAGTCGCAAAAGTCCCAACTGCCTTGAATCGATGTATAAAGCAGCCTGAATGAAGCGAAGATTCTCGAGCGCCAACTTGTTTCGTGCTCCGTCAACTGAAGACATCTCGGCTTTCAATTCATCGATTGCCAAACACAACTTTATCCGCTATTTGAATGCCAAAGGGCGAGGATGCGAGGAGAACGCAAGCCTGCTTAACCCGAACAGGAGTGATACCGTGGGACACTGGAATTCCTATATCGACAAGCTGGGAAACCGTTACAATCCTTGCAATCTCGACAAACTTTATGTTAGCCTGTACGAGAATGGAGCGACATCCAATGCAGGACTCCAGCATTGTATGCGCAATGGTTGCGACGAAAGTGGTAGGGTGGTCTAGGAGGCACGTTGCCATGTAGACGAAAACCCTGTAAAGTCGTGGAAGGGGCTCTTTGCTTCGGGCTTAGATGATTGAGAGTCATTGTGAGCAGAGAGTTCTGGGTATCCTATATTTGGAATGATATCCGTTGTGGAAGAGTCCAGCGAATCATTCACCCTCTCCGTAGAAGCGGAAGAGTCAGTGTGCCCAGGCATCAGAGCAGAAGTGTGTCCACGAGGATGCGCCCGTCACGGTCCCTTGGATGGGCGGATGGAAAATTGGAACCACGGCCTTGAACCATCTGCAATTTTCACTTCGTGACCTTGAGGAAAGCCAAAGCGGTTAAAGGCATTGGCATGAGAAACTTTACTTGAGTATTGCAGGTAAAATATGCGGCGGGTAATGATCTGATGAATGCGGGTTAGGAGTTGGCAGCCGATTCAGTCAAAGTCCGTTACATATATTATTTTGACGGAGGCGTAACTAAAGCGTGGGAAGTATATTCACGTATGCATAGAACAGTCACTTCAATTGAAACATGAGATCCAACTTAAAGTGGCGTTAATTCACTTCAAACAAACAATACTTCAATAGAACGTCCAGATTGCCATTTTGATCTTTCTGCTTCATTGGCCCAGCTGAATTCGCTGGCATTAATCAGATTTCGTTCTCATTCGACTGGTCAACGTCTTCATCATAAATAGCACAGAAAACTGGCTTCCAACAAGGTTCCCTGTAATGCTCTAGAATGGCTTGTATTCTGCAAGAAAACTTGTGGAGAGAAAGATGGCAAACTAAACACATTGCCCTGTTTTGCACAGGAGTGAGTTGTTGCACCATCCACCTTCACCCATACAACACCCAGCACCCCCCTCTCCAGATTCTCTCAGAATGGGTTTCAGTGAAAGAACAATAAATTCAGAGTGGCCCCATATTTATGTATGATTGCAGCCACCTTGGGATTAAGGGCAGGCAGCCATAGCTTGTGGGGTCTGGCCTGACCACTGTTGGAGTGAACCATGAGCGACTGACATGGCTTGACATACACACTCACAGCCAGGCTTATCACGTTCCCCTTTGGTCCTGCACATATACAACCCTCTGGTATACCATAGTATAATGCTAAAAACATGAGGACAAGAGACCCTGCAATTGCAATGGCCCATACTGCACCTCCAACACCAAAATGCAATTTCTGAAAGCCAAATGCCTTTATCCACATTGTCATGAGAAAAAAGTTTATAAAGATGGACTCAAAAAATATTGTGGTTGTCCATGGCTTTCCAATGCCATAAACTTACTCAGAGTAACTGCTGTCAAGAAGTTTCTTGCAGTTGAAGGGAGTTGCTGTAATTTAATACCAATCTTTGCAGATATTTTTGCACCATTAGCTGACATGTCAGTTGGCAATTGTGCTTTGCAGTGGCCAGTGGGGTACCAATCAGGTGTCCATGGCATTTGTGAGTCATGACATTGGAATAATTAATATGTGGGGCATCTTTATTCTGTAGTTGACTACACATGTCTATTTGTACTGAAAACAATGCTTCAAAGGGGCATTGTCCCTGATTTTGGTTGAAAACATCTGATTGGTGCTGTGAGTGAGAAATTGACTGCAGCAGAGCAATGTTGTCAATGCTCACACACTGGATGCTTTTACTATTATCTAGGGATGTAAACACTCCCAGCACTACTTGCTTAAAAGACAGTTTGAATTGCAAACTGATTATGAGGTTTTGAAACTAATTTTTGCAGAAAGACATGATCCACTGGGTAATCCATTTATCTGAGTTCACATACATGCTTTGTTACAAAAGAGCTAAACTACATCCAAATGTTGATAATGACTCATTGGTAGTCCCAGAAGGTGCATATGAGCTAATGGCTCTTGATGTTACATGGAAACTTGTGGCAAAGAATGGAATTTGTTACCTCCAGACGCCACAGCTTCCAAAGTTGAGTTTACAATGCTGCATACAAAAGTATTGGCAGGGGAATGGATTACTTAAACATAAGAGGCTTGAAGCCAACACAATGGAAATTATGTTGGAAGTGAATGCAAATAAAGTCCTTGCAGTACATGCATTACAAATGGAGGCTTATTGCCATGAGTAGGCAAAATGTCAATATAGAGTGGCTACAATTTGCATAGGATCATAAAAATGTTACAGAATACCATGCTCAAAGAAGCAGATGAGATTATGTGCACACATGAGAAAGCACACTTGTCAGGTCCTCATGGAAAACCTTTGAATAAAGCATGTTGTGCTGCACAGACCTGTAATCTGCAGGAATGTGTATGTGTGATCAAATATACATAATAAGTTGTAATGTGCATGGAACTCACCTGCAGGAAAGTGATGCCAAACTTAGGGCACATCCTGCAGGCGTGCACATCTAAACCCATGGCCACAGTAGCTAATACCCAACACTCATACTACTCTATATATTCCACGTTAGTGGATGTCAGTGTGATATGTTTGATGCAGTTGAATAAAGAACATCTAGAAATACACTGAAATCATATCTTAAGCAGTCAATGGGAGAACACGTGCCTTTGACAAAAGCACATCCACCTTGCCACCAGATATCATTGAAAAAGGCTAGCAGAGCCAATGGCAGAGGACAAAATGTCACTGTTATTAGAGGAAAGAAGAAGAACCTGACATGGCATGCACCCTGTTGCACTGATGAGGACAATTTGAAGCCAGAAAGAAGATCTACATCTTAGAGGTATAACTGTTTATCTGTGTAACTCTGCATACCTGCAGCATGAATATGAATATCAAAGTTTGAGCAGTGTTCCCACCAACCTAACAGTGCCAAATGGACATATTGCTGACATAAAAATGTCTGCCAAAATCTATAACTCTTCCAGAATGTACCTTGATGCAAGCATTGTAAGCCCAGGGTGTCCTGTCTTTGCAGTAGGCTGTAGCCAAAGGTCTGTGGCAGTGTGGCATGCATAAAATTGCATACATACTGCCACCTACACTCCCCAAAAATGTGCCAGAAAAGCAGAATAAGATATTCCAGAGTTGCAAAAAAGGGGGGGGGGAAAGGTTGGGAAGAAGGGAACAGGTTGCATTACATGGCCCTGTGTTTGCAGTTGGTGGTAATTCTTTACCATGCTTTTCAAATTCAAACCCTCTGTTCCAACCAAATCAGCAACTGTGAATGTGGTAACTGTTGAGCCTGCCTGCACATACCTCTTCTGTGGTTCAATTTGCCAAGAGAGATGACACACATTCATCATCTTCCATTTCTTGTTTGCCTTTCCCTCCACACTACATCATCTTGCGCTGCAAACAAATAATTTGCATTGGTGGCAGTCATAGGGCAGCCAACATGCTCTTCAGTTGGCACTACTGACAACTGGTGACTGCATTCTTGGGTCCCATTCTTGTGTAGTGCCATGACTCTGAAGGAATTGTAATGACCTCAAGCTGCACTACAAAAATAGGTGACTCTTCCAGAGCTGTGTTTTTGGTCTCACCCCCAAATCATTTTTACCATTTGAATACTTGAACATTTTACACATATCTGTTGGTGAGGCCTCAAATAGCTGGACCAATACATCTTACCAACTCTCTCTATCTCTTCTCTGTCTACTCCTCTCTCATCCTGCACTGCTAATTACCTTTTGGATTATCTGAGAATGTATCAGTTCTATGACAGGATGTGGTAGCAGGTAGTGTTCCGACTCGCCGAGCCGAGCCGAGTCTGGAGTAGGCTCGGCTCGGACCACCAGCAGTCCGATTCTTGGCTCGGCTCGGACTCGGACTCGGACATATTGGACCCGGCTCGGACTCGTACTCGTCTGGCCTGACCCGGCTCGGACTCGGACTCGTCTCCCTGACCCGGCTCGGACTCGGACCC
>KQ965787.1:27255-89800 GCA_001574975.1 Gonapodya prolifera JEL478
GGAGGAGGGGGGCAATGAGTGCGGGCACGATTAGAAAAGTAATGTGTTTAAGATCGTGGTGGAATAGAAAATTGTGAAATTGAGATCTACTTATTTAAAATCTACATTGTCTTTATCAAACAAAAATGAAACCGAGCCGGGTCCGAGTCCGAGCCGGGTCAGGGAGACGAGTCCGAGTCCGAGCCGGGTCAGGCCAGACGAGTACGAGTCCGAGCCGGGTCCAATATGTCTGAGTCCGAGTCCGAGCCGAGCCAAGAATCGGACTGCTGGTGGTCCGAGCCGAGCCTACTCCAGACTCGGCTCGGCTCAGCGAGTCGGAACACTATGCTTGACCTGCCACTGCATCCACCAATCGAATGCACACTGGGCTACAAACTCTTTGAAGTGCTGTCTGCGCCACCAGGTTGCAAAGTATTTGAATGCAAGCACCAACAGGTCCAGCTGAGGGTGAGTCAGCACGTTTGGTCTTGGTCTTCACCTGCGCCTTCCCTGCCCAACTCAGTGCCAGGATGTCATCTTGCAATGCAAATGCATATGAAGCCTTCTTGCCCACGCTTCCCTCAGAGCAAGACTCCTCTTTAACCCTTCATGCCTCAGCTCTAATCTGTCTTGCCATCCCTGCCTTGACTACTGTCTCACTCTCTTCCTCACCCTCCACCCGCCAACGCACACAGGCACAGACACTCCCCTGGGTTGGCTGCATTCCAGTGCTGGTTGATTCAACTCCTGCCCCAGATGGACGGTCCGTGATTGTTGCTCTGCCATTTGTTGAGTCGGGGTCATGGTACAGAGGGATGGGAGTCTCAGACACTGACTTGAATGGGTGTTGGAAGGATACGTTCATTCCACCCATCGCACCTGCATGCAAAAACATGACTGCTGAGTCTGCCCAGCAAAGTGCAACATCTCCTTGGCAACCAGCTGTGCATGCAGATTCACTTCACCCCACACCCCCACCATTGTCCATCCCATGCACAAACATCCTTGGGTTCTCCTTTCCTCCTGTATTCTTTGGCCCCCTGCAGAATGGAGCATACCAGCACACGTACGCATCTGCACCGGCTGATGAGGAGAATGGCAAGCACCCAGGGGAGGTTGAGGCAATAAGGGTGGCAAGTGGTGATGGAATCGAGCAGTCACTGGGTGGAGGAGTTGTCACAGGGTGAAGTGAACCTGGGACGTGGTGGAACAATGGAACAGTGGAAGACATGATGGACGTCAATGGAGGAAATGTCCATACCACAGTGCCTTTGCCTACCACATACTTGTCTACTGAGCCCATTCACCCACGAGGCTGGAAATCTTCACCCAATGCACCAACCACACCAGGCACAACTCCTGACACATCACAATCCCCAATCCCAACCTGCTACCACTTCCTTGCCTTGCACCCACCCTGGTTTCCCCAATCATCCTTCACAGTCCCCTTTGACCCACTCTCCCCAACCTCTGGGCTACTATGACCCCATGAGCGGCACCACCTATCCCATCTTGTTTCGTGCTCCCTTTGGCACCTGGGGTACTCCCACTACAACTGCCCAACCCTGCCATCCCCCTTGTCAATCACATTCCTCCTGCCCATGATGCACCTCTCCACCACACTTCCATTTTGTGGAACAATGGCTTGAGAGGAACAATGCGTGTCCCATGTATTGGTGGGAAATGCAATATGGGGTATGATGTGGGTGTTGTGGGAAAGAATGGGAAGAGGGTGGAGGAGTGGGTGAGAGCCCATCCAATGAGTCAGAGATGGCGGGGAGACACCGGTGGAAGCACACAGGGATGCAAGTCTGAAAGGCATCCCCACGGACGCAAAGAGGCTTGGTTGGGTGGATCTGACACTCCAGACGGTTGCGCCACCTTCCCTTGACAGGCTTGAGTCCATCACCTCCCTTTCCCATTCACCTATGCACCCCCCCCCCCCCCACGTCATCCAATGCAATTCTGCAACGTCCTGTACTTGCGTTGCACCTCTGCCCTCCATTTCATCCAAATTCACACCACTCCATCATGCCGTGCTTGAACGCCTTGGGACTTTCTCTGAAATCACTTCATCTGCTGACAACAACAACCTCACACTCCCAAGTTGCTCACACCACTTCCACATTCCTACCTCTCTTGCTCTGTCCGCATGCATGGGTGGGCCATCAAAGAGGAAGCCACGTTGGTGGAGAAGGGTGGGCTGGAGGGGTTGTGGTGGTGAGGTGTTTGGTGCGTAGGAGGGTGGGGACGGTGGAGAGGAACCAGGGGAACAAGGAGGCAGAGGTGTGTGGGAGGGTGTTGGTTGGGCAGAGGCTCCTGTGGTTGGGTTTCGAGAGTTTAGGGGACGTCGTACAGTTTTGACATTTCTGTTGATGGCATTAATTATGTGACGGAGTGCATCATAATTATTAACATTTTGATTTGGCAAAATTAACTGATATACTAGCAATTATGTGACGGAAAGACAGCTACGGCCATATGCGCGGAAAAGTGCCGCTTCCCGTCCGATCAGCGCAGCGAAGCCCGCGACAGCCCAGTCAGTACTAGCGTGAGAGATCAGCTGGGAATACTGGGTGCTGCAGTTTTGCTTTTTGAAATTGGTTGCGAAATGTGGGGATGAAATGGTCGATCGTGTTCACTATTGGTAACTTATACCGCGTCGCTTTACCTCTCAGAGGATGCAATACGTCACTCTCTTCTATGCGTCTGTTTTTTTGGACCTCAAGACACGGCCTAACTCGACCATTGACTCCTCGACCATTGTTCAATATTCGCTTGAAGGACCACGTGACAAGCACGACGCCTCCACCGGACTTCGAGCCGCATGCCAAATGTGCGTCTCCTCTGTGTGAGTTTAGGCGTCTCGTTCGCTGTTAATACAGGGAAGAAGCCTTTCACAAGTGACAAACGACTGACCTGGAGAGGAAGCGGTGGATAGCCACCACAATGGTCGGGCTCTCCAAGGCAAACGAGGTTCACAACGTAGTACATGTGCTCGGCAAGGGAAAGGAGTACACCGCCTTGGAGCGGGAGGTGTTTCAGGAGATGGAAGGTAACATCGCGCGGTACAATTATGGCTTCGAGGCACACGAAGCCGGAATGATGAAGGGCAACAGACGAAGAATCTCAAATAAAAAACTTAGTTTTGACTGAAGTACAACAAATTGGCGAAGAAATAGGAGAACATTGTCTCGGGACGTTATCTTTGACGAGATTCCTCATTACCACCTCGACCCATCGCCTTCAACCACCCGCTAACGCGTGAAGATGATGTAGCAGGCATGGATGATACCCTGCGAGCGCCACATTCAAGAGTATTCGTGACTTTCGCTCAATGCTAGGAACAGCCAAAGAATCCCGACTCACCGGAATATATCCCAATATGGTCAGCAAGATGTTAATCCAGAAGGGAGTCTCCAGTCCGATTTCGAGGAAAACACCCAGAGGCGGGAGGAGAATCGCAAAGAAAAGCTCTAAAGGGTTGCGGAAGGAATCGCCGGTGAACCTGCGCCTTTCGGCGGGAGAGAACAGTTCGCAGAGACGGTGAATGTACTCACTGAAGATATCACTGCACGTGAAAGGCTGACGAGGCGGGAATCCGGACGCGTGAGCGCAATCGTGGTCAGAATGGGCAATGCTTGGTGAAAGGGACTTAACAACACTGGTCTACACACCATCAGATGAGAGGCTGGAGAGTAGAAGGAGTCTGTGACTTGGAGGTTTCGACGCGAAGGCTTTTAATGGAGTGATTTTGTTGCGTCAGAGTGTCAGAGTGTGGTAAGGTCTCAGCAAAACGACGGACCAAGTCCCAATGCGGGCCGGCATTTCTCCGAAGTAGCAAAACGGGAGAGCAATAACAGGGTCACATAGAAAACGTATATTACCTTTGCTTGGTGTTATGAATGAATGAATTCTACGAACCTTGAATCCAGTATATTGAAGAGCGTAGAACAAGTACATGCAATCCTATGTAATCGCGAACATGGTTTGAACTATTTGAAAGCACAACATTGCCGACAAGAAACTGTTTTCTCGATGGGTTGGGGCCCAGTGTGGGTGACCACATGAAGCCCCGATCCGCTGACTTGCTCATTGAACGGCCACCAGCCCATTGTTTCTCCCTTGTCGCTTCTTTTCGCAGCAGCGCGGTCAGCGCGTGACATCGTAGCGTGGATTACAGTCGGCTCTGTGTCCCCCGCGGCCTCCCTGGTGCAACATGGCCTTGTCAAGGGAACGAGCATGTTGCCTCGACATCGCGCTTCGGAAAGCGAGAGGAAAACAATATTCGGAGTCGTAGAAAGGGACGATGTCGGAAGGAAATGGGCGTGGAAAGGGGTAGGAATATGCTTGCCTGGACAATCGTCAACTCTGGAAGGTCACAGCGACTCGTTCCATATTCTCGCCCAGTTGCACAGTCGCAGACTCTTCTCCTTCATCTCCGCCCATCGGCAAGCCGATTTCCAAACCCTCTCGTGGCATCATAACGCAAACATGCGATTCCACCGACTCATGCGCTAGTGGAAGCTCAAATAAGAGGTGTGAACTGACTTCTTCAGTAGCGAGTGAGTGAAGAAGTCAGATCGCAGCACTCATTTGAAGTTTTTATTAATTGACGAATTCGTCAGATATCGCCTGGCGCTGCCTTTCCCGAAGCATGACTTCACTCCCTCGCCAAGTCACAAAGGCACTTTCATGCGACGCTTCTCTCCTGGGCTCGACAAACAATGTGGATTTTGTGAACTACGCCCGGACGTACTTCGACGATGTTCATTCTGTTCCGGTGAGCGATGGCCGGTGTAGAAAAAGAGTTCGCTATTGTAATGTGTGGACCCTGTTTTTGCTTTTAGATTCCCGTTGCGGAAGAACGTCCCGCAACCTTTTCCGGGGAACCACTTCCTCATTCGACTTTCCTCTCGACAGAACCCTCACTACCATCGTTCCCTTCGGTCTCTCCACCAGGGATCATCCCAACACGCAACTACAACTCCCCTTTTCCAGTCATCACTACGTGCCCTTCTTTCCGTCGAGGGAGAGCATTCGCCCTCATCGGGGAGTTCGGACTTCAGGGTGGAGCTTGAGCGTGTGGATGACGTCTTTGGTACTGTTCGCAAAACGTTGAATAGCTTCTGTAGTTCGGCATGATGGGGCGACCCCTCACATTGGGGACGCGAATGCTGCTCTCGGAATTGACTTGATAGAGACCCTGGCGTCCCATTGCCCTCACGTGGGTCCAATCACTTGCAGTCCCCGCACGTGTAACTCCTGGAAAGTTCCTCGGCTCCCAGCTCCACGTAACTCCGGACTCCGAGTCTCCTGGACAAGATCGTTCGGGCCTCCAAGTTTGTCAAGTTCTTCCCTCGTAGGTCCCTTGCCAGCCTGGTTGACGAACTTTGGACAACCTTGGCGTTGAGACATCGAGTGATGGGTGACGCTGCCGCGGGTCTCGACCATACATATCTGGGGGCAGAAAGAATGGAAGAGGTTACTCGACATACAGATTCGCAGGATACGTTGGAGCTCCCAACATTGGACACCCCACGAATACACCCAACTTCTAGGTACACGTTCCCAAACGACTACAGGAAGTGACAGCAAAACAATACGTTGAAGTGCAGTCTTGTGAGTGACTCCCACGTACCAACAACAAGGCGAGGGAAGGAAGGAATGAGTAACTTTGAGAAGCTTTGGCCGATAGTCTAGATATGTAAATTAAGTATTTACGCAGATACGTTACCTGGTGCAGAATGATTCATCGAGTTTCTCAGGCGCTTGAAGTGCCGCGTAATCACGATCTCGTTAGCAAATTAGTAATCAATGATACAGTCCATATAGACTACACCGGTTAGGAACAAATTCCACCAAGGTTCCTGTCCACCTGACAACGATGTCCGAAGAAAGGAAAGACGAAGGCGGACGTTCGCCGACACCCTTTCGGGTATCGTTGCCCGGGAGATGCCACGAGGAGGCCCCCGCCTGCAAAAGATGTCCCAGTTCGCGCAAACTTGCACGTTCAAAGGGTCGAATCTCACCTTCAGTTATTCTCCCAATACGGAACAACAAAGAGAGAACGATGAGTTGTTCTCCCCTTCCTAGCCCCGCTGAAAAAAACAACAAGCGGCGGAATATGAAGCCGCCTTGTATTCCACCCTGGAAGCCGTTCACCGCCGCGCCACACCTCTACAATTCTCGTGTCCGTTGCTCCAACACCGGACTTGATGAAGTCTGTTTCGGCCAACTTTATGTCTTCCAGGTCGTCCCATTTTCTTAACTGATTTTTGGCAATTGCAAGGGCGGTGGTGTCGCTGGTCAAGTCAAAATCGTGAATTTTCGCGATTTCTTGCAACTGTGAAGTTGCCCCGAAGTCGAATTCCTTCGCCAGCGACCCATGAAGGAGTCTTCCGGTCGCTCGAGCGGTTGCAGTGCTCACGCGATCGAACCCGGCCACTGGACGGCCAGGAAATTTGGAAACATCGCGAGGCACCACATCCCCGAGATTCAACCCAAATTGTACATCGGCAACATTCCGATCAATTGACCGCACGCAAGAGCAGCCGGTTATTTCCACCGGCGCTGCCGTTCCATCTGAAGGAGCAGAGGTAAGGAAGGTCCATCTCTCGTTCCATCCGCTCCACGTACGTCAGAGAGGCAAGCTGCACAACGTACGCATCGCTTTTGCTCGGCAAGATTACGAATCTCATCATGGAATTGGTCAATGGGGGACGCAGAGCCCAAGTTACAAGGAGAGTGGGCGGATTTGTTCCTCCACGACGCGAGCCTTCCCTTCGCCAGAGCGGTGGCAACGCTTGTTGGGAGATGTGATGCGATGCACTCCTCCCACAATTTCGTGTGTTGTCTTCGAATGTCTTCTTTTTTGCACATCCGCATCTCACACGTTGCATCTCTGTGTAATCACTCAAGTTTCACCTGAAACCCACTCTTCAATTCATGTTGCTATTCTGTGGCGTCACTCCTTGGACTTGATATCACCTGCAGTTGCGGATCTTTTCTCTTACCCCCCGCACCGTGGACATTCTAATCGGCGGTCGCAATTTCGCCCCACCCCCTCGCCACGATATCGTTTCATCGGCACTTGGGAGTGACATTGAATAATCTGCCGTGGTTGGGTTATGTGGTACATTGGTGGCTTCTAGTTAATGCTGCATAAATGCTGCTTGTATATATGGAATGCGATCACTTGATGCGCTTCTACGCTTTTTTAGACTTCTAGCACCGATCGAGAAGCCGATTCCATGAGTAACGGCAGCGTTGAGACTCACAGCATCGGTGCAACTGGACGGTCACTTGGAGTTTGGCTGAGTGGAGTTCACGGAAGCCAACTGCAGAGTGTTTACCAGTGCTCACTGGCCAAAACAAGCGAGTTCCCGAGTTTATCCATCGACCTCTTTCCACTCTGCACACCAACCGCTCCCCCTTCACAGCCGCCACGCAGCACGATGGCAGACATCACTCCGGTCTACGGGCTCGACAAGGAAGTTGGTGCGTTCCCAATCCCCTTGCCTTGTCGAATCCCCCACTCTTCGGCTGCTTTCGATATCTAACACATGCCCACTCCTCACCCGATTCCGTTCCATCGCTCACCACATCGCTCTCTGCATTACCCTGCAGCGGCACGCATTCAAGCCAAGTACGATCCACAGCGGGAGGAAGAAGCCAAGCTGTGGATTGAGGACAGGCTCGACGAGGACGTTTTCGGAGACGGGAGCAGGACGTTTCAGGAGGTGCTCAAGGACGGTATCGTGCTTTGTCGGTGAGTGGGCGTGTCGGCGTGTTGGATGTGGAAGACTGGCGATTGTGTTCATCCCAACCAATCTTGAATCAGCGTGGCAAACGCATGTTTCCCCGGCTCCGTTCCCAAAATTCAGCAATCCAAGATGCCCTTCAAGCAGATGGAGAATGTCGGGAGCTTCTTGAATGTCGTGAGTGTGCCCAGACGGGCCGAACGGGGGTCTGCCAAGCCTCAGAGAGCAGGAGAACGATGGTGGGACAACAGGAGCTACACGCCGAGGAAGGGACTTTTAGGTCCGTCGCGGACATGATATTCTTCGTACCACCCCCAGAGCGCGTCAATCAAAAGACCTCTTCGTGGGATACTCCTGGAAATTTGTACTCGTCCTTTTGGATTCACGGGAAAGTGGGCTTGGTCCCGAAGTTTGGTACCTGACGCAGAATTGCACTCTCCCTGTCTCTCCGATGGACGATTCGGGATCCTTGGTTGATTTTCGGTGGACATTGCTCTCATTGTGTCACTCACACCTTTCACTGATCCCCTCCCTCCCCGGCACCCTAGTGTGAAACTATCGCCGGCATGAAGAAGCATGATCTGTTTCAGACGGTCGAGTGAGTTTCGCTGTTCTTTCCGTCCTTCCACCACAGGCCGGCCCGTCTCACACTGGCGGCCTCCGCTTGCCCACCAGCCTTTATGAGAACAAGAACATCGTCCAGGTACGCCCACTCTCCTCTCCCCTGCTGTTTTATTTTTCCTTCTTTCTTCATCCCGTCTCATCCTCCCACCTGCCGGCCAACTCCCTTAGGTCATCGACACGATCCACATGTTCACGCGCTACGCCAACCGCTCCGACCCGCGAATCCCGCACCTCGGTCCAAAGCTCGCGACATCGAACGAGCGCGTGTTCGACCCGGCTGTGATCAACGCGGGCAAGGTCGTGACCAGTATCCTGACCAGCGGTTACGCGGGCGGGGCCAGTCAGAGCGGGATGAGTTTTGGCGGGAGGAGGGATTTGATCAGGAATGCGGCAAAGTGAGTTGAAGTTGTGGTTTGTGTGGGGGGTGGGAGGGGGAAACTTGGGAGGAAACATGTTGTGCCTTGTCGAAGGTGGATCGAAAGTTGCAACTGAGCGACGCACTTCCTCGACCCCTGCCTTGCAGACCGCTCGACACCACAACCCTCCCTCTCGCGACGCAGGGGTACGCCGGCGGTGCATCGCAGAAGGGAATGGCCATGGGTGGCCGAAGGGAGATTGGCGGGTCTGACCCCGGGAGGCTGAACAGGCAGGGCAGTGGGAGCGCCGCAGCGAGTACGGAGAATGTGACGGAGGGAGGAGAGAAGTCGTCGTGGGGTGGCGAGAAGACGGAGGATTGAGGGGTTGATGGGCGCACCATGACAAATGGTGGATGAGTATAGAAGGCTCGCTTTTCGAGGGAAGTGTGTGCAGTTGGAAATATGGGCTGTGTTGGTGGTTTGAGGATGGCGAGACGACTTGGAAGAAGGTGGCAGAGGTTCGTTGTGTGTACTCCGACAGGCTGGAACTGGTCGGGGACATTCGTCGTGTGGGTGGTGTATCGTTGTAGTGGTTTTAATTCTATTTCTGAGCTGCGAAATCTTCCAATTGACTGGAGAGCACGGAGCAGGCTAGTGAGTTCACGAAAAGAATACTTTCCTCCGTTGGCACTGCAACGAGATCCAACGAACAGACACTCCATACGGTTACAATGGTGTAATGGTGTGTTGAATTGACCTCTCAGGGATGAGTTTCTTGTTACCACAGTGGAATATAAGGATGATTGCAGGCGGAGGCCGGTTATCGGTTAGGAGTACTTCTGTGGTGGGAAGTGAGAGGACTCCGTTCAGGGCTCAGGCTGGTCACCAAGGTTTACAAAGTGCATGTATTTAGGAAAAAAGGCTTAGGAAACAAAGGTGTGACAAAAGCTGTTGTGGCGAAAGTCTTCAAATAACAATCGCAGCTAGCTCATCACTGTAACATCGATCAATCCATTAGACAACACCAAAGCAGTCCCTCTACTCCTCACAACTCAGCACATCACCCCAAGAATATCTTGTCGAATCCTTTCACGGTGGTCCGGCAGACGTAACACTCCCCACGACTCGAACCTCCGCCGCTGGCCATTTTCGCCGCATGCTCCCCACACGCACACGCATGTCCGCACGGCCGGAACACGGCACCGACCGGCTCGTCCCAGCACACGACGCACGGAAGGCTGCGGTTCTCCAGGCGATGTGCGGCGGTGGAGGCCCGTGCCGGAGGAAGGTAGTACGGCGACGAGGGAGCATGAAGGGAGGAGGCATTTTTGTGGGACAGATTATCATAGAAGTCTCCAGTGGGGAGGAGGTAGTCCAGAAGGAGGGACACTGTGATGGGAGGAGCGGAGGTGGGGGCACGAGTGCCGTTGGTGGATGTGGACGCGACGGCACTCGTGGAAGATGAACCAGCAGTTCGCTTCGAGCTCCTGCCACCTGGGGACTTTGAAGTTGTCGCAGTGGAAGCCTCCGCAGATCCGCTTCCAGCCCCGCCCCGGCGACGTGCCTTTTCGATCTCGGCGATGGCGACGGCGACCCGGTCCTCGGGGAAGCCTTGGTCCACCATGCTCTGCAGAAGAGACAGGTGGTGAGAGAGGCCATGGGCGGAGAGGATCAGAGCGCCGATGGACGACATGATGCTGGTTGGTGGGGCGGTCACGGTGACGGCGGACTTGATGGACCCAGTTGTGTGTGTGGAGGCCGCAGAAGGAGTGGCTTTCAGAGGGGGCGTGAGAACAGCCTGTTGCTTCGGAGTCGTAGCGACTTCTCGGCGTGGTCGCTTTGATGCGGGGCCTTCCAATGCTGCGCGAACTTCAGCGGATGTAGGGCCCGATGGAGACGAAATGATGACGACAGATGGACTGTCGGAATGGGAAGGATGGAAAGAATGGCGAAACGAGTGTCCATGTTCGAGGTTGGCTTTTCGTGAGGAAGCAGGTAAACCGGACTCACCGAGCGCTCCCAGTTTTCGACTGAGCTTGATTACCCGGCGAGCCGGACTTACTTGGATTACCAGAGTCGGATACTGGACAATGGCAATCGAGTGCGTCGAAGGCGGTTGGGTGATTTGGGGTGGAAGCCAGCGATGACATCGAGGAGCCCGGCGAAAATGCGGAAACGAGGCCTGTTGCTACCGTCCGCATCCGTTCACCCGTGGGGTTTGACTCACGCTTCCTCTTCGTCCCACCCGCCCCCTTTCCAGTTGCACCCACCCCGGCCTTGTTCGAGGTTCTTGGACGAGCTGATGCCGCCGCAGCGAGCAGCGCCGCTGTGGTGGCGAAAGAGGACGTGGAGCGGGTCGCTCGTGTTTGGGGAGGCATGAAGCGAGATGAAAGGAATTTGAAGTGTAGTGATAAAATGGAAACATAACGCTACAAGACAAAAAAAGTGTTCATTTATCATCGAAGCACCCCACCTATGGTCACAAAAATTTCAGTCGACCACGTCGTACTGCGCTCGCATCTCTCTTCTGGAAAACGACCGCTCGATCCTTGGATCGAAATTCGTGTTCCCGAGGTCCCCCAACAATATTTCTTGTCGGTTCCGGGTAGGATTGTGCACGCGCTTAGGGACTGGGTGCCGCTATACCGCCTGCAGAGTGTGGGGGGTGGGGGATGTGCGTGGAAAGTTCCTGTGGCCAGACCCCCTGGACCTGCCGCGGAGAAAAGACGCGGTCGAGACGCAAGGCAATTAAATATCGTTGAATATCTGGTGAACCGTACTCTGTGCTTGCTCTTGTTGTGTGGTTCGATTGCTCCCCGCAAGCTGAGACAGAAAAAGACTTGAACGCAGGGGCTGTTTACACTCCGTGTTGGCTTACAGCCACCCGAGTGTGGGTCAGAACGTAGCGTTGTATCTGCACATTGCAGGCAATCTCTCGAGATGTCTTTTCCCTCTCTGCATCGGACAGCTCCGACCGCGACAGCAAAGCCGGAGGTCGCCCACGTTTGGCGCCTCGTTAGTGGAGAGTGGTGAAGCGAAGAGCGCAATTTTTTTTTTGCTGTAATCATGTCAGGTTTGCATAATTTCAAAAACCGGGTGAAGGCTTCCCTCCCGGTACTTGCACGCCACACTCGCGGGTTGACAAAACACCCAGACACCAGACCCAAGACGAAGAGCAGCGCTCCAACCGCGGGAGAGCGAGAGAAAGAACGTTTGGCATCAACAGAGCGACCGCTGGTGGCCGCACACTCGCGATCCGGGCTGCCTGCACAAGACACTCCCCTCGGAGTCCACCCGAACGAGAACCGTATTGCGCCGGGCCAAGCGCCGGATCCCCACCCGAGAAACTCCCTGGATGGATCACATGGGCGCGGTGTCCGCCTCGAATGGGTCCAAGTCCGCCGTACGGCAGCAAGGGGGGATTGAGAAGGCACTTCTACTTCTCGAGGAAAGCAAGATAGACTTGTCGGTGCTCCAGGGAAATGGAAGTCGCTCAAATGGTATGAATATTGTTCTATTTACGACTTCTGGGTGTTTCGTTCGCTGACATCTTGGCGGTCGACTGTGTCCTCCTCTGTGTCACATCTCCCACTTGCCCCACCTCGCCGATCCTCGCAGTCTCAACCCAGGACAGGAAGCAGCGCGGATTTCAAACGACTGTCTTCGCGATCAACGAGATTGTGCAGAAGAAGCTCTACAAGGTAAAACCGCCACTCCAAGCCGTGCCGTTATTCCCTGTTCCTTACCACCCCCACGCATTACCTACGCCTTCCCCTGCTTCGACGTCTGATAAAAAAGTCAAAGGCTAATTCTTTGGAGGGCTACTTTCGAACACAGTGGAAGATGTCGCGGGCCCAAGTGTACCGTTTCATGGATTCGGCTTACGTCCTCAATGTGAGCACAGCCTTGGCGATTTCTCGCATACCGCAGGAATTTCGAGTACTGGAGTGTTTCAACCCCAACTTTCTACTCCCACTTCTCGCTTTTCCGACGGTCAGAACCTCGACGGCTTCGAAGACCTCCCCGCAAGAGAGCGCATCTGTCGGGCACTGAAGAAGCTGACAAAAACCCGCCAGGAGCTCCGCCTGCTCTGGCATCGTGTTCTCGACCGTCATTCTGGGATGATGATGGACCAACTGAACTCCACATCCGTCATGACGGCATACAAGGATCTCGAGGCATCCGGAGCCATCGAGCGGGCGGGGGAGTTACCTGACGTCGCCACTGCAGCAGCGGACGGGGATGGAGACGGCGACGACCTCGACGGAGGCGCTGGCGACACTCCCGTCGAGGCTGCCGACGCGGAGCACTGCAGGGACGAGAGTACAGGTACCGATACGACGCCGCCGTCCACCTTTGCCGATGGGCCGTCGACGAGTCCTAACAATAACGATCAAGGGGTCGGGAACACCATCGGCGATTTCATGGACACCCATCACGGTCAATTCTCGACCGAGGACTTTGACGCCATGATGACCCACTTCACATCCCCTATCAAGATGGAATCTCCCCCTAACGAGAATTCCCCGGCTGCCTTCCCCGGCGAAACTCTCCTTCACACGCCGTCACCCCCCGCCACCATAATGGGCCACGCCGCGCCACCAACATCCCAAGGTGCTTCGTCGAACCTCTTCAGCCATTTCCAAAGTGCCGCCGCGGAGGCGTGGCAGACCAGCGCCATCGCTCGAGGGAGACTTGGCAGCGATCAAACACTCGGAAATGAGGAGGACGTACACTCCTCGGGCGGCGGTGGCGCCTCGCAGGGGCCCTTTTCTGGGTTGGGGATCAACCCACGCGCAGTTCAGGGTACTACACAGACCCAACCTACGCTGTCGTCATTTCAACCATATCTGGATTCCACCGCGTCGGTTGCGCCCAATCCGCTTCTAGTATCGGCGACCGCATCCAAACCCAAATCGGCACTGAAAAGGAAGCAATCCGATTCCTCGGTCGGTCTATCAGCCGCACTTGCACAGTTGGAGGCTCAAGCCAGGGACGGCGCTCTTGCTGGCGTTCCTGCGTATTCTCAGAATGCACCGAACGCGGGGTTGCGTGCCCAAGGAGGAGGAGGGCAGCAGCAACCCGGGCGATCGAGGGCGCCTCTACAGAGACCACCTCCATTGCCGCCAACACTTCAGGGTGGTGCTCAACCTCCAAGTATGGGAGGTGCCATGCCTGGACAGCAGTCGGCACACCCGCGACCGGGAATACCAAACGTTTATGGAGCAATGATGGCAACTTCTGCGCACAACGGTGGATCAGGTGCACCACCTTCGGGAACCCCACAGGACCCAACGACGCCATTCAACGAACCTCCAACACCAATATGGCGATGGACCCCTCCTTCGTCCGCCTACTTTTCCCCAGACAACCACCTGATCGACACACAGGGGCTCTCTGACGGCACGGCGGCTGACGACCACGAGGTACCCAGCGCGGATTTCTCCATGCTGACCAGTCTCCTCCACCATCTTTACGCTCGTGGGTACGCGTTATTCTCCAAAGTTGACGGCGTGTGGCGCGGCGACGCTCTGGAATGGAAGGTCGCTCCCTGGGATGGCAGAGAAGGGAGAGCAGATGAAGGGCGTAGGAGGGGCGAGGTGGCACTCACGGAACCTCCTAAGGAAGTCATTGGTGCAACTTCAAATGGCCCTGCTAGGCCTCCGCAGCAACGAGGACCCGGAGCACCCGGACCCCCCAAGACCGCACAGAAGAGTGGTGGTGGCAATCCCACGACGTCGACACAAGGAAATCAACAAATGGGGACGATGCAGAACAATCAGTTGCCGGTCAACCATCCCGCCGTGGTCGCTCTCTCCAAATCAAAATCTGCGCAGAAAGGCATCACTACACCAAGTCCCTTACGCCAAGAAGTCGGGACGAGGGGCAAGGTGAGTTTCCAAAGCCCATCGTCTGATATCTCGACTTCACCTTTTACTATTACGATATAGGCGCTTCCCGAGTCTATGCCAGTCGCAGCACCGGGCCAATCGCTGAAGCGCAGCCGTTCGCACGTTGAACCACTGATGGAGCCTTCTGAATTCACAGAAGGTGGCGGTTCGCTTCAATCGTCGTTATCCGCTTATGGTCAACACCTAGGAGTGGGAGAGGCCGATTCTGGGAATCGACCTTCCAAAGCGCCGCGTCCGAATCTTTCCACGAGATCGCCAGTATCACCCAATAATTCTCCCAATGCATCTGTGCACAGATCGTTTTCGTTTCCGAAGGGGTTATCAAATTCTGGCGACTCGAACATGAACGCCGGATCTTTCCCTCTGCCACCTGCACTTTCTTCGGTGATGCAGTCAATATCGCAGTCACTTGGACAAAGTGGAAATGCTCCATTCTCCTCTGGTATGATGATGCAGGGTGACGGTCATTACCACCCTTCCAATCATGATCTCTTGGAGTTGCCGTCGCAAGTGGGACCACAAGATCTAGGTGGAGCAGGATTCAACGAATCTCTCGGCCCAGATGGTCCTAGTCCATGGATGGAGGGAGTTGATATTGCTATTCCCCATTCGACATCGGCAGATATGAACACCTTCGGGGCACCTCAGCAATTTCCTAATGGAACGCAGCAAAATTCAAACTTTACGATGCTCGGAAAGAGTTTGGGTGGGGCTGCAGGCGTGCGTCGCGGATCTGTAAAGGGATCCGAAATATCCAACTATCGTGCCTCTTCGTTCGTCAATCCAGTACAGATGTCTGGATTAGGACCAGCCGTTGGGATCACACATGCCGCCTCGCGAAAGCGGAGAGCTTCGGCGCCAGGTATTGTTGAGCTGCTACCAGATCAACAACAGGTGAGCCGGATGCTCTACTTGTCTAAATCAGGATTTCGTTTTTAAACTCACGTCATTGTTAGTCTCTGTTTACTATTCCCCAAGACTTCATCAACCCTCAGGCTCTCGGTCAGAGCAGTACAATGGCTTCCATGAACATGAACCCGGCGTTCGCATCCTCACCGGCAACTGTCGGAGGACAAGTCGTCCGACAGCAAGTAGCAGCACGTAAACGTGCGAACTCTTTCGCTGCGCCACAGGTGTTCTCCTTCCTGGACTCCCCTCCACTCAACACATCGCTCAGTGGTTCTCTTCAAGTGAACTCCGCGACACTTGCGCTTCAATCTGTTCTGGCGCAAGGGAAAGACACGTTAGCCCAACGTAACTCCTCTCCTGGGCCCATCTATCAATTTCCCCCAGGAACTAACGCCAGAAATAACGCACCTTCGCCGGGATCTTCGGGAGTCCTGCCCCTATCCGGAGGAGCCCCGAACGCCAACGTACGCCGTGGCCGGAATACTCCTACTTCGCCTCATCCGCAAGGTTTGATTGGACAGCAGCCCCTTTCGCAACCCTCACCACCTGGAAGCCGAACTGCTGCGACACCTCCAGGTACGGCGTCGACTCCCCCACAGCAGCGAAGTCGGCGGTACACCATCCATTCGGAGCCACAAATCCAACTGACGGATCAGATAAACACCGTTTTACAACAAGTCACTACACAAGGAAACACCCCACCGCTCTCGAGCCAGGACGACTCCCCACAGTCCGCGAGTGCCACTACTCCCACCACAATGGGAGCCGGCTTCACGCACGGGGGAGCAACCCGGTTTTTGTCGGGGGGCAATGTGAATTCGGGGACGTTGTCCAACGCCGATCTTGCGGCTTTCCTGGCACATACTGGGGCGACTGGGGCGGAATTGTTATCGACGCCGGAAGAAGCCCATGTGCCTAACATGAATGGCTACGGGGGTGTTGGACCTATGTTGAACTCTGGGCATCCACAACAACCGTACAACCCCTCATTACAATACCCAACTCATAAGCAGCAAAATGCCCAATTCCGTCCCAATGTTTCCTCAGGACTAGACAGTACTTTGTCTGGTAGTGCCCCTTCGTTGCACTCCCCATTCGCTATGAACCAAGCCATGTTCGGCAGCACCATGCTGAGCCAACTTGGACAGCATGATCTCCCCTCTCAACAGGGAAGCCAAACCATTTTTGGTGATTTTGGCGTCGAAAGCGCGGGGCTCCTCTCATCGTTTGGCAACATGGATTCCGGGAGCAACGATATCTCCAAGTACTTACATCTCGAAGGCGCCGGACATGACTTCTCCGGTTTTTTGAACGATGTCGGCTCTGGAGCCACGGGAATGGACTTCCACAACTAAAGGGCACTTACTCTACGGATTGGAACTGCAGTGACGCGCATTGTAATGTATCATATCGGTGTTACTTTTTTGGATAATGTGTTGTATTGTTGCATTGGGGCGGCAGGATTCTGAAAAGTTTTCGATATTGGCAATAGGTCGGATACTTTCGCAAACCTATCCACCTGTAAATAGCTCGGAGTATCAAAAAAGTACCGTTACATAGTTGTACAATTACTTCAAGGAATCCAAAGAGATGCCCCGGCAGCTCCTCTGAGACGGGTGAGCGGTCCCGTGGGCGAGGTAGGTATGGCTCCTCAATCACCACCGGCATTCGAAGAGTGAAGTGGAAAGGAAACGGAGGTGGGGCCTCCGTTGGTGACATTTCACAAACTTAACGTCATGTGAATGCGAGCCAGGAGTACACACGTATGTGCAGCGAAAAAAGACACAGGGTAATGGGAGGTGCTGAATTCTGTGTCGTACCGCCTGGATAAACATGAAGCTCTTCCTTTCCGAATTTCTCGCTGTTCGGTTTTGCCGTCCAGTCAGTGAAATAAATCTCCTCTTCACTTTTTTACCCAATTTCCAGGCCTTCCCAACGGGTCCGTGACGCGATCTAATGACGGCAACTCTGGACGAACTGCTTATCACCTTTGTGGAGCATTGGTGTGAGGAAGATGTGAAGTGGTTGATCCAGGAGGGGGCGAGTCCAGACGCGCGAGAGGGTGACGCTAAAGGCGAAGGTTAAAGATGGACGCGGTGGATACAGTTTCCCTTCTGTACTTGCTGCCGTCATCGGTCGAGGGGGGACGGCGACACTCTGGAACGGACACGCGTGTGACATTCCACAGAGCAATGGAAAACTTTGTATCAGCCTGAGAGGGGGCTCTGTCACGATGACCCACCCGGAGAATGCGGACAACGTCGCACTCGAATCACACTCCAACCGAATGTGGAGATCGTCAGACTCCTGCTCGCGTATGGCGCGCGCGTCACCGATATAGAACTTGATGCTGCCCTCGAGAATCCGGACCCTGAATTTCTTCGAACTTTGGAGTCGCACCAAGTGAGTCCCATTCCTTGCCCTGCACTTCGTGGTCCGGGCCCGCTGGAACTCACCAACACCGCTCTCACAGATGAAGTTCGGGAACTCAACTCGCACGCCGCGACTGCAGAAGAGAAAGCGCGGGATGCAGAGAAGTGGGTGCCACATGACGTATCCATTGGAACTTTGACATAATCCACTGATGTCACTCACCACAGGACAAAAGCGGAAGCGGAACAGCAGACTGCGGGGCTGCAAGCCTGGAACTCAGCGTTAGAACAGGGGTCTCTACCCTTCGCAACTTTAACTCTGTGCTGAACCAGGCTGAGGTTGCCTGCACCATCTTGGACGAGTACTCCAACCTGCGCACCCGCATCTTAACTCAGGAGCAAGAGAGCGCACCCCTACACCTCGACGTTCCCGCCTTGAGGCAAGAAATGACATCCCTTCGCCTGGAAAGTTCCTCACTGCGACAACAAATTGCCTCCATTAATTCCCAGAACACCACCCTCCTCGCCGAAAACACTACCCTCCGCTCTCAAGCGCTGCTCCAGCGCAACCGCGCCCACCGACAAGTGTCCGCCGCGTGATGTTTGCTATTGCCGACAATGCCCACAAAATCGCCGATAAAATTTCTTTTGTTACTGGGGACGGAATTTTCGTGAACTTCGCGTACGCGAATGGGTGGGGATCTGTGAGTCAGCGCTTTGTATTGATCATGACGTTTCTATTGAATGGAAGTGCTTACTCTTCCCCAACAGGGCTTCCACACCTCAACCAAAACATCAGGCCACTTCCCCCTCTCCCACCTCACTCTGGACCCACCCCCTTTTGGCGCCTTCCATTCGATTCTCAACGCCCCCATGCCCATTGCATCTCGCCTTGACTCACTTCCCCAATTCACTCATTGCGGCGCACCAACTGTCTCTGGGCCACTGCGAGAGGTGAGGGAACGAGTTGGTGGAGTGCAGGCCGAGGTGCAGAGACAGTCGGGTGGGGGTACCTAGGCGGGAGTGCAGACGGGGATGATTGGGGAATCGGTGGTTCCAGAACCGGAAGTGGCGACGGTGGGGCTTCAGATGCCGGTGAGTGGTAATGGTGGAAGATAGAGCAAATGTAGTGGGTCAGAAAAATTGTTGTGCAATGGTATTTCAAATGGGCTCTTGTATTCGCTTCATCAGTGATTCCATTGAACGTACCTCGGAGCATTGCTTTGTGGTGTCGGCAGACGTACTTCCTCGTTCCTGGCCAGCGAACACTTCACCCTCCAGATAAGACCCGGGGACTCAACTTCTCTCAGAGTCGCCCGTGTTGGGTTGGCCTTGTCGTACTCGGCGGCCAGTGTGCGCGACCCCTTTTACAAGTACGAAGCTAGAGGTGACAGACAAAAACAACGATATGGAAGGACGGGTGCGATTTAAATATGAGCTTCACCGCGTTCAAGTTATGGTATTGTGTGCCACTGTGCAGTTGGTGGTGAGTACCTCGACCTTTATTCTGTGTGCGACGTGTGAAATTATTATTTACACCATGTCTGGATTTCAAGCTCGTTCTACCCCTCTCACACATCGGAAGCACCATCAGCAACCACGAATGACTCATCGATAACATCCTCATCATCATCGGCCTCGCGTTCCGGATCGCAACGCCGGCACATCCAACAAAATGCTGGCTCGCTTTCCAACCCGTGGACCCGAACTGATTGGACAGTTACAGAAAAGTATGTAGTACGGAGTGTTGTGACTCTTGCTGTAACTCTTTGCCACCTCCAGCTCTTGGTGACGGCGCTCGGTGTGACGCCAGGTCGCAAGGTTGCAAGGTCCTGCTTCTACTTGCGACAAGAGCTCTTCGAAACTGATATCAAAGAGTATTTTCAAGCCATTTGATAACCATCTCTCGCCATCCCCAACCCTTCTGGAGTCTGGATGAATTCATTCTTTTTTCCCATGCCTTATTCTCCCCGTATCCGCTCCCAACTTTGGCACACACCCCAAGACGCACCGCTGATCGGGCATGAAAACGTCTTCAACATACGTGGCGAGATCCCGCTCTCGTTCCGATTCAATGGATCTCGTGATGTCTTAAGGGAGCTCGTTGTGGAAAAGGCGGTGGATTGGGTGCAAACGGAGTGGCAGAGGTCCAAAGTCAGCAACTTCCTGAAGCGACCGCCGTCGACGTTGAATCTCGAGTCGTCACTCAAACCAAGCGCATCTGACACCCATAATCAGGGATGAGATCTCACGGATTGGATCTCCAGACCATTCGGAGGCGATTCGCGACTGAGTTCTGGCCCTTTGACGCCCAACACTTTCACGAGTAGCCTTTGACACACGACCACGCTGATCCTCCGCCGGACATAGCGGGATCCAGTTTCAGCTGCAGAGATGGCGCTGATGGGTAGGTCCAAGACGAGGACGGTCACCGAGGCTGAGGCGTCTGCCGAGCCCTCGGTGCCGAATGTCCTTTGTGCAGTGGCGCTCGTATCGCCTGACCGAGCTCCTAGCCCTCGACACCACCTACACCACCAACACCACCAACCCTATCACCCGTTTTCTCGCCTGTGCTTGCTCAGCCACTGTCGAACGTCCCACTGGGACCAACGATCAAGAGCGGCAAGCGGTACTTCAGCCCGTACTGTAGGGCGGAGAATTGAGCTGCTGCTGGCTCGTCAGTGAATGGGTCGGCAGGGCAAGAGCCCGCCGATTCTGCGTCGCGGATACGGATAGATGTGAATAGGAGGGATTGGTGTGATGGTGTATGATTTTTGTACGATATGCGATCATGAAGCTAATTTGCACGTCCGTTGTTACCGGGCACTCCAAGAGGTGCCGCTGGTGGCAAATCACCTGGGGTAACGAAAATTTGGCCGATTGGAGTGCACCCTGCACGAGTGTGCCACTTTGTGAAACCCACAAACGACCACGTTCCATTCGAGATTGCCCCGAACATCGTACCACCGTTTCGGGCCTGAAGGACCGCAAATTTCTGCTCCTTCGTAGTTTCCGGGACGGGATCTCTTTACCGCTTGATGTGGACCGCTGTTCGAGCACTATACCGTTCGCAGGGGTTTCGTTCGGTCCAGTGGGCGACGCAGAGCTTTCTGCGGACACTTGTTGAGATTTGAAATGACCTTGAACTTGCGTCCACGATGGTCCGTTCGCGTACCCCAACATGAAAGTTGGGGCGTTTCCCAGGACACACCTCGTGGAGGTCGCCGCATCGTGTCCCACAAATCACGTACCTTGTGGCGCCCTCTAAGACGCTGCCTTCGTCCTGCGACCGTGTTCTGCCTACATCCACTGCGGCATCCGACTACCGCCGCCACTTGCCTCTCGCCCCTCCGGATCCATGATGTCGAAAGTGCTTCGGAGCCTCCCTCGGTCCGCTTGTCGGATATTCGTTGGACGTCCCCCTTGTGGAGTCACTTTTCCGCTCGACGCCACAGTCCAGGCCCCTGAGTCCGTAGACTTCGGTCCACCACGACGAACAAGCATAAAACAATCTAGATAGACGTGCTTAGGGTTGCTCTAGGTCGGTCCGCTTCGGGACTGGTGTGTTCTGCGAGTCCATTTGACAACACCATCCACTCCACGGCCTACAAGCGTCAGGCATCCTGGCGGAAGGAGATACTCCATTAGCTAGCACCACGGTGGGTCAAAGCGAGACGAGAGACGTACCAGGGTGCTCTTGTGTGTGTCGATGTCTGGTGGTCGGTCCTGCAAGCGTCCCCGCAATCTGCACCCGCCGTTTGGCTGGCGGAAAGGGTGGATTCCATTAAAGTGCATCGAAATTAGGTAGCGCATCGGAGAGAACTCACTCGGGCGGGGTTGCTTGCCTCGATGCCACCCAAAATTGTGCTGAGGTCAAGGCCAGTGTTCATTCCTAGTTGAAGTGTTGCTACATTTTGAAACTGTATGTGTGAACGCTCAAGGGAGCAAGTAGGTTATGCGGAAGGCGTTTGACTGCCGTGCACAAGGCAGCTCAACGATTTTTATCTGATCTGCCGAGAAGCTTCGGCTACGAAAACTGTGTCGTCCGAACGCACTCGGTATCCTCGTCCAAAGGCAGTTGCCAAACACCCCTTCTTCAAATGATACCTCGCAAACTTTTCGCACAACAATGAGCATCAACTAGACACCACAATATAATTAAAGAATTATACACCGTTCGAAAAAGTGCAGCATACATTTCAAATGCACAAATGCCACGAGTCGTGTCATGTTTACATGTCAAAAGCTGGTATCGTCCCGACCTCGACGTCCCGAGGCCTGCCCCGGTGTCGATTGTCGAAAGTCCGCGGTTTCCAGCACCGTACGTACACACTCCTCTCCCAATAACCGATCACGATTCACGAGTCCGTTTACCAACGGGATGGGTGCAGGGCCTGGTTCGAAGAGTGTTTCTGGTTGGTGGGGTTTTTCTTCACGACGGCGCGGACGCAGACGCATTCGGTGGGTCGCTGGACGTGCCGCGAGGTCAAGATCAGCCAACCAAACTACGCAAAACACGTACCACAACAGGACTCACGTTTAGCTTCACAGTCTTGGTCAACACGGGCTTGGTCTTGGTGGCCATGGTGGGCATGGTCGGGGGCACTGGCTTGGTGGGCGGGGTCATCGGCGGTTTGGGCGGCATGACGCCCGAGGCTTTCATGGTCATGGCGGGCATTGCTGGCGGTGTCACGGCGGGTTTGGGCGGAACGACCGGGGTGGACATGGCGGGGGGCATCACGGCTCCAGCGGCGGTGGTCGCGGCGGCGGCGGGTTTCGCTCCGGCGACCCCGGCAGTCGTGGCGGCTTGGGCCTCCATGGCCATGTTGGCGGGTGCGACGGGTGCGGCCTGTTGGGCGGGCTTGCCGGACATCTCACCCGAATAGCGTTTCTGGAGGTTGTTCATCCCGGATCCCATCATGGCAGCTGCGGCGGTCGTGGCCGCCTTGACGGCGGCGGCTGTCGTCGGTCTTGCAGCTCCTCCAGCGGCTGTCGTCATGGCTTTAACTCCGGCGGCGGTCGTGGCGGCATTCATACCCGCAGCGGTCGTGGCCATCTTCATCGCGGCCGCGGTGGACATTGCGGTCACTTTGGCGCCGGCGGCGGTGGTGGGCTTGGTCATCCCGAGGGTTGCGGTGCGGGTTACCATGGTCACTAGTAGGGTAGCAATGCCGTGTAAGCTGACGTGCTGCAGCGAAGGTAAAGTGCTCAACTCAAACTCACTCGCCGGCTGCTGCACGACATAACACATGCAGGTCTGGGTAGGCGCTGTAAGGATAATCGTGGGAGTCAAGCCCTTGGACGTCGTGCGGGTCATCATGGCGGCCATCGTGGCCAGCGTGGGCTTGGCCATGCTCGCCGTCATGGACTTGAGACCGGCGGCGGTTGTGGATTTCGCTCCAGCAGCAGTGGTTGGTTTCGCCCCAGCGGCGGTGGTGGCTGACTTGGCGATAGCTCCGGCAGCAGTTGTCATGGCGGCCCCGGCGGCTTGTTTTCCGGCGGCTGTAAAAGTGTGCAATAAGGAACGAGTTTGTTAGTATGAAATAGGTTGGGTATGGAATCGCTGCATCGAGTACGCACCAGCACTGGCGGCGAAGGAAGCGGGCGCGACTATGTACCAGTTCATGAACGACTCGACGACTGGATGGGAGTGAGGCATCGGTTGAGAATTGGATGATATCGCACTGCGATGGTATTCAACTTCAAGGAGAAACGGCCTCGGGCGGAAATATATGCGCTCCGTGGGAGATAAATCGCCTCCGCCAGAGGAATACGCTCCGCGTGGAATATTCGCCTCGGTCAAGCGCCTGACGGCGCTTAGGCCTCGGACCGCTCGCTGCGCTCGCGTCAACTCACCAACCGCCTCCGCCACAAGCGCCTGCCCCCCCACGACAGCCGCATCCGGCGTCCAGGTAAAGCTCATGACCGTCTTGAGCACATTGGAATTATGCTGGATCGTCCCCGCGGCGCCCGACGTGGACCCGACGGCGGCCGTGCAGTCCTTTGTCTGGAAGTCGGCCGAGGGGAGCGCGATGGTGCCCATGTGGGTGGTGTTGGCGGCGTCGCGGACGTACATTACTGGGGGTGGTCCGTGAGATGCGCCGTTCATGCATAATGAAAAAAAACACGAAAAAAAAAACGAAACGAAATGGATACAGATCCGCGGTAGACGCTCCGCGTTCCGGCGGATACCTCGCTCCGCTCGATTCTCGGTCAGTGCCTAACGGCGCTTAGGCCTCGGTGCTCGCGTCGCACTCCAGACCCCGCAGACTGCAACTTCTCTCTGCTCTCTATTCTCGCAACTCACCGATCCCCTTATATTGCGCAACCCCCGCCAGCGCAAGCGTCACAGTCCCGTCAGCGTTAACTATCGTGGACAAGGTGGCTTTGGGCGATGCCGGTGGGCCGTGCGTCATTGCTTGGCTGGATGTGGGAGGTGGAAGAGGAGGGGGGGAGGGGGGTAAGCCTCTGATCTTGTATGTGCGCCTCGGGTGGCGAGGACGATGACAATGACGAGTGTGCTGCGTTTCCGGCACTGCACTCCACGCAGCTGTGCACACGTCGTACTCCACGAAGGGACACGCAAGCCTCGGATCTCTGCACGACGCCCCTCTGCCTGCAGTTGACATCACATCCTGTGCATCCCATCCATTCCATTCCATTCCACTCCACTCCACTCCACGCGTCAGCGCATCATCTACTCACACAGCCGTGTCCGGGTACTGACACACAGTGACTCCATTCGTTGGCATTGCTGACGAGTGCGAGGCGAACAAGGAGAGAGCGAGCGATGCGACCAGCGCAGCGAGGGCAGTCCGGACCAGCGGGCTGCGCGAGGCAGTGGGTGTGGGAGTGGGAGAGTGGCGCATCGTGGGTTGAGTGATGCGATGCGAGTGGGAGGGTGAGTGTGGATGGGAGGATGAGTGCGGAGAATGTCGTCAAGGTATACACGCGTGAGCCTCGAAGATCGCGCCAAGAGAAGTGCGGTACGGCGATCGAGATCAGTGAGGGAGGCAGACCTTTCGTTTGTTTTCCTCATGACGCTCGAAATGATTATATTTTCTAGCAACTTATTTTGTTCTTTGTTGGTTTTTGTGGAAATGGTTGAAATGGTTGATGGTATTTGGCAGTCGGATGTGGGCGCCAGGAGCCCCACACGTCACCGCGGCAAAGGGGCGCAACATCGAGAAACGTGGAGAAGAAAAAGAGAGTGCGTAATGCGGAGTGATGCGTTCGGAATATATCTCTTTCAGACACGCTCGGTCGGCTTGTAAACATTGCATGCACATTGACTCTGGCGCCTGCAGTGCCCGGGCATCCTTCACACACGCACCGCATCGCCAAAGCACCACCACGATTCAATCCATTCACAAGCCCCACTCGTCTCTTTCCCCACCGCTGCCCCGCCCACCGCTCACGCCAATGACAACGGGGTCTCGATCAGGGACGCCAAGGGAGGCACAGCGTCCTTGAGGCACAGGGACAGAGACCTTGCGCCCTCAAGGGAACTGCGCGCCGCCAAACGTTGGGGAGCTGGAGCAGGCGAAGGCGCAAGCCCCGCTTAGAGATGCAAGTGTTGTGGCAACCGAGTCGGGGGAGGGCGGGCCGATATAGGCCACTGCAACCCGCCTCTTGGCTTGCGCGCCGGGCCGCACCAACAACAAACACCAGATCACATGTCCCGCAAGCCAACTCAAGTGCCAAGACAAGCACACTGCGGCCCCACGCCTCGTCCCTTCCGTCCTTCTCTTGCCCGCGTGGCTTCTCCGAGGCGCAAAAGGAAACGGTGGAACAGTACGTGGCCTGTTCATCGCCGCAAGGCAAGCCGCACGGCTTCCCTTCACTGTAGCACAAAACGTAAAAAGAAATATAATAGGTTGGGCATATACGTGGTAGAGTCCACAACGAGGACTAGTCGTTGAATACAGAGGGACTCATCCACAGGTCCACGGAAAGCGTTGCACGCCACGACGTTCCCATTCGATGTTGGTGCTTTCGAATACGATACATGCCGAAAAAGGAATTCTCGCAGCGCCAGTGGGTCAGATCCAAGGACGAGGACCGTGTGCCACATCATCACCGTAGTCCGCGAGGGTTCCCTTGTGTACAACGTGAAAAAAACCCAGGAGGTTGGGTATACACATACGTGATAGAGTCCGCAGCCAGGGGTCACGTTGAACCACAGAATGACTCGACTCAACGTGTCACTTGTCAGAGGTCAAACATCCATGTGGTACTTGACGAAACGCGTGCTCGTCAAACACACATTAAGTCATCCGTGGATTCAAATGAAGCAATTCGTGACACGGCGTTGTCTTGAATGCAAAACATGAGATACACAGTGTGGACCGTCATCGTTGCAAGCTTTTCAGTATGAACAACTATTTCATCCATGTGCGGCACATGAGGACCGCCAGGACGGATGATGTGGTTTGCGGCGTACACACCGCGGATTCGTTGCAGGCAACAAATGTGGCGAATCACGGACCACTAACCCTGATACGACAAAACCCAGGAACAACGAAATGCCCTTAATCGGAGGGCACCATTGCAAGAGCGTCAATGAGTACAAACACTCGTCAAACAAAAAGGCGGAACCCGCTTGCTACCTGCAGGCCCCTTTACCTCACTTCACTACAACATGCAAGCACCTTTGCAACCCACCATATCTCGAAAGCTTGCCGATACTATCATATGAGCTATCCACGAAGGGTCCCAAGGCCACCACATGAATACCGACGTAGAACAAAAACAAAAAAATGAGATAGTAAAGCGGCAGGGTCAATTGCAGACGGCATGGCCATGTCGTGCGCGCTGAAGTATGTCCGAAATGTCCAGAAATGATTGGGTACGGTGTGGTCCACCGCAATCCACATCACTCGCCTGGGTCATCCGAGGCAAGGATAGGGGCTTACGCTAAACTAAATATCGTAGACTCGCTACATGTTGTCGTCGCCGCAAGCCGCATGGCTTCCAATGTGTAAAAAAGGATGTGCATCAGCATGGTATTTTGCACACCGCGACTCGTCGTACACAGATTAAGTCATCCATGAGTTGGAATGATCAATAAAGCGATACGTGAAATGACGTATGATTCAATGGCAGCGTTGCCTCAAATGCAACACAAGCCGTAAAAAAAATAGTCATTTTCTGATGTGGAGCATCATCAAGCCATGTGCACCTCGAAACCCCCCAAGAAACATCAAGAAGACCGAACTAGTAGGGATTGCAGTGCATTTTAGAAACACCTGCTTGCGCTCGAAAAAGGAAGAGATCAGGTTGCTGCCCGGCTCTGGTACATGACACCTTGGACTTGGAAAGGCTGACATCTTAAGTCACGGTTACTAACGTCGACAAGTGGATCAAGCTTAGCACTCAACGATAGGTTCCATTCAACACGAACCACAAGAGTGCTAGGGTTACGTGGTTACTCTGTGTCTTATTCGACTCAAGTACTCAGCATTAAATGGTAACCAAATAGGCTGGTCCTCGGGTGCCCGGAAGCAGTTTCAACAACGCCGACTGATCCATCACTGCGGCCGGAACCGCATACACTGACGCGAAATAAGCAGCGGAAACATCGGTACCAAGTACTGTACGCATACAGTAAATTATGTCGCCCGAATACTATGCATATTTATAACGGTAGAGCTGGCTCACGACATCCACACAATGTGAAATAAAATCACGATGTCAAGGTCGCCATGATGTCCGGACTACGGCTCACGTTCCGTGGCCTCGGCGGCGGGAGGCAAAACACACAATCGATACTGACGTCGAGGAGGAACCCAAAGATGAGCTTTTGATTGAAATTCGCGTCAAAGCTACAAGTATTTTGATTTTTGTTTATTTTTCGGCACCAATGGGGTTGCGATATTTTGGGAATCCAAAAACATTCGCCTGATGAGTTACTCGGCCGTCACCTTTCGTAATTATTTTACATTAATATATTGACAAGTTTTATTAAGATTTCAACAACTACAATCTCCGGTAGTATAGTGGCTAGTATCGCCCCCTGTCACGGGGCAGACCCGGGTTCAATTCCCGGCCGGAGAGAATAAGACGAGTATCTTTTATACGTTTTTTCTCCCCCAAAATAATTATTATTGCATTCCGGTGCGTTTTGGGGGTGTCCGAGGTTGGTTGGGTGCATTTTGGGGGGTGCACACGCAAAACACATCGATCCTATCAATAAGAAACCTTGCTCCTGCCTCTGTCACTTCATCCCTTGCAAAATCATCCGCGATCAGGACTCCCCTCGTGCAAACCAACGAGTGGAGTTTGGACGCGGCGTCAGCAAGGGGGAATACGTGGTGCAGTGAGCGTTGGCAGAGGATGATGTCAAAGAGACGCGTGGGTGGTGGAGGGTAGAAGGAGAGGAGGTCGGATTGGATGAAGGACTCTTATTGGCTTGAAACAGGCAGCAAATGAGTGGTTCAAAGTTCTTGTAGACATTTTGGTGAACAAGGTGAAATTCAGGCAGATTCAAGCAGACCCTGTTGTGTTTGTGCAGGAGACCAAGGAAGGAAAGCTTATCACTGGAGGACATGTTGATGATTTTCTTGCAAGTGCTCCCAATGATTCTATGTTGAATATGGCACACAAGCCTACACAGTGCACGCTCCCCTTTGCTCAATGCACAAACCCAAATCTTCTCATCACTTCTCGACTCTTGAGCACGTCGTGGAGCGCTCTTCCGTATAGCTGAGTGGCGTGGAATGCTCGTCAGTGTGCGCGCATCGTATACTTGCGTCTGACTTCTGAGTGGTCACTTTGTGTGGATTCTTTCTTCATTGCTCTTATTTCTCGCCTTCTGGCGTACACGTGGACTTGGTTGTTTGAAAACACACTGATCCAGTACACAGTGTGGTCTCATTGACTATGTCGACATTGAAGATGATGGAAAAAGCGCAAATGCCGAGATTTTTTCCAGAATGACGCAGGCGAATTTAATTATTTGCAGTATATACTGTGTGCAGCTCACCTCAATGTATCAACTTTTTCTTCAATTAACAATGTACATATGAGCGCGCATGGCCTCTGCACCGGCCCAGCGCGGAGAGAGACCAGGCAGCGGGGGAGTGCTGCGTGGGTGCTGCAGAATACGATGGGAAGGCGACTGCAGGAGTCGACTTAACGCTGCAGTTGACTTGACGCTGCCGTTGACTTGACGAATGAGTGGACAGCAACATGCCTCCGCTCCGTCTCCCTTTCCGCAACGCACATTTGCCCCACTTCCTCCTTCGAAAAATGGGAAGAGCAATATACGCTGGAGCTTTGGCCGCGGTGAGGTTACGGGAAGTGCGAGCGGAATTGACTAAGAACGGGAGGTCATGGGCCTTTATTCTCCAATCGACCCGCGGCGGCACTCACACCGGCGCACCAACCGCATATTGCGGGGTAGCACCGTTCCCGAACTACCCGATGAGCCACCCTCTACAGCGACTATAACTCCTCGTGCCAGTGTCTCGCATCTTGGCGCGTCTCCTCCCTGCTGCTGCTGTGGGAAATCTCGGACTCGCTTGTGCTCCCGGTGGCACTGAACTCGCCCACTTTGCATCGCGCCTATCCTCATCTTGTAAAGAGACACAATTTCGTCAGTTTTGTTTTGTATCGAAGACTGGATTTGAAGGATTCCGTTCAAGCGGGTGGGCGGCCACGAGTTGGTGGAGCGATACGGGTCAGCGGCTTTGTCTCGAATTGGTCCAAAGCGAAACTGAAAACGGCATGTGGGTATAGCTCGACGGAACTCGGAGTGTGCCTGAGTGAGTGTGACCAAACCAACGAACGGAAGGAGTGAGCCCCATGAGCGTGGCAACCTGGCGCTCACGATGTTCCGAGGAACGAGCTCGCCCGTCTCCGACAATGGTTTCCCTCCGCCTTTCCTAAATCAGATCTATCGCGACGGAGTTATGTTGCGGCATCAAGAAGTCATCGAGCGCCTCAATAAATGTCGAAAAGCAGTCGTTTTGACTGTGTTGTACAAGGTGGTTTGTCAGAAGGACACGCCAGTTTGGTTGAGCTCCAAAAGTACTTCAATGAGGTCGAGAACTTTGCTGGTTGCTGCTTGCATTCTCAGAGTGTCAGGGGTTGGCCCGCCAAGGCAAGTGAGTAATGTCCTTTGTAGACGCGATTGTCGATCGACGAGACAAAAGATGAATGAAGGAAGGTAGCGGCATCAGCACAGTGCGCTCGAACCCGTTGTGCTAGCAAGTGCTTGAACGACGTACCTCAAGCAGTGCTGCTGGCTGATGAAAGGTTCAAGATAGCCGCGGGGAAGTGCGACTCGGTCGTAGGTGCTCCACAGCTTAGCGGTTGGGAATCCACCACAAGAATTGTCGCTGAGTATCTCCTTCTCGCGAATGATCACGGAATCCGATCCGATGGGTTGAGTAATGCGATGCGAAAGAATGCGGACTGATGAGACCGCAGCATTGTTCTTTGAAACTAGAAACCACTCTTTTGGATTCTTATGAAGTTGCGTTGTATTGTCATTATATCATTTGCAAAATCTCAAAGCTGTCTAGTCAACTCGATTATTATGGTCCGCGTCCCTTCCACAAAACACTTTATCGGATGGTGGGCATGGTCACAGCAGCCTGGGTCGTCGTCGCGTCTTCCGCGCGCCAGAGTGAGGTGACGGTCTTGAGTTTCGTGCTGAGGGGGGTGATACCGACTAGTACAGGCCACGCCTTCCATGTAAGCGAAAGTACATGGAACTCACTAGAACTGAACACCGGCCTTGCCGTAGAAGTTGAGGTCACCCCACATGGATCCCCTAGACCCTGTGAAGGAGAACATGGGGAGGGGAACAGGGATGGGCACGTTGATGCCGACCTGCCCGACGTCGATTTCGTTTTGGAACTTGCGGGCGATGGCGCCAGAGGTGGTGAAGATAGCCGTGCCGTTACCTGGACCGATCGAAAGACATCAGACTTTACATTGCTCCTCCGCAGCCAACACTTAACACTCACCGTATGGGTTGGCGTTGATGAGCTCAATCGCCTGGTCCAGCGTGTCCGCCTTCAAGATGACCAGCACGGGGGCGAAGATTTCCTCTTTGTAGCACTCCATGCTGGGCTTGACACCCGAGAGAATGGTGGGTCCGAGGAAGTTGCCCTTCTCGAAGCCCTGGACGACAATGTTGCGTCCGTCGAGGAGGAGCTCGGCGCCCTCGTCGACCCCGGACTGGATGAGCCGCTTGGCGCGGTCGAGGGCCTGGAATCGATAAGAGGGGCGACGAAAGCGTGAGACATTTGATCGCCTAAACAACAAGCAATGTGACAGCTCACCTGGGGCGAAATCATGGGCCCGACATCGGCCTTGGGGTCCATTCCGTGTCCAACGTTGAGCTTCGTGGCCCTCTCAACAAGCTCCGGGATCCACTCCTGGGACTCTCCGACGAACACGGCGGTGGACAGAGCCATGCAGCGCTGACCGGCGGCTCCGAAGGCGGCACCGACAAGCTGGTTCAGGGTGTGGTTCTTGTTGGCGTCGGGAACGACAACTCCGTGGTTCTTGGCACCCATGTTGGACTAGATTGAGGGGAAGTTTTGAGGGGAAGTTGAGTTGGCGGGACACGAAGCCGGGATGATTCAATAGCGGGATCACGAACCTGAACTCGCTTTCCATTGGCGTTACCCCTGGCGTAAATGTATTGCCCGGCACGGTCAGAACCGACGAAGGAGATGGCTTTGACGGAAGGCTCGTCGCAAAGGAAGTTGACCTGTACATTCACAAGGCTCAACTTTGAGCAAACTCTTTTCTTGCGCCAAAGTTGAGCAACTCACCGTGTCCACACCACCGTGAACGACGTTTACGATTCCTTTGGGGATTCCGACCTCTTCATACATCTTTGGGCGGGATGCGTATCGAGGGTCAGCCGGCCGGGCACAAGAACTGCTGCAACAAAAAAATGAGCCTCTCACCTTGATGAGCATCATCGCAGCGCCCGGGTCACGCTCGCTGGGCTTGAACAGCATGGTGTTTCCGGTGGCGTTGGCCATGGGGAACATCCAGAGAGGAATCATCGCAGGGAAGCTGAACATTTCGCGGACCGCAATCGGCGATTAGATTGTAGACAAGGCGTCAATAAAGGCATATTTTGCTCACTTGAAAGGTGCAATCCCAGCCGTTACGCCGAGGGGCTCACGGAACGAGTATGTTTCCATGTCTGTGCTGACGGGAAGAATCTCCCCCATCTGCAGGGTTGGGATCGCGCACGCGTGCTCGACGACCTGAAGGCCACGGAAGACGTCGCCCTTGGCGTCAGCGAAGGTCTTTCCCTGCTCTCGGACGATATTGGCGGCGATTTCATCCTGAAGGGGTGTCGAGATGTTCTTGAATGATTGCTATAGTGGACAAATAGTGATTGATATACTAACAGTTCTGTCTCTGATAATTGCTTGGAAGTCCAGCATCTTTCTTTGCCTGGTGACGGGCGAAGTTTTACGCCATTCCTCGAAAGCGGCCTTCGAAGACTTGGCTGCCTCCGCGAGCTCCGCCGGGGTTGCTTGAGGAACCCGAGTAACGAGTTCTTGAGTAGCCTGTCGAGAGTGCCGAGTAAATCGACGAGAAATGACCCCCGGAAAGAGTATGGTCAATGCCCTGACGATTCGGGTACGGAATCATCTCATTGCCGACTCACCGGGTCTCTCACTTCGTACCACTTGTCCGCCTGACTCTCGATGAACTCTCCGTGGATGTAGAGCTTGGTTGTTGGGGCGGATTCGGCCCCAGTCTTCGTGCTGTCCTTGGGGGAAGTAGCAGTCGCGTAAGAGCGAGCAGCTTGCGGGAGAGGGCGACGGAGCGCGGTGGCGACGATTCGGCGATGCATTTACGAGAGAGTAGTCCGCGGGTGAGGCGAGAGTGTGGACGGAGAAGTTGCGACTTTTCGTGCGATACGGGCCGCCCTCCCGTTAGGCAACCGATGGCCGAAGAAACACGTCACGTCACCGAACAACGCATTTATGTACATGACAGCCAGATAGCGAAACGGGCACGTTTAGAACACATAGAAAGCCTTTATATATTCTTCCCAGATTGAAGGCCGGGTCAGGATATGAATGTTGCTTTCCAAACATGCACAACTGAATTGTATTAGAACACTCCAACGAACCACAAGTAATCAGGCACCAAAGGCGTCTACACTATGACCACCTCTCCAAACGATTCCGTTATTAAGCGTTTAATGCGACTCGACCCATGTAGAGTCGTCCTTGCGTCCGAACGCATCCGCGAGGAAAGCTTCCAACTCGGCGTAGTGCACTCGCTTAGATCCCGTAGCTGGCGACGCTGATGGTGCGCGACCCGCGTAGCGCTGAAAATATCATCATAAGTTTGGTGAGATGGAGAGAACCCGAATGGAAACTCACAACACGAGGGCCAGTTCTAATCTCGCGACCCTTGGCCTCATTGAAGGTAAGGTTCAACCTGGGGCGCACAAATGTCCATGCGCCTTGGTTTCGAGGTTCTTCCTGGCACCAGACAACGTCTGCGTTGGGGTATTGGCGGAATTGGAGGAGAATGTTATGGAAGGGGAAAGGCGCCAGTTGCTCAATTCGGACGATGACAGTATCCTACGTCGATTGCGAGAAAATTCACAACTTGCACGCAAAACCCTGATGTTTGTTTGTAGACTCACCTTGACAGCGTTCACATCCCTAGCCTTAGCAATGTCGTAGTAGACTTTGCCAGTGCAGAAAATAATGCGCTTGATCTCTTCGTCGGGCAGAACCTTCTCCGGAGAGACCTCCGGAATAATGTTCATGACACGGGTACCCTCAGCAAAGTCCTCGATTTTGGAGACACAGTAGCTAGAGAACGCAAATGTGAGGTCCCAGGACACGTTTCAAACGTGCCCTGAAATAAAACAACTCACGGAGCCTTTAGCAAACTCTTCGGAGTGAGCATAATGAGAGGTTTTCTGAACAGCCTGTGAACCTGCCGTCTCAAAAGGTGGAACAAGTTCGCCGGGGTGGTTGGGACAGCGACAACGTAGTTCACGCTTTGAGTCTGCTTCATCAAGTTCTTGGAGATGCTCAAAGGGTCCAAGTCGGTGTACTCGGGGAAGGTGTGGGGCTCTTCGCTGACGAGTTGAAGGTATCGCTCGAGACGAGAAGACGAGTGCTCGGGTCCTTGACCCTCGTAACCGTGGGGGAGCATCATTACGAGACCTGATTGACGGTACCATTTGTGCTCTGCGGATGACAAGAACTGGTCCACAATAATCTGGGCGCCGTTGGCTGTATTGCCGATAGTCTGAGAACGGAGCGCTGGGGACATGAATCACATCAAGACTCACCAAAGTCACCGAACTGCGCTTCCCACATCACGAGTGCGTTAGGGTTCTCCAATGAATAGCCGTACTCAAACCCGAGTACACCGTACTCCGAAAGAGGCGAATTCATGACATTGAACAGGGACATGCCGTCAGGCTTGCGCTTGACGTTTGCGATCGGGATATAGCGCTGTTCGGTCTCTTGGTCGTAAATGACAGAGTGTCTGCACAAAAAAAAAATTAGATCGAATCAATCATGGTTTGCAATTCTTTCGAGGTTGCCATGAGCCGTACCTGTGCGAGAAAGTTCCTCGTTCGGAGTCCTGTCCAGACAACCTAACGTGGTACCCCTCGTCCACCAAACTGGCGAACGCAAGCTGCTCGCCAACACCCCAATCAATCGCAGTTCCCTTCTCGATGGCCGCGCGGCGCTGCTGGTACAGCTGGGCAATCTTTCGGTGCGGGCGGATGGTGGATGGGATCTCCGTGATCTTCTGCCCGAGCGCACGGAGCTCATCGATTTCCACACCGGTCTCCTGGCGTGTTGCGAGTTGGGAAGGTTTCAGCATGCCTATTGAAGAGCAGGGGAACATGTTCTTGAGTCTAAGGACAACAATATCGATGCCATCTTGGTCAACTCACCTGACCACGCATCCTTCAACCACTCTGCCGGCGATTCATACGCAGCATCACTCGACTTGGAGTACTGCATCTCGCAGAGCTCAAGGTAATTTTGATCCACGGCAGCGATCTCGGCCTCATCGAGGACCTTCTCGTCTATTAGACGCTTGCGGTAGAGCTCCAGAGTGGGAGTGTGCTTGCCAATCTTTTTGTACATCTGAATGGTACGTCAGGAATACGCGGTGAGTGCGGCATCAGATAGAGCAATCAGTTCACACTCACGATTGGCTGTGTGAACATGGGCTCGTCAATCTCGTTGTGCCCTTGCCTGCGGTAGCAGAAAATGTCCACGACAACGGTGTCCTTGAACATCATGCGGTACTCGGCAGCAGTCTCGGCAGCCCAAACGACCGCCTCGGGGTCGTCTCCGTTGACGTGAAGAATTGGGCACTGGTGGGAATTCGCCCTTGGTAAGCATGATAAACGCGAGAGTTCTGCGAGGTTTCGAGAGCGTACCTGAAGACCCTTGGCCAGATCGGTGGGGTACGGGCTACTCCTCGAGAACTTGGGGTTGGTCGTGAATCCGATCTGGTTGTTCACAATAATGTGCACGGTACCACCGGTGGTGTAGTCCGGGAGGTCTTGCATCATGAGAGTTTCTGCAACGACGCCTTGACCAGCGAAGGCAGCGTCTCCGTGCACTTGGATCGCCATATGCTTTTCGTGCATGCTAGGAACGTAATCAACATGACGAGGTGTTCAGAGCCACAAGGAACGGAAAAGAATCTCACTAGTCGTTCGTCCAGAACTGCTTCGCGCGAGCTTTTCCTTCGACAACTGAGTCCGCGGCTTCCAAATGCGACGGGTTGGCCACAAGCGACAAATGGACCTCCTTCCCGTTGAACATGACGCGGTCGCCCGACGCTCCCAAGTGGTACATGACATCACCGGACCCCTCGACGTCGTTCACAGAGGCTTTGATGCCCTTCTTGTCCTCGAACTCGGCAAACATCTTGTACATGGGCTTCTTGAGCACGTTGGCAAGAACGTTGAGACGACCGCGGTGAGCCATCCCGACAACGGCGGATTCGAGACCGAGTGATGAGGCGCGTTCGAGGACGCCTTCAATGCAGGGAATCAGAGATTCGGCACCCTCCAAACTGTGAAGACAGGACGACTTCGGATTAGCATACCCAACCAGCTGCGACAACCTAATCGAGCCACGGTGGCGACAAATAACGCACCCGAACCGCTTGGTGAAGGGGTACTTCTTTGCGAGGTATCCCTCAAATCTGTCGGCCCAGGTGAGCCAGTTGAGAATGACCCATCGTTGTCGAGGGGTGAACTCTCGGCGACGCTGCTCGAGCTTGCGTTCGATCCAGTTCTTGCGCTCCACGTCTTGGATGTGCATGTATTCGACACCCTGGAATCATGGACGCGGGGGTAGGGGGGGAGGTGAGGGTGGTGGAGGTTGAAAATCCGAGTAGGAAGTTGATCCACGTCAAATTTTACGTATGCTAGGTGCAAAAACGTGTTCTCATACCCACCAAAGTGTCTGCGTACGTGTACTTCAGCTTCGCAACGATCTCTCCCAATGTCAACCACCCGTCGCCAGGAGCGAGTGGAGCGCCAACGTAGAATTTTCGTCCAAGATCCTGTTCCGTGAATCCCCAGAACTGGTAGTCAAGCTCTTGGTAAGGGGGGCGGTTCCACAGTCCGAGAGGGTCGAGGTTGGCGGAAAGATGACCGAACACGCGGTATGAGCGGATGAGCTCCATGACTAGGAATAAATAAGTGGATTATTAACAGGATTTATAGTTTTGAAATGGTGGGGAGATGGTTTTAATTCCGTGCCGGATCAGAAGTGGCATCCAACTTGTCAATCAAGTCGTCCTCGGATACCCCAAGCCAGGGAAGGGGACGTTGGCCCTTCTCTCCCAGTCAATTTAACTCACCCTTTTTGTGCTCTTCGAGCATTTTGGGTGTGACTGTGACCGGCCCTACATCCAGCGGAACATCCTGTTGTCCAGCTACCCCCTTCTGCATGAACTGGTACTGCTCGAGTGCGTTGAAGTACTCGTCCCATTTCGGGTCAACGGATTTCGTGTCACGGCGCCAGGAGTCGTACAGGTTCTCGAGGACGGCGCTGCAATTTGGGAGGAGGCGGTTTCATAAATGGTCCGGGTGATGGGAAGAAAGTGGACCGCGCGGCAGCCATCGGCAACCGAATACACGATGAAGATGAAGGAGAATTGATTGAAGGAAATTTCGCTCACGCTGAAGCACCCTTCAGGAAATCGTCGGTCTTTCCCGGTACGGCAGTGGCAAGAGCCCTGTACGAGGTCTGAACGGAGGCAGACTGGAAGCGAGCGGAAGGACGTGCCCATAGAGTTGATTGAGAGAATTGAGAGCACATTGAAAGTGTTGGAAGATTATCCGCGTTTAGTCGTGTCGCTGGTCAAAGTTTGGGGAAACCCACACTGGTCCTTGCGAACGTTGCTCCTCTCAACGCTCCCGCGCCACGACCCGCGCGCGCAGCTGCAGACGCGATCGGTCGCAGTGCCAACATCGTGGAGTGAAAAGGCCGGTGTGGTTCGGTTCAGGGGTATGTAAAAGTTCCGTGGCTGCGCCATTCGGGTCACCAGTTGCCCTTGCAGAGATCCACCACAAGAAACACGTTGCTCCAGAATTTAAATTGGCTCTTTATTTTTTTTCCCAAGGGGGCCAGAACAGTGAGATGATTTTTCCAGAAGGCTTCAAGTAACGAAATTGAGTTTGGACACTGCCTTCTTGAGCTCGATGGTTCACAAATCTGGGCAAAGGAAACGCCTCCGTGGTCGTCTGGAATTGTAAGTTGGCCCACATGCCTTTCAACGGAAGCAGACTGAGCTGTGGCCAAACAACGAACAACAGTCATTTCGTCGAGCAATGCACGCACTGCACCGCGTTTTTCCCCGTGCCGTCGTTGTTCTCGTTCTCTACGCCTTCCCGCAACACCCTGCGATGCCCGCTTCTCTGGATCCACTCCCGGATGAAGTCCTCGTTGTTGTGGACTTCCGCCCCAGTTTTTGCTCTCTTGCGTCACTCGCATTGCTCGACGATACAACCATCTTGTGGCGAAAAACTTTTTGCCCCGGATGGATGGCCTGGTGTCCTCTTTGATATCACATTAAACAAGGAGCACGAATGGCTGTTCAGTCCCGGAGACCCCCTGTTCCCCGGGTAGAGTGCACAATTTCGATTTTTTCCTCGACGTACAGTCACCTGGGGCGTGCGGAATATCGTGGCAATCATGAACATTGGAATCGATCGAAACAAGATTTTCCTGGGGGACTTTGAGGCACTTGTGGACCAGGCTAGGGTGATGGTCACGTTCATTTCGCAGGGATAAACAGTTTGAATTTTCACGGGGCCAAGTGGAGACAGTTGACCTCCCAGCATCTGGCCATCTGGCTCGCTGACCCCATCTCGAAACCAAGGGTTCTCATCCTCACCAAGGAGCAAGCCCGTGGCTTGCTTGCAGTCCCCGGCATACTGCCATCATTTCCTGGTGTGGAGGACGTGTCCGTCTATACTAGTGGCGGGATGACAATGGCCTGTTGCTGGCAACGGTACCCTATTCCCCGATGTTCACTCACTTCATTTTGATCGTGCACCTACCCCTGGTATATTTGACAGTGCGCAGCAAACGTTGCAGGCAGTGTATTATGTGGCTGGAACAAACCCGTCTTCACTCAGAGAAGGAGACGAAAGTAGGATGGCACTCGGCGCGGACTATTTTTCGCAATTCCACGGATATCCGCTGCTCTGCCAACGGTGCAGAGGTTTCAACTTGGACAAAATATTGAGTGGACGACACTGGCCAATTGCGAAAGGGCTCAGCAGTGGAAGTCGCAAATGAGCTGTCGGAGCTGGGCCTCAGAATGCAGTATCCCGGCAACACCATCGATGTTTCAGCCATTTTCTATCCCGACAACGCCACCAACATTTCAGCAATGTTCAGTTCGTCTGCCACAACACTCAACGTCATGTGTCCACGGCTCCAAGTTCTCGAAATCCTCTTGTCCGTGAAGAATATTTGACAGGGAGATATGCACCCCGCTGAATTTGCGGGATTTGTAGCAGATCGACCAGCGCGCAAGGTGGTATTTACCTTTGAGATCAATACGGAACCCTTATTTCTGCATCTGGGCTTGTTCAAGGATATGATTGGAAATGAGCGTCCAGCAACTGTCGTAAAACAGTTTGCAGCCACGATACGGGATGTGTTGGCAGTGCAGAGAGTGGAGAAGGAGGTTGTGTGCGAGTACGATTCAAGATTATATATATAGTCCTTTGTTTACACTTGACATGTGGCTAACACTTTTTAATTTTCAAGAGCGAAATTTGTTTTCGTTTTAATCATTTTCCAGCAATGCCTTAAAGAGAGAGCTTTGGAGAGATGAAAAAATATGGCATTCAACGACGATTGACGGAGGGGATCTGAATATTACTTCACCGAGGTTTGGTGGTTGCCGACACGGCAATATTTCACGTAAAAGCGATGATGAAGCTTACAAATGTTTGACAGAGTCTAACTGTGCTGTCTCGGTGAATTTTGCCGCACTAGACGGAAAGCCTCCTTTGTAATAGTCAGCACCAGAACTTCCCGTCGGCCATCACTTTTCAGCTGCCAAATCACCTTGGAAGCACTTTTGGGCACTCAGTCAAGGGTAATCCTTAACTAACTGTGGCATGTGTAATTGCAGTAGCGCGATGGTTAAACGGATAGACGTGCCTGGCTGCCTTCAATTATAGTCACACATCTGACGTCAATCATATGTCCCAACACACTCTGAAGTATGAAGTCACGTCTCGATCTTAGCGTCTGTCACCTGGACAAAGTATCTCAGAGAAATGTATTTTATTCTAACAGCAGAAGTTTGTTCAGACACTAGACTTCTGAGAAGAGTCTGCTTCGCTAGTCCGCTACGACGCTGAAATCATGGAAAGAGTTTCTTTTATGTGCTTCGCTCTGTGATGTACTTCCGCTCTCTCTCCGCCCATTCACGAGGGTTTTGTGCGGCAAGCCCTTGCAAACGTGGAAGCCTCGCTTATAGAGACAATACGACGCACAATGCAATTCGGTATCGCGATGCAGCGACAATCAGAGAGTGTAAGTCGCTTCACAGTTGGAACACGGGGATGTCACATGAAAGAAATATCGCTTTATATGCAACCCTTAAACTTGTAACACGCTCTAGGGAAGTGAAATATGGATGAAGTACTTGCCATTTCCATTATCTCTTCATTCATTTGCGTCCGGTGTCCCTTTCCCTACATGTCTGCTCACGTTCTTTTGTTTAAAATGTCCTGAAGGTGGTCAAAGCGGTGCTGCCATCGACATAGTTCAGAATGCCAATATGGAGCTCGTCGACCGTTAGTGGAAAGAGGTGCAAATTGAGTTGTGCTTGTATTGCACCTCTTTCCCTGATAGTCGACGAACTCCATATTGGCATTCTAAACAACTCCGCAAGTGATAATGTCAGAGAGGCACTAAAACAACGTGAATAACTTGCTTCTTGCGTCTGCCACCCCGCATCTCACACGGCCCTCCCGCACGCCTACTCCTCCATCCATGCAGCTTTCTCCGGTGGAGGCGTCGGCTGCCGCCTGCAGGTGAAGATGGCGGCCGACCGAGTCCGAGTCCGCTGAATCCGCGGTAGGCGATGTAGCATTCGACCATCTGCGCGGCCAACTGGTGCACGAACGGCTGGATGGAGATCGTGGGACGAGGGTGGCGATGGCTGGGTTTGTCTGCGGGATGAAATGAGGGGCGATGTATATTCAGGACTTTCAAAGTTGGCCCCTCACTCTTGCACTCACAAGGATCGACTCGCAGTTTCTACCGCTCGCTCATGGCTCTCTCAAAACCCCCTCCGCTGCGAGGATGCTTGCCACCGCGAGGAGTGTGCAGCAAGTATGAGAGTGGGGCCCGGAATGGACTCGATGAGGAGAAGAGGACCTGTGGCGTTGCCTGGAGGACTCGGCGGAGACGCCATGCCGGTTGCAGTCCCAGCTTGATTGTTTCCGAGGTGTCGAAGAGCTACGCATTCCCCCCGCAGGGCGGTAGAACCGCGCGCCTCCTCCTCCGCCTCTCCCATCTGCACATCCCAAACCTCATTCCTTGCGAGCAGAATCTCCACAATCAGGGCGGGGCTCTTATACGCAAGGTCGAACCGCGCCTTGGAGGACGCGTCGCTCCATCTCGAAGATATCTCCCCCAGTGTACTCGTCGCGGCACAGTGTGAGGACGGCGTGGAGGGTTAGCGCACGGTGGGGGAGATCGTTGTATTTGGAGGCGATGAAGAGGGAGATGAACCCGAGGAGTTGGCTGGTGGGAGGAGGAGGCCGGCCGGGGGTGAAAGTGCGTGGGAATGGAAGCAAGGGAGACGTGCGAAACGTGGTGGTGGACTCACAAGTCTTGGATGGGGACCATGCGGTAGGAGAGGTAGCGATCTGGTTGAGTTGCACGGATGCACCGACGTTCATTATATGGTACCAGAGAGAGAATTTTCTCAAGAATATCGCATTTCGTTTTGAAAAACAAACGAAACACTCACCAGTAAGATTTATTGCCAGAAATAGTGTCACGTAGTGCAACCGCGCGCGTCCGTCGTGACGTCTAAAATCGAGCCGCAAAAGGTACAGTGAGCTTCAGACGCCCATCCCAAGCTCCCCGTCGCTCAACGGCACTCATGAAATGCAACAAAATGAACGTACTCATGAGCCACTCGACGAATTCTCTCCGTCCTGCGACGTTTGGTATTTTGTGAAGGTGGGGTCACATAATCAGGGGTTCAAGCCCACTGAGCGCAGAATGAACTGCAAAGACACTTGCTGTGGGAGTCGATTTCCCTCTGGCAGTGCAGCGCGTCTACGAACGGAAGGTGAACGGACTGGCAAGACAAAACGGGTGTCCATGGAACGTCGGTGAGCCGCAGCAGCGCAAATTTTCACGGAAACCCACGTGCCAGCGGCCCCTTTGTCCAAGGGACGCACTCACCTCGCCGATTTTTACGGTTTCCAGGTACGCGGATATTTCTCGCTCGATGTCGTCGGGTCCTGCGCTCGTTTTTGGGGCTGTTGCTGTGGGGGACGCGTTGTCCACACTAGGCGGGTCTCCATCTGAGCCGCCGCAGGGGTCGAGAAGGCGATGTCCTGGGAGGAAGCGATGATCTCCATGGTTTCTTGCCTTGGTACGGTCTCTGGATGGGAGATTTCGTGAGTGATGATGATGAGAGACTCGGCGAATCCCAGTCGGAGGGTCCTGCCGACACTCCTCGGGGCTCACCGGCAAGGGTAGCGATGCAGCTCCACTTGGAGTCCAGACGGCAGCGCGCACCGAAGCGACGAGTGATGCCGGTGTGCTTGTGGATTGGGTCGGACGGGAAATTACTCTCTTGGGAGCTCGGGGGAAACGTGCATCATGTGGCGCTTCACTTAAAAACGTCTCATGCTAAACTGTAGAAATAAAATCACTAAGCAGCTGCGCCGCTCGCGCTGGTGTCAACGTGCCAGCTGCTTTTCACTTGAATTCGAAGCGTGGCGAACCTTCGCTGACGAAAACGAAGACCCATCGGGGAAGAGGCAGAGCTGTGGGGTGCAAGCACTCCCCCATCGGGGACACTTAAAATGTCGTTTGGAGTATTACTCTCTCCATTAACAGTTCTATGTTCTGACGACAATGTAACAGTTTCCACGGCACCCGATGAGGTTTGTTTCTCTTTCTCGCTCTCTGTTCAATTCTTCATTGGGCAGACAAGCAGTTGGTGGCCTCAGCTTTGACCGCCAGTTGCCTGGTCGAGAGAAGCAAACGAATGACTTCATGGATGTTCTCCGCTCTTTCCCCAAGCCCCAGCCATCCACAATACGCCTGACAGTCGCGGTACGTTGTTCCCTTCCATCAGCGCGTGGACCTGATGGAGCTCTGATCGTCGGCGGGAAGGCAGGGGAGGTCCAAAATTACTCCAACCTCGTTCCTCCAAAAGTGTCGCGCACACAAGCCAATGTTGTTTTGGCCGACGGCGACCCGTAGGTCACAACCACTTCCCAACAAACCCGCCCTCCCCCACCCACCGCCCTCTTTCTTCACAAGCCATGGATGCTCCGCGCTCAGATTTAATCCTCCCCCGACCACGCCTCATCGGCAGCCATGGTACGCGCCGAACTCACACGGCTGTACTGCGCAGATCGTGTGCGTCTGGTCGTCCTGCGCCCGGGCTTTTCGCTTTCACGGAGGCGGCGCATGAAGTCTCCGTACTGCGGGACGTGCACAAACCGCAGGGGGTCGATGGTGTGAGGTGAGGTGGGGTGGGGTGAAAAAATTCGCAATTAGTGTGAGGGGCTCGGGCGGACCCCTCACAGTTGCTGTGGTCCAAGTCAGCGGAACACGCTGGAACTCATCGGAACTGCTTGCGCAATAACGNACACGATTTGATAAGCAGAATACGAAAAGCGTAAACTAGAATTGGAGCTATATAAACACTTGTAGAAATGCTAAGAACAAGCCTTTTGACTTCGAATCTCACTCGTCTCACTCGTGCCCACTCGCTCGTCGCGGCTCTCAGGTCACTCGGCGTGACCTCTCGGCTCCCTCTCGGCTCTCTCTCTCGCTCGTACTCGACTCCCTCTCTCGCTCGTACACGGCTCTCTTACACGCTGGTTGCGTGCCTTCGGACTCACTCGGCAACCCCCACCCGCTCCCCCTGACAATTAGGGTCTGGTTATTCGAGGAGAACAAGTGTAAGACTCACGCAGTACAAATCTCCTGATGCATTCGTTTCATCTCGTGAGCCTATTCAAAGTAGGACGCGTGGATGTCGGATGAGAGGTTGTGCCATAGTTCGCTAATGATGGGCGACACTGGTGAAGTGGGGCGGTGGGTGGGAGGTTCCAATGACGGAGGATGCGCACGGTAAATGAAAAGATGAACTCACACTCAGTCATCCTCAAGCCCGGCTTCTCAGCCTGGACTTGGTTGTGCTACATTCGGGCTGGTCGGACGCGGATGGAGCGAGGGGCGAGGGGCGAGGGCAAGGGCGGGGGCGGTTGTGGTGTGGTTGTGATTGTCGGGGAGGATGAGAGTGGGTCGGTGAGCTTGGGGGAGTAACGGTGTGGTAGAGAGCTGATGGTGCCTGAGTGGTCAATGCCTCCGGGGCTGGAGGGGGAGGAATGGACACCCAGCGCTCCGGGCAAATCGACATCCACGAAGAAAGGAAGTCTGCTCGCAGGCGGGATTGAGACGACTAAGGGTTGGTTGACGTCTGGAGCGAAGCTAAAGGTCATGGGTGGGTTGGTGTAAGCCTCGGTGGGCGAAGAAGAGGACGATGGGGACGGTGATAGTGGTGGGGTTGGGTAGTGGGTAGGGGAGATGAGCTGGTGCAGTGGATGGTTAGAGATGAGCGAGGGAAAGAGCACGAGCAAGAAGGGCTGCCTGGAATGGACCAGCATGGCCACGTACCTTGGAGTGATCAACCTCGGATACCTCATTACCACGAAGGAGCACGCTGGGAAAGAGGGTGCGGATGCTGCGGTTACTTTGGGAGCCAATACAGAGAAGAACAAGGGGGAAGCTTGAGGCAGTAGCAACAGAAACTGAGCCCGCACGGCCGGCAAAAAAAATCGAGTTCCACTTACCCCCACACGACACCTATAAAGATCCAGCATCGATAGAATCGGGACATAATTGTCCCACATCGATTGCACGGTGTCATCGTGCCATCCTCCCAACGGCGGCCTCGATATCACCGCCAATTTGGGGGCATCAAGGGCCTCGCCACTCAGTGAAGACCACCACCTCCATTGTTCCAGTGCCTCGGTTGCAAGTGAAAACTTCGGTCATCCATTTGATTTGGCGATGCGAGGCTTCGGCTTCCGAAGAGTTGGTGAAGTTTTTAATGCTCCATGATTCGGCTTTGTTCGTGTCCGCTTCGGGCTGGGAGGGTGGCGATAAATCGTGTTATTGGGAAAGTCGATTGGTCGGTCGCAGGACAGCACATTGGGGGAGAGCCCAAGAGAGCCCCATGGAGAAACACACCTCGCATGTGTCCTTCCATGATCCCGACGTGTGGGCCATCGAGTGGTGTTGCTCGGAAAAGGTGTCGATTCACGGTGGAATGTAGGCGCTTTGGTCATGCATATTAACTAACACTTATCTGTATTAGGCCGTATGTTGATCCTCCCGCCAGGGTTGCGACAGAATTGACTTTGAAAAAGAGGTATTCTTTGGTGGGAGTCTTACTGATCGTTCACAAAAGATGTCATCGAGCCCCGTCTTCCGGACTCCACGAGAAACGGTAAGTTCCAAACGTGAGTGATACGGTCCGCCTCTCTCACCAATGCAAACCGGTATTAATTTCGCTCAGCCTTTTAAGGACTGGGTGTGCTCGGCCACTCTCCTCGCCACACCGAGCTGGTGCTCGAGTACCGGATTGTACTCACACGTATCTGAATGCTCAGACGGTGGCGTATGTGAGATGGTTGGTATTACAAACGGTGTGAGCCCAGAAGGAGTGCGAAGGTAGATTGAGGAATATTCATTATTTCGTTTTCGTCTTCTCAACAATATGCGTCCCGCCGTTCCATTGCATACGTCTGGTGACAGTCTATTCTTCGGGTGGCTTCTAATAAGATGAGAGATGCCAGTAGTCTCACGTCAAGTGACCCGGTCCAGTGCAGACAAACCGCCGCCACCTGGCACCAGCTGCCAATTAGGAGGGGTGCAGCAATATAGGTGCACCGGGCAAGCGGGGTTCCTGAACCAACTTCCGGTGAAATGCTCGTAGGGATGAGCCAGAGCTTGTGCTCATGGAGTTAGCAGAACGCGGTGTAAGTGCCGCAGCGGCATCACAAACAAACAAACAACGCCACCTTCGCCGTAAACTTATTTCCCTTGAACCTTATTTCCCTTGACCCCACGAGGCTATATAAACGTTTTGCAGCCGTCGCTGCTCCTTCCACCTTCTCGAAACCTCGCGCCCCTTTCGCGATGCCCTCCATGACCAAACGATTCGCTGCAGCGCTTGCCATCGCTTGCGCCATCCTCCTTGCCCACGACGCATCCGCGGCTTGCATCAAACTTCCGGCATCACCGCCGGCCTCTCCACCGGCTTCACCGCCAGCCTCTCCACCACCCGCACCACCGACCCCACCGCCGGCCGCCCCGGCAGCTGGCAACACCTCCGTTGGGAAGAAGGGATTGTCGTTCAACAACCCGGATTGCGCGAAGGCGTGAGTTTCAACTGCCATTGCTGCACTTCTGGCGGTTTTCCCTGACCCCTCACGTCAGAGTCGCTCAGGGTTCTTCGTGGGCGTACAACTGGGCCCAGGGTACAGCCCCGCTTCCCTCTGGCATTCAGTTCGTTCCGATGCTGTGGAGCAACGCCGCCGACCTCACGAAGACGTGGCCGCCGACCGAGAAGAGCGCCTACTACCTCGGCTTCAACGAGCCGGACCTTTGCGTTGACGGTGCCGGCGCATCCTGTGTCCCCGTCGCGGACGCAGTTGCCGCGTGGAAGCAGTACATGGAGCCCCTGGCTGGACCCGGGGTCACGCTCGTCAGCCCCGCCGTCACCAACGGTGGCCCGCCGATCGGCCAAGCCTGGTTGGACCAGTTTCTTGAGCAGTGCACGGGATGCCACATCGGGGCGATCGCACTGCACATCGTGAGTTCCACCAGCATTCCGCTTTTAGCAAGCCATGTGGCCTAAAAACATCATGCACGTGCCCCGTCGATTTCCTCTGGCAGTACGACCGCGCCGATAACACCGCCTACTTCCAAAAGTACATGACTGACGCCGTGAACAAGTACTACCACGGTAAAGGCCTCCCCGTGTGGTTCACCGAAATCGGCATCTCGTCCGGCGATCCTGTGGGATTCATCAATGCCATGGTTCCGTTCATGGAGCAGCTCCAAGGACTTGACCGTTACGCGTACTTCATGGTAACTTCTTCGCTCTTCTTGTCTTGTGACTCAAGTACTCACCGCACCATTCCCACAAAGGCTGGTCCTGGATTGCCCGGAAGCGGTCTCAACAATGCGGACTGTTCCATCACTGCGGCCGGAACCGCATACATCAACGCGAAATAAGCAACGAAAGCATCGGTACCCAGTACCGTACTGTTATACGCATGCGCCATCTAGTAATTATGTCGACCGAGTACTATGCATATTTATAGCGGTAGAGCTGGCTCACCACATCCACACAATGTGAAGTACAACCACGATGTCGAGTTCAACATATTGCAACACTCGGATTCCGAGGCAGTTGCCACTGAGGTGCAGCCCAAAACATTTAACTTTTGCTACTTCACGTCAGGGTATGAGGATTTCGATTAATACTCGGCTTCCTGTGTCTCTGTGCCTCAGATATATTGGGAATCCAAAGGCATTCGTGTGGTGAGTTACTTAACTTGAGTTATCCTTTCAAAATGTGCTACTAAAATTTTATATTATTAAATTTTACAAGGCCTTCAACAACTACAATCTCCGGTAGTATAGTGGCTAGTATCGCCCCCTGTCACGGGGCAGACCCGGGTTCAATTCCCGGCCGGAGAGCACAACAACACTTCTTTTGCACGTTTTAAACCCCTTTGAATTTTTCTTTTTTTTTTTTGCATTCCGGTGCGTTCTGGGGGTATCCCGCGGGTATTTGCGGTGTTACGACGTCGTAGGCTTGCAATCTGGGTGGTTGAAAACTGGCCAGATGGCCCACTCCAGTCTGCACGCTGACCACAAACCCCCTCACAAGTCACAGCTCACAAGAATGGAATTTTGGGATTGTTGCGCCTTCTCAGAGTATCGCGGGTGTGCCGAATATAAATTATCGGGGTAACAATTTTATATAAACTTAACACCTCTTTTGTCCTTTCCTTTTGAAGGCCGAAAACCATTATTTTCTGCGAGCTCAATCAATACATTTTTTTTAGCTTGAATTGAATTGAACGTACCCAACAATTGTCTTTTTATTTGGATCAATCTTTCCTCTCCCACGCTGAGATCAAGTGAGAACCACTGAATCCCTCAATTGCATTCGAGCCAATGTCGACAAACGCATTGCCGTTATCTCTCAGAACATTAGTGCTGACTTTTCGCAGCCGTCTGCCACCCTTCCAGCCTGGTGCCGACATCAACTGCACTTCATAGACTGAATGGTTGCGCGCGCTCGACTGGCCTATTTCACTCCTGATCGCGCTCTCCGGCATATCACTTTTCGTACAATGTACCGGGAAAGCCAAACTCACTTCGACAGACGTCAATTGCTCTATGGACGTGAAGCGCGCTGCACATCGGGCTTATTGACCCCCCCGACATCTCCCCTCTCGATGACAAAATGGCCAAACACCTCACGATCTGGGTTCTGGAATGAATCACACCCTAGCGCTGCTCAAATTTACCTCTCCACAATGAGCATTGACCACCCTTGGCGCGCTCACCGACGATCAGATTCGCTGGGTTGAGGCGACAACACACTGGCTCATTCCCCGTACCTCCATTTCACCCTCCATGAATGCACCTTTGCTCTCAGAGGACTGCAAGTTTGGCGACCCTGGTTTGGACGATCGAAACCTCCTTCGATGATCATCAGCTCATTGTCGCAGCACTCGCATCCATCACGAATATCGTGCATATCCAACACGCGCACCTCGTATCGGCAATCAATCAGTCGCACCAACATGCTGCCAACGCTGGACATTTTTATCTCTGTACTCAACGTGGTTACGACGCTCGGGATTGCCCTTTAGATCTCGCCGACGACTTCGACAAGTTTCTCTAACGAACGGCAAATTGGTAGTGGTACATTTGAGTGCACTATCCGTCTCCACTGCGCAGGGGATAACCACAGGGTGCACGGTTCACAACAATGAGGGCGCGGAGTCAGCAGGCGATAAGGGAATCGCTGATTAATTGCCCTGTTTTGGCGGTTGCATTGGATGATTTGGAAGCTTTGCCGGTGAGAGCTCTGCGGAACCACCAACAAAGATCCAAAGGTTATTTGTGTTTGGACGTGGGGTGTGGGCGTGGATCTTAGATTTGTACTCGACAACGTTTCATAACTTTTTTTACAATTACAATGACACAAACAGAATGTTCTCAGGAAACTCATGTTCAGCAAAGAAAGCGAAGAATGTGTGGGGGTGTATCAAGACCGTACGTCCCTTAACGCTCAGCTCCTGACGCCGACACATCGCCATCGGCGCCTTCATCCACCTTTTCACTAACTTCGGCGCCAGAATCCGCCGACGTCGCACCATTGCCACTTCTCTTCTTCGAACCCTTCCCTTTCTGTCCGGGGGGTGGGTCCCAGCCCCAGACTGGTTTGAAGCTGTCCACCACAGAAACGTCCTCGAACAGGTTTGGGAACAACCACAATCCTTGGCGAGCAAAGACAAGGTAGGTGATAAGCCAGAGAATAGCTCGCACGATGACCATCCCGAAAAAGACACCAAGGAGAATGAGAAGCCCCACGGAGATGTACCAAACCCCAATCCGCAGTTGGACAGGCCACAAAGGGAACATCACACCAGCTAACGTGATCGTGACAATCCCAAAACCCAAGAGATTTCGATACAGTTGGGAGCCCTGATAGACCCACACGAACTGGGCTTCCGCCGCAAAGGTTTGGCCCGGAACGACCCGAAGCAAACGGGACTTCGGCGCTTGTCGCTCAACCCGGATGATGAGACCGTGTTGAAGGAACGAAGACAACAGGTCCGCGACGTCTTCATCCGTTTTCAAGAAAGGAGGGTGTTTCTCGTCCGATTTGGACGTGGAGTGTTTCGAAGCGTTCTTGTAGGCATCCGATTTGAACGCTTTCATGGCCGACCTGCCTAGAGGGCGTGTGCATATTCGCAAAAAAAGTCACGGAGTGCGCCGAACCGGATCGGGGGAGGCGACCATCAGTTTGTAAAAGGGCAGTAGTACCCTCTCGATAGGTTTCCATCGCGCTCACCTTTGAAGTATTCAACTCTGCTCTCAGCGAGAATGCCCTCCTTGAGCCTTATTTTGGCCTTGCCACTTCTTAGAAAGTCCGCTGCGAGCATGACATTTTTGGGAACATCAGAAAAGTCGTTGAGTGGTGGCGACTGTAGGGATTGTAAAGGGGCCATGAGTCCGCTTGTCAAGGTACGAGATTTGAACGAGAGCGTGGGTTCCGGACCTGATTTTGAGCCATCACGTGTGTATGATTGCGTTTGGAGGGAAAGGTTTGTGCCAACACATTTCAGGTAATTCAACCTTTCATTCACAAAAGCACGTCCCCCCTTCAGAAAATTCGAATCATACACAAAGCTGGCCTCTACATTACACGACATCAACTACTCGTGGTACTTCTCCGGTTTCACGTCACTCTCTTTCGCTTGACCGGTTCAGCTGCTCTGTCGTCGACAAAGTCGCCTTGACTGCTATCCGATAGGTACCCATTCGCCACCTTGGCGTTCCGCTTTGTTCCTCTCCCCGCAGATGCAGATGCAGATGCAGATCCGGATCCGCTGCCCTTGCCGTACACGACCGCGGGGCGACGGGGTTTGGACATTAGAGCGTCGGGATCGGGATGTTCCTCTTCTTCCGCGCCAGACGGTTCGCTGGCGTCCACGGCGAGGAGCTTGAGCGGTGCCGCCTTCGCCTTCTGCTTCGGTTTGACGACAAGTTCAGGATCGGGGGACTGTTCCTGCTCGCTCTCCGCCTCCACGTTACTGTCACCACCATCCCGATCCGAAATATCTTCAGCTTCGTCCTCATCATCGTCAGACCCATCGATCTCTCTGAAAGATTTCCTGGGGGCCGTGGATCGCCCACTGCGACGGGGCTCGGAGACCGGTTGCGCAGGGGGATCGGTATCGGATTCCTCGTCGTCTCCTTGCGATTCGTCGTATCGACGACGACTCCGTGGTGATTTCGCAGGAAGCCGTCCACCAGGAAGGTTATCAGTCGAATCCGCCGAAGTGAACAGGAGGGGCTTGGCCTTTGATTTTTCCACTTTCGCTGCTTTTGGGGCCCGTTTGGTCGCCACAGCTGAATTGCGCCAACGTCTTGTAGTTTTCTATATACATACCAAGAACATTGATCGCAGCTCACCTTTCGTAGATCTCGCTGTTGAGACGGGCTTTCTTCCTTTACGAATCTTCTTCTCTTCCATTGTACTCCCTTCCAGTGCTGATATAAAAGCGTGGTATCCTTCCCATTCTGCACCCTTGGAGGGTTTCAGTTGCTTTCCAGAGAGTGTGCTCTCAAGTTCGGAGATTCTATGTAAAAGAAAAGATTGCTCAATTATTGGTCAACACATCAAAAAAAGGCAATGGTATCCAAGCACTCACACTCCTTCACGGATGCGGTCAATGATCTGTCCACTGTCATGGCTGATGTCGTTCTGGCCATCCTCCTTCCCGGCAATACCCAAAAGATTCGCAACCGCGGAGGCAATCAAGGCCCATGGCTTCCAGCCTTGCGACGCCGGACCGAGCTGTTTTGGTCCTCGAAGGTGGGAGGCGACCCGGTTCGATGATCGCACGCAGTCGTGTACACGGTTCGCCATGAGCTCGCTGCCTTTGCGAAGAAAGGCGATGCAAGCCTCGATGGTTGCTTCACGCCGATGTTGCGGTGCGCGTGAGAAGATTGCAGACCACGATTTTAGTTCGGTGGAAAACGATCGCGCCAGAGAAATCGTGTGATCGATGGAAGGAAGGCGACCAGAGAAGAAGAATTCGAGAGACTGTGAATCAGGATGAACATGTTAGCAAATCGTGAAGGCAGCCCGAAATTAGTTTCGAACAAACCTCTTCCATACACTCCAACACGCAACCCATCAAAATCGAGTTCAACGCTGAACGTATGCGCTTACTTTGATATTGCATGGGTGTTTCGGCAACGTTCAGTTTCCCTTGTGACTTTTCGGATCCACTGTCCACCTGTCCAGCAATCGCCGCCCGCCCAAGATCAGATACCAGGTGTTTGCACAAATTCTGACCAACGACAGTGTCCCAAAAGAACGGGTCCAAAACGACAGGCGGTGCCGAAGCAGGTGTTTGTCCCTCCTGCACTACCTTGGCGCTCTCTGATGCCACGCCAACCCATTTGAGAATATTTGGGGCGAATTTCGGATCCAGTCGATCGAATGCTAGAAGCTTGAGCGCGATTGATGAGGACAGTTCGAGCTGTTTGGCGATTGAGGGTACTAGTTGGCGTTCAAACGGACAGCGTACGGGATTGTCAGCTGGGTCTATTTCCGTTTCATCGTCGATGGTGGGGTCAAACGTCTGATCCGCGGTGGTTGACCTGGGTCGCAAGCCACTCGCGACCTCCACCAGTGTACCAATGGCATTTGCCATTCCCTCCTGCACTTCTTCTGACAGAGGGAAAAGTGCTGCGGAAGCTTCCGGAACAAGCACTCCAATGTTGCCATCCAAAAGGAATGCCATGTCACCGAGCACTCTAGTCGCCGTGCATAGTACGCCAAAGCTGGGTGTGTCCGATTCCTCCTCAATATTGCCGTTCAGTACCGACTCAACGGTACTGACCAAGGTCTCCACTCGCGTCTGCAGCTTCCGCTTCCCAAAGTCTAGCGCAGAGCCTCCTGAAGGAGCCTTCTTCTTCAGAGTGGCCGGTCCGGCGCCACTTGGTTCATCGTCAATGTCCTCGACCTCGAATTGTGATGCTAAACCCGCATTTATCAAAGAAATACTGGCCCACATTATGGCCCACGATAAAATGCGAATGCCTGCATCAAGGCCTTCATCCACCAACTCCAGAAGTGTTCGCAGTGCCTCGTCTCCCGTCGCCCTGGTGCTCGCAACTCCCGGTCGAACCACACTTTTCCCTTTGACGCTACGGAGGGGAATCTCTGATGCCTTTGAGCGAAGACTCCGGAGTGTTTCGAATGCCAAACGGACTTTCTCCGAAACCTCTTCTCCTCCTTCCTCTTCAACTAGATTCCCACCCAAGTCAATGACGGATAGCAACGCAAGTAGCCTCTTCAATGTTGAGCGTGTTGGAGATGCGAGGTCCTGAGCTGCTGTAAGGTTGAGGTCTCCACCTCCCAAGGAGTTCGCTATGTCATCAACAGAAGACGTGAGTGCTGATAAGAGGTCTTCCAAGAGTTCCTCCATTTTTCTTCGCGCGATGGAACTAAGTCCGGGGTCTACACTCGAGGCCACGGTCGCCTGACTCTTTTTGCGTTTTGCGGAAGCAGTGGTGGAAGACTCCTCAGAATTGGCTGGCACCATAAAGGCACGAAGTGCAGTCGCGATTTCTCGAAGCACATTCACATCCTCGTGCTGAGTGAATATGCGGTGAAGATCCGCGAGTAGTTGTTCAAACGCCTGTCGAGTACAACAGTATCAAACTTCGGCCAATATGGACTTCGGAATCGAAGCCATCACTCTCACCTTCGACATTCGAAGATTCACATACGTATTTGAATCCACACGGGTGAACAAGGAGACCGCCTGCACGAGCCTCTTTGAGTTCTCCTCCCCCATATAATCGGAGCCGTACTTGGCGATAATCTTTGGGACACTCGTGACGAGTTGGATTGAATACTCGGTCCGAACTTCGGCCTTCGCGTGCGCGTCCTCCTCGACTTCAATGAGGGCGTCAAGCACTCTCGGGAGGAGATGAACCAGCACGGTTTCCTCTGTTGCAGTGAGGATCAGAGGATTCCGTGCACGGGCTTGAGCGGTGACGGGCTCGTCACTTATGTGACTGCACAGAAGAGTCAAGTTCTGAAACAAAACAGTTCACCGTTAGACTACAGAGGCGCTATGAGGGCAAAATGATAAGCACAAACCTTGACCACATCACAATGGTCCCATAGGGCCTCAACCGCCTGCTTGATTCGCGGCGCGCTCACTTCTCCCGAGGAAAACGCTCCCGCCTCTTCCTTAAGCCAGCGGATCGCTTCCACTGCTTGTTCGTTCAACTCCCACGACTTGCCAAAGGGGTCTTCACGTCCTTGCGAAGCGGCGGGTGTCTGCGACTTGCTGCTCTGTGATTGTGACATCGACATCGACTGGAATTGAGAGACCGTGGAAGATGCGCCTCGGCTGGGGGCGGCCATTTCCCTCCGCGACGCCGTCTCGCACGCCCGAGCAAGCAACTGACAGAGCACCTTGACCCTCACGGCATCCTTCTTCTCCGCGCCGCCGCCGACCTGCCCTCCAAGCTCCTCGCTCTCCTCTTCGATCATCTTGGCCACATACGGACCAATCATCTGCGCGATTCTGTAATCGCTGCCAACCACCATCGGAAGTAACGTGTCGACCGCATCCTGCTCGTCCATAAATCCATGATCTGCAGCCGCTATGCACACTCGCACGGCTTCTTCTCGGCATTTCGGGTCAATGTCGCCACGTGCAATGTCGAGGAGTCGGGGGCGGAACCGTTCAAAGAATTGACGGAAGCCGGGAATGTACAGCGTGCTGGCTTGCGGGTGGGTGAGGATTCGATGAAGCGTTCGGATGGGTTCTATGCGGACTGATGCGCTCTGCAAAAGTAAAAAAAAAAAACAGGTTGTAGTTATTACGTGGACCGCGATCCAGGCGTAAATTTTTCTCCGCGCCGATACGTACCTTGTCAGAAAGCGCCCACCCTATATACCGAAGGTACATCGGGTCCAGAAACACCTCGGGCAGCCGGTGCAAGGCGGCACCAAGCTCGCGGGAGCAATCTGCTCGAATCGTGGGATCGACGTCGCGGTACCGATGGACGAATATCCTACACATAAGAGGTAGCCAGTTTGAGCAACAAAAAAGGTAACGCAACGGTGCGCAAACCCACCCATCGAAATACGCCATCATCTCCTCCTCCAACTTTGCCCTCTCGCCCTCCAGCTCTCGCACGCGCTGCTCAAGCACCTCCCTCTTCCTCCCACCCGCCGCCGACGTGGGGGCTTTCGTTTTCGGCCCATCGGCAGCCTCGAGTTGGCGCCGGGCGGCGGCTTCGGCGTCCACGGTAGTGCGGGTAGTCTAATTATGTGGAAGTGGCATTGAGGTGCAGTGCGAATGATCAAGGTGGGAGAGAGAACAAACCTCGACAAGACCCCCCAATACACCCAAGCCCGCAGCAGTAGCCGCATGCCGCAGTGTGCGTACAGCGGACGTGGATAATTGGTGCGTCCACACTTTCAGAACCTGCTCGACATAACACCGTTAACTCACTCCACAGTCCTCCCCGCACCTCCCCAAATCCAATAACGCACCTCCCACGCCCACGTCTCCGGATCGCTCTCCTGATCTTCAGCTCCCTCGTCCGGTTTCTTGACGATTCCTGTCCTGACGCGCCCGACCCACCGGACCCACCATTCACGGTATGACCGCGAGAAGCGGTTGCCCGGCCAGAGGGATTGGGCGGCTTTGGAGCGGAGCGCGAAGCGAGGTTTCTTGGATGTGAGGGGCGGGTCGTGTGGGTTGAATGAGGGGTTCTGGTATAAGGGCGTTGGGTAGTGGAGTCCGGTCAGGACGCATAAAGTTAGGTGCTCGACCAAATGACCAAGAGAAGACTCGTCGCAAAACCACCCACCTCTTCAGCCCTGCGTCCAGCCTCCTCGACCTCCTCGCCGACATCGTGCTCGTCGGGGTTCTCGAGCACGTCTCGGCTGATCGAGTTCGGGGGGTACCCGGCAGCCTGTCATGTGACGTGGTGACATTCGGTGATGGAGCAGGAGGTGATGGAACGACCGACCGACCGATCAAGCGGGAACTTCATTAGTACACACACACACATCTTCCCCGCCCACACAACACGCACCTGCATAACCAAATCAACCAACTGCGCAACAGCACCCTCCCTATCATTCGCATACTGCACCGCGGCCCATTCAGCAGCCAGGGTCTCCAGACTTCCCTTGCCATCAACAACGTGGTCGAACAGGGTCATGTTCTCCTCGTCAACGTCGCCATCTTTGGCGGCACGAGCGGCCCGTTTGCGCCCCTGTCCAGCACCGGCACCAGACGGTTTGGCCGCCGCGGTCTTGCGTTTGGGTTTGGGAGCGGCGGGCGCGGCGTCACTTTCCTCGTCGTCGTCGTCGTCGTCGTCGGCCGCCTCTGCATCGCTACCGTCATCGCGTGGGATCGCGGCCCTTCTCTTGCGCTGGCTGCGTGTCTGCGCGGGTGCAGGTTCGGCCTGGAAGTCGGACTCGTTTTCCTTGTCGTCGTCCGGGTCGGTCTCGGCATCCTCTTCCTCCTCGTCTTCTGCGGGCTCCGGTTTTGCCTTGTTGGACGCAGCAGCACGACGACCTCGTATAGTGCTCGCGGCTCCACGTTTGGTCTGACGAGGAGAGGATGCGGTCGCTGCAGCGGGTGTGGGTGGAGAGACATCGTCGTCCTGATCGGCTTCAGCCTCTTCTCCTGCGGATTCTGGTTCTGCCTTTTTGGACGCAGCAGCACGACGACCTCGTGTGGTGCTTGTAGCTCCTTGTTTGGTCTGACGAGGAGAGGGCGCGGCCTTTGCTGCGGGTGCGGGTGGCGAGACGTCGTCGTCAGAGGCTGGAGTCTCTTCCTCCTCCTCCTCTTCTGCGGGCTCCGGTATTGTCTTTTTGGTGGCAGCAGCACGACGACCTCGTGTAGTGCTCGCGGCCCCTCGTTTGGTTTGGCGAGGAGAGGGCGTGGCCGCTGCAGCGGGTGTGCGTGGCGAAGCGTCGTCATCTGAGGCTGGAGCGGGGTCGCTTTTTGCTGAAGGTATGGAAACGTAACGTCAATGACTTCGTCCACGGGTTCGGTGTGAGACATCGGACAAAACCAAGTACCTGCCACCTTTCGGCGCTTCCCACCGTCCGTCTCGGCCTTATCCTCCTCTCCGGCCTTCCTCTTTGCCGACCTGGTCGCTCTCTGCTTGGGCTCTTGGATCTCCTGGCTATCCTCAATTTGATCGTCCTCCGCACGGTCCTCCTCCTCCTCGGGCGCAGGCTTCACCGGCTTCGGTTTGGCATTCTTGGCTTTACCGCGCGGCGGCATTGTGGTGGATGTGTTTGTGATGGAACGGCTGCGTGGGGGGAGGGGCGGGAAGATGGGTGTTCCCTGGGGTGGAGAGAAGACGAAGCGATTTGCCAACTCACAGGGTCCTTAGCATCTCTTGGGAGACCAAATCTCCCCTTCTGATGCTCTACACTAAAAATCAATTGATTCAGCGACTCGTCGGTGGTACAGTCCTCGGTGCTGGGTGCGGTCTTCGCAATCTGATATCCGGCAGACAAGGCCATCGCATGGAGAGAGTGGCATCAGAAAACAACAATTTCTCGGCTGCAAGTAGCCAGATTCAAACCCCAATGACCTCTGCAGGGGGTGCGGGGACCCGGTGGACCAACACTGACCACTCGACACCATAACTCCCAGATTCGAGCCCCAGACTGCGCCACGCGCCGATCCCCAGCACTCCGTCACCATGCGAGTCGAATTCCGTGTCTTCCGCGTCTCCGTCGCCCGCCCACGTGACTTCCCTCGGCGTCACCCGCAGAAGCAAACAGACTGCGCCACTCTGCGTCTGCGCCACTCACCAGATGCCGACCGCGTGACTCTCGCTGCACGTGATTCGGATCCGCGCGCGTGGCGAGGTGCGATGCGGTGTTAGCGGTGGATGTTGGGGACGGTGGGTGTGCCACTTTCTGTGGTGTGCACGAGCCACTCAAGGCCAGACACAATTCCGGTTTATTTTATGCACATCCATCCGCTACTGTACTTCAACACTCCACATGTCGTTGTACACTCCCGAGGTATCCATACCACCCACAAAAATCATCCTCGCACCCTGCCCATGCCCACCACCGACACACACCGCCCCATGATCAAGCCTCCCGCCAAACGCCCGTTCCTGCTCCTTCTCCTGCTGCTGCGCACGCCCTCGCGACCCTCTCCGTGACGAGCTCGGTGCCCGCGTTGTAAACGACACGGGACTCCACGTCAGTGTTTCGAGATGAAGCACGTGTGCGTCCGAGAGTGCGTATGGGGTCGGCGAGAGGGAGAGACCGCCGTGGATCAGAATGTGTGTTGGCGTTGATGATGTGTCGGGGGCGGCGTCGGTGGCAGGTTCGGGGACGGGCGGGGTGGCAGTTGGGGACATTGTTGGTGCAGTTTCTGTCGGTTGTTCCCTGGAAGTGCTGGGCGAGTGAAGAGACGAGTCGCCGACGACTTGCGTGTGCGTTGGGTCTGAAAACGTGTCCGTGTGCGTGTCTGTCTTGGGGGGGGCGGATGTGGGTGGTGGTTCGGTGATCCGAGGCGAGGTCCGAGCACTGGCCAGCACCACCCCCACAGTAACATGCCCCGACCTCGCCGCCGGCGCAGCACCCTTTGTGCGCACTGCAGACCACGTCAAGCCCTCTATCACATGAAACCGCTGTCAGTACCACCAACCACAACTAACCCACCCCACTTCGGAAGTGATCGAACACCCACCTGTATCCCACACCCACACCACGCTCTCATCTTTCCTCGCTTTCACTTCGTTCCTCCCTGGCCCGGCGCTCGTACTCGTGTTTGTGGTGAGCTCGCCCTCCACACCTCCCACTACCCAAATTTTCGTTCCGACTGCCACGAGGGCATGGCCAAACCGCGGCGCAGGTGCAGGTGCAGGCGCAGGCACAAGAGCAGGTGTAGCGGAGGGACTGTCTTGGCCAGTGGGTAGGACGCGCTTCCACACGAGCGTTTCTAAACGACACACGGGGGCCCGTTCACCCACACAATCAAACGCGTCCACGCCCCCGGCCCCAACCACCCCAACACTCACCACCACCACCACCACAATGCACAACCCACCACGCCGCGTCCTCCACCGCTTTATTCCCCTCCGCGGCTCCACCCGCCCACATCCACACCTCCCTCCTCCCGCCCTCTCCCCTTTCCACTAGAACACACGCCCCCCGGGCCGTACGAGGAGGCGGCGCCGATGTGCCGGGAGGTGTGGGGTGGTGGCAACAGTGGAGAGTGTCTGGTGGGCCGGTGCGCGGTCGGGGTCGGGAAGGACGAAGGTGGGAGATGTGTGTGGGGCAGCTGGATGACAGGACCACGCGTGCGGGGCAAGTGGGACGTACCAAGATCCATCGTCCACGTGTCATTGAGCACCTCGGCGCCCGTGGACCCGCCAAACACAAACATCTCCCGTCTGTGTCTCGGCCTCGTCTCATCGTTCCCTGCTCCGGTCCCAGACCCGGTCGCGTTCATGTTCTCGTCCACTTGGGTAGATGGAACAACGCGGTCGATAGCAACCGCAAAATGCTCGTACCGCGCCTTGGGCCACGCCGGTCCCGCCTGCGACGGCGCTCCCGGTGCAGTTTTTGGAGGTCCCTCACGCGTCCACTTGTGGCCGTCTGTACACATACACACACATGCCGGCCACAATCAAACTTCACTCGTACTTTACGACCCGTCGTGCAGAGGGAAGAGAGGCTCACCAACATCCACGATCCACACTTCCCCACTGACACCTTCCTCCCCGCTCGCGCCGGCGAACATCAAAATCCGTCCCGTTCCTTCCACTCCCTTCGCACTCTTTTCCTTTTCATGCTCTCCCACGCCCCCATCGCCCGCGCCATCATCCGCCGCCGCCGCTGCGCCGGAGGGGGAGAGAACGGGCGCGGGTGGGACGTACACGAGGGAGTGTCCCACGCGAGGCGATGGGCGTGCCCCAATTGGAGCCAGGGAAGTCCATGATGCGGTGAGGGGCGGCATTGGGCGCTGGGAAGTGGAGGTTGTGGCCGGGTGAATGGTGATATTTACCCGAGCAGACATACTGCTCCTGCGTTTCTCGACGCATGATTCCATTCACAATTTTCACGTCCAGCCTGGAAACGAACATAGACCGATTCATAGCAGCAGTAGTTGATTGAGCCGGCATATTGCTCCTGCGAGTTGAGAGAGCTTGAGCGCTCGCAAAATGATGAAAGCGAGTGCAAGTACAAGAGTGCGTATGCATGACTACGTGAAGAAAGTGGTGAAGCAATTCGACGTGGAGTCTGCAAGTCAACATCCAACAGAGAAAATGTTGAATCAAATAGAATTGAGATTGAGCAGCAATATGCACGAGATGAGAGGGTTTGGATGGATCAGGTTTGCTGTCCTCTCCTCAACACGCCATGTATCTCCAAAAATTGCAAAACTGTACGTGTGTGGCGTTTTATCTCACGTCTATAATTTACACGTCTATTGCCGACTGCAATCAATCAGTCAAGGAGACCAAAATTTGCTATTCCTGTTGAACAACTACACAGCCCATTTTCCTGGCAATGAGTGATTGAAACAAAGAAAGCACAAAATCTGGGTGACAAGGCATTTGACCATGATTGATGAGTCATCAGACAAACAATTTGGTGCAGAACCTCTGGCGCGGCACCTTTCAAGATTCAAACAGACTGGATTTAATATGTTTGCTGTTCCAATCTTACTGGCAAAATAACAAAACCATAAAATTGCATGTTTAAGCACGTACCATTTACCAACATGCAAAAGCCTTCCACACCTGGGCTCCACATGACAGTCCAGTCGTGATCTGTGTTGTGTAGTCTGTGGTTGCAGCTTAGTCACTGATATCCTGAAGGCTGAAGCAGATTTAGAGCTGGCATCAGGAAACAAGACTTGCCACACTATTCCAGATTGACAAAACATGTTCTGCAGTGTACAACGCATGTAGATGATTTGGAAAAATGTATTTTAGAATGTATTTCTCAGTCCTTAGATGTCCAGGGTTTGAAAAGCATGCAGAAAGTAACCTCATGCATGTTTCCAGGTGGTCACATTTACAGGAGAGATGACCATAAAGTAATCTTGTGCATGTTTCCAGGTGGTCACATTCACCAGTAGAGATGACCATGAATGATACAAGCTTGGCTTTGATTTCAGAACAGGTGGTGGCAGTGTTTTAGCCTTCCAGCACAGTTCCCCTTACATTTTGGGTGGAGAGATAGTGCAGGTGGCACAAAGTTGTGTGTAAATTGTTCCAAAGCAAAAGTCAAGGAGGTCTTCAAAACAGAGAGTTGTGGTGCACCAAATTTGCATGAACAACAGTGATCTGTCTGAGACAAATAAGCGACAGTATCCATAGTCCATATTGAGCATAAAGATTTTGCTCCACCACTTTAGCTCAACAAGGTTTGTTGTTTTGAAATCTTGTACTTGGCTGACCTCATGTGTGCATCAGAAAACAAACTTCACATTAATGCGTATACCAGAGAGTTTGAGACATGAATGCCATTCAAAGGAAAATAACTTCAAGTGGAGAAGAAAGGGCAGTGGTCCCATCTATCAATTAAAAAAAAAAAAGGCATGGTGTCCCCAATTAGTGTTACGAGGGAGCGAGTAACTCGCTCAAAAAGGTCCAACTCGCAACTCGCTCCCTCGGAGTGAGTCAACTCCCAACTCGCTCCCTCGGTTGTTGCTCAACTCCCGAACTCGCTCCATCNACGATTCACAAACTCCGAACTCGCTCCCTCATATGGGAGTCAACTCCGAACTCCGCGAGTTGACTCGGTTACAACTCGCAGGTTAAAAAGCAGGCTAAATGTAAAAAAAAAATATATTCGGAGTTACAATGTTACAAACGTNAAGTCCCAACTTAATAAATTATCGCTTCATACACATTAATTCTGGATATTCCTGCTTCCACTTCTTTAATAACATTAAGTTTCTAATCATTACAGGTCCAAGACGGTACCTCCGGTCCCCAATAACATTCCTCCCCGCGGAAAACATCCGCTCTGATTCCGCGCTGGTCCCTGGAATCCCCAGGTAGTCTNGCGCCATCCGCTGGAGTCCCGGAAGGTCTCCCCTTCCCTTCCAGTACTCCAGCAAATCCGTCCTCCGCGGCCTCCTGGTCTCCATCAAGTACTGGTCCAGTTCCCCTTGCATATCCTCGTCCTCATCAAAAATACTCATTGCTCCTGCATCCTCCGTGGCTGAAGTCCGACGCCCAAGGCCACCACCCGTTGCAACACTTGCATACCTGTTGTCAAATGTTGCTCGGATGGTGGCCTCCGCTTCGTCCACGTACTTTGTTTCCCATCCTTGTTCCCGCATCCACAATAGCTTGTATGCCGGGTGCAGCACTGTCATAAAATTAGTCAAGGTGTCACTGATGTAAAACCGCAACGGGGTAACTCACCTAACGCAATCCAATAGAGCCTTGTGCTATCCGTCTTTGCGTAGTACTTCCGAAGCACTTCCATGATGGCTTCCCGAACCGTCGAAAGGACCAGCAGCAACCCAACGTCTGCGTCCTCAAGCTTGTCCATTACGACGTTGAAGAGGGGGATGACCATCACGAGGGTCGGGTACGCTGCACTCTCCACCAAGGAGAGTGCTTGTGCTAGCGGCTGCATGAAATAGACAGGACAGGGTTAAGTGAGACCAGATCACAATTCACGTTTGCACCTACCTCAAGGAGACGTCGAACCTTCTCCAGATAGTTCCAGTCCTCGTCCGTCAGTTTCCACTCCCGCAGTCCCACGTCCGAAGCGAAAAGCTTCTCCACCTCCGCTCTGTCCTGCATGGCGTGGGTGATGGCATCAAAATCCGATTTCCATCGGGTTCCAACCGGCACCACTAACTCGCGGGCCTTGGATCGTTCCACAAACTGCTTTGCGTACAGTTTGCGGAGTCTTGGAGAGCGTAGAACCTTGTAAACGAGCTCATAGAGCTCCAGGACAACAAGTTACCAAAGATGCAGCCACATGAAAAAAGACAAAACAGCCACTCACCTTCTTTACAGGTCCAT
>KQ965787.1:97092-112313 GCA_001574975.1 Gonapodya prolifera JEL478
ATTTTCGTTACCTGTCAAAAAATGGCCTTCACCGAATCGGTGATGACCAATTTTCTGCATTTTCATTATCTGTCGAAAAAATAACAATTTTCTGTATTTTTGTTACCTGTCAAAAAATGGCCTTCATTGAATTGGTGATGACCTATTTCCTGCATTTTCATTACCTGTCAAAAAATGGCCTTCACCGAATCGGTGATGACCAATTTTCTGCAGTTTCATTACCTGTCAAAAAATGGCCTTCACCAAATCGGTGATGACCAATTTTCTGCATTTTCATTATCTATTGAAAAAATACCAATTTTCTGTATTTTTGTTACCTGTCAAATAATGGCTTTCACCGAATCGGTGATGACCAATTTTCTACATTTTTGTTACCTGTCAAAAAATGGTTCGCAGATATATTGGCAATCGATTCCCTGATTTATTAACTTGCTTTGTCGGGGTCCACATTTCACTTTTTATAAGTGCTGCGGCCAGCCCGTGTGTCCCTGAGGGATCACGTACCAAGACTTTTACCAAGACTTTTATTCAATTTCGGTAGTCTCAGCACAGTTAACAATCAGCGTCAAGGGTATATTTCTCATAAGAAGGATTGGCTGGTTCTAAGCCCTAAGCTTTACACCATTATACCAACTCACTTCCTTTTACCAGAGTCCATCTGATCGCGCTGACGCTTCCTGCAGACGTCAGACTTGTGACCCTGCTTCCCACAATAATTACAGTTCCCATTGAACTTTTGTCCCGTGGGAGAGCCAAACTTGACTTTCTTTGCTCCGCCCTCCTTTCCAGAGGACGAGCTGCCCCCGTTGTCATTGCGCTGGCGCTTGGACCCCTTCATGGCATTGAGGTGTCCGCCGCCCTTGCCGTTTGACGAGGCTAGACTGGCCTGAGAGTCGGTCCGCTTGAGGTGCCACTCCGGCTCACCTCCCGAGCTGTCCTTGGGCTTACCCAACGCTCGAGGCTTAGGCCCCAGTTTCTGACCCTCTTGAGGAGTGATGTTGTAGAGAAACTTAGCAATGTCGCCATGCTTGGTAATTGGAAACCTGCCAGAGAGGCACGCGCGCTCTTCGATCTTTGCCCAGTTTGCTGCTCCCACACCGTGCTGAAACGCCTTGAGTTTCTCGTACTCAATGACGGACGGTGGTGGTGGCGACTGGATGTAGAGCAGATTCCCATACGTGCACACCTCCTCGGCGAGCGCCCCGCGGCGTTTGAAGAGCGTGTGGATGCTCACGGCGCTGCCATCCTCAGCGACGTCCCAGTTCCCGTTGAGCTCCCGTGATCGGCGCTCGCAGAACTTGTTGTCACAGTACAGCATGGCCATGACCCACCGTATGGCGGCGTCAACTGAGTCCGGCAGTAGCGTGCCATCTCGAGGGTAGAAGTCCCCAGGGTGCGAGTGTTGGTGCCATGACTCTTGCATCTCCGGCGTCAGGAAGTACTCCGGGATGAGGTTGACCACCTCCGCTACCGTGATGGGCACTAACCGACTTTCTGCTGTTGCAATGAACCTCTTGAAACTCGTAGACAGGTTGTTGAGGTCGATGCAATCAAGCTTGACCTTGGGGAGCTTCTTGGAGACGTCCAGGCTGAACGGCAAAGTTGCATGCGGCTCTTGCGGCCGTGCCTCGACTCGTCCTGCGTCCTCCATGACACGCGACATGACCTCACGCTCTTCTTTAGTCCAGCTAATATAGATAGCTGCAGGATCAGTTAGAACTGTATCCAAGCGCAAGTTTGCTGCAGTGTCATTAAGCTCACCGTTCATCTTTGCGTCAACCCTGTGGGAGTATCCCTTGAGCGGAGGCGGAAGTCTGAGCTTGACTCTTGAATCTTTGCCACCCGAGCCCAAGGTTGGAGTACCGGTCCCATCTTGGGATGGAGGAGTTGGCGTCTTGCGCCCGAATGCATCTTCCTGTGAGATCCAAGTCAATAGTGACGTTGGGGTTGACCTCTTCTCTGCTATCGTTGTCATTGCCCCGATTCTTTGGGTCGACGGCCGGTGGGTTTGGAACCTCGCCGGTGTCGTCAGCTCCTCCCGTAAGGGGATTGAGCTCTTCATTGGATGGAGGGTCTCGCTCAGGATTATCACTCATATTCCGCTCCGATCGCACTGATGGCACACAATCAACGTTAGAACGTTTGATTTATTGAGAAAAACAGGTGGATTACAATCAGCGAAGGTCTGTTTTGCCTTTTCGATCGCCGATCTCTNTTTGCCTTTTCGATCGCCGATCTCTTCACCCAGCCTGAAGGCTCGTTGCTACGAGTCCTCCGGTCGTCTCCCCAAATGTAGTAGGGTTACTACGGGAGTTAGTCGTTAGGGTAAGATTAGTTTTGAGTATGGAATAGCTCTGTTGTTCGTCTAGTACATGTGCTATATATTGACCGGTTCCGAGGGCTACTGTGGTCACGACGCCTACCGGCGCCCACAACGCCAATCCCTTCGGACCACTCCCTGGCGGACTGTAGTAGTTCCGCCACAAGATGAGTTTCTTGTAGCATATGAGTAGAGCTCCCATTATTGCCACACCTACAGCAGTGATTGACATAGAAGTTACCAGACTATCCCCAAGTAACATTGCAGATGGTCCAGTGGCAACTCCTGCAATTCCTCCAAAAAGAAGGTAGAACTGCCACATAACTCTGTGAACATCTGCCACAGTCTGCTCCAACAAAAGGTTTTCCACTCCAGACATGACCACAGTTGCACTGACAATGTTTGTCTGCTCCTTGCTCACTGGTTGATTGTCCATCTCATGAACAACATCCCTGTTGCACTCTACTAAGTTACTAATGGTAGTATTGTCATGCAACCATTTCCCCATGACCTGAAGAACCAAAAACCAGATGTTGACGTGCATCATCAAATTCTGCAAAAAAGTCTTCCTTCTTTCATCATTATCAGTGAGTGATACAATTGAGTTCAGGAATCTTGCAATTGATAGTCCAAGGTTATGTTGCAGGATGGGTCCATTAAACAATTGACTCAGAGCTGATTTGGTGATGAGGAAGGTTTTAGTCCTGGGTTGTTGCTTGCAATTTTCACCATGATTTACTCCTGCAATGGTATGGTTTTCTTGAATGCAAGAATTAGTCAATGGATGCTGCTAAATGGAACAAGTGTGTTTGTAAGATTTGTCTGTGCAGAGGATCAACTCATGATGATCTACCTGGTTACCTTGTACTATAACAAGATTGAGAACAAAGGGGGCAGTTTCTATGAAGTTCCTCCAAGGAAATCCTGACATGTTCAGCCACTCCCATGAATCTGTGAATCGACTCTGATTGACTTGATCTTCACTGTTCAAGTAATTGAGTGTCAGACTCTGAGACCTGTGTAGCAGTGCCTGCCAGCACTGAGCCATTATGTGGAGTTCCATAGAATAAAACACCTTGAGTGTTAAGAAACATGCTTGAATAGTACAAATTGCCACTGGCTTGCTTTAATATCTCCTTCACAAGGAGACCACCTAGACTGTGGGTAATCCACACAACAGGAGTGCAGCCCATTTTGGCAAGCTGGAGACTGTCCATAGTTAACTGAACTTTTGCACTGTCACTTGTGGATTTCAAGTTGTGCCAAACTGTCAGTATGCAGACTTGATTTATGTCAATGTTGGAGATATTCCACTCAGGATTATCAGAGAGCAAGCCACAGAGGACCCAATGAAGTTGACCTGATGCCAGCCAGCAGCCAAGTGTCCCTACCCTGTCTATTGAGCCCATGGATTAAAACAATGTCAAACTTGCAATTTGGGAGGTGGGAATGAGAGTAAATTGCAGGGACAACAGCTATATTCATTGTTACTGCTCAAGAGCACAGGGCAAACTTGGGTGGCTCCTTGCACTCACCAGGACAAATACGTGGACAATCGTTGTCACAGATGCCAGGACTGACATTCACTAATGTGGAGTATATAGTGTAGTATGAGTGTTGGGTATTAGCTGCTGTGCCACTACTGTGGCCGCGGGTTTAGATGTGCACACCTGCAGGACGTGCCCTAAGTTTGGCATCACGTTCCTGCAGGTGAGTTCTATGCACATTACATCTTGCTATGTACATCTGATCATATATACACGTTCCTGCAGTTTACAGGCTCGTGCAGCTCACCTAGGTTATGTAGCAATTTTTGGCATAAAATCATGAAGGAGTAAAAAGATGGTATTCTTGCTCTGCAGCAAAGGTTGCATGGCCCAGCATCTTTGCTTGCAAGCATTGGTAGGTGTCTCCAAGGACATTCATGGGGTTTCGCCCCTGGACCCTCAAATAGGTCCTACAAAAGTCCATGGCTGCGTTTTCTGCCTCATCAAAGCTCTAATAGCAGGGCATAGTGAAGAGTGAGTGAATGCTTCTTTTTGGGTAAATGGCACCACACACACCACACAGTTTGTATACAATGGAACAACATGTTCTCTGTTGTTTGGATCAGAAGGGAGAGGGGTCAGATTCTTGTCCAAATGCAAGCCATCACACTAAAACATTCCCACAAGATTCGCACACAAAGGCGACTGCACGTTCGGCAATGCAGAAGGAACAATCGAAGAAGACTCCCATCCACTCACCATATCTGTCCCTGCCCTTCAACTTACTCCCTTCCCTCCCTTCCCTCCCCCAATCAATTGCCACCAATTCACTGCTCTTACCATGTTCGAACGTCGTTTTCGAAAACCAGGGAAGAAGAAACGGTGTGTTAGATTCAGGTTGCAACGATCACAGAGTTCGGCAATGGAACCACTCAATACTCATCTTTAAAGACTCAATGTCACTCCATCCATGCTCTCTTCCCATGCTACTCGCTGGAAAGGGCTACTCAGGCCCCAACAAGCTACGTAACCAGCAGGCTTACCCGCGCGGGGCTGGGATCGGTGGACTGCGCCGGGCACGTTGCCGCGACACGCCCGTCCCTGCTGTATAGAGCAGAGCAAACGCTGAGAAGCACCTGGACGTGCACGCGACGGGCGGGAGCAATGGGTGACAACGAATGTGGCACTAACTGGCGCGTTTTGTTGAGGTCTAATCTTCGCATGCACGGATCACGCTCGAAAATGCCATTTACACTTCATCTCATAAATTTTAGGGAAGGATGTGCTCCTCTCACTTCTGTTCGCAATGGTGGCCCCAAAAATACATCAACAAGAGTGTAGCAACGCATGAATGCACGTCTATGTACAAAACGGATCTACAACAGGCACGGTGAGTCGTAGTTTCATCGGGTAAATATATCACAAAAAAGAAAGGCGGAATAAATCTGAAAACATGGTGGTATGAGGGTGTGGTGGGAGAATCACGCCCGTTGATGTCGTCATCCTAAGGTGCAGTTCCCGAGCCAGCTTCACCACTGCCAGCGCCAGCGCCAGTGAGCTCGCCAATATCTTTCTCCAGATCCGCAAGCAACACGTGCACCTCTGCAGCTCTCTTCCGGAGCTCGGCCACTTTCGCCCTTCCCAAGTCCGCCTCCGCCGGTGCACTGGAGTCCATAAACAGGGGTACCCGTGGTACTCCTGCTGCCCCCGCCACGTCTCTCCCGGCAGCCAAGTAGTTGGCGGGACCCCTATTATTGTTCACGACGGCCAGCGCAAGCATCGTCCGGTCCAAGTTCGCATTGGTCACTGAGGCCCAATAAAGGCTTGTGAAGGTGACGCTGCACGCAACGGCTAGGACGGCCATCACCACTGCTATACCAAACATGCTGATCCCGTCGCGACTCCTCCGGCGAGACCGGGTCGATGTGACATCGTCGGATGTGGTGGACGTGGCAGATGTGAGGAGGTAAGTGAGCCAGTTGAGGAAAGCCGTCACGAGGCGGTCCCATGCTGATTCAGGTCCTGTGCGGTCGGTGTGGGACGGCAGACGCGCGGCGGTGACGGTTGGCGGGGCGCGGATGGTGCCGTTCGCAGCAGGTGGGGCAATGGTGGAGGCAGAGCCGAGTTGGTTCATGATTTCGGTTTGGACACGTTTACCGTAGTCGACTTGGCCCTCGATTGCGGCCTTTTCGATTTGCCCTGAAGAAGGGGACGGGGGGAGGTAAGTGGCGGGAACAGGGGTTTGGATAAAACACGATTCCTAAACAACCACGCCAACCCTGCAAAACGTACCACTCAACAAACTCCTCCTCGACCAGTCCAATTTCGTCGTGATGAGCAACTGCGACTGACCGTTGCCCAGGCTTGTGATGCAGTACCTAATCTCGACGACATCAGATAACCGCCACGAAACCTCGTACCCCATTCACGAAGACTCACTTGCACGCGATGGAGAAGGTGTCGCCAAGGGGTACTTTCGGGGTGCGCACGACGGTGTCGACGACGTATAGGCTTCAGGGTGGGGTGATGGGAGTCAAAATGCTGCAACAAACACAGCAATATAGAACGCCTTACTTACCCAGGCCCAGCTTTTACGAGCGTCTGTTCCTCCCGCGACGGCGTGCGCGGGTCTAGCACCACACCATTGTGAGCACCTCACACCCCTCACACCTCCTTCCACAACTCAAACTCACACATCGGCACTTTCACAAAATAATCAATCGCTCTCCTCGTCCACCCCTCCGGCCCCGCATCGATGGTCTTGCGGTCCCACTTGGGCAACGCGACGACCTCGCTTCCCCTACCCCTCTGCGCCGCGCACCACGCGGCGCCCTTCCCGGGGGCATCCTCTTCGCCGAATATGGAAAGAAGCAGCGCGCGAGGCGTGGTGGGAAACGTGGCGCGCAGGACCGTGTGCACGTGGTGGTCCGTGCAGCCGCATGTCGTGGGAGCCGGGAAAGCCGGGCGGGGTGGTGGGGTTACGGTGATGGGAGGGGTAGACCCGGTTTTTGTTGGTGTTGGAACAGAGGCGGCGGCGCCAGTGATGGGTGGGATCGACGGTACCACTGCCGGCGCAGCGACGGGATTGAGTGACGGTGACGCGCCACGTCCAGGGTCGCTCGGGCGCCGTTTCTTCCCCGCTGTTGCGCCGTCAGTCACTCGGGGGAGGGTCTGCGCCTGTGTCTGGGCGACTGTCCCCGAAGCAGGCTGCGTATCAGAAAGCGACCCCGACGAGCGCCCCTCGGTCTCCTCAGCGGCTGGCGGGGCATGGAGGAAGTTGGGCACGAGTTTGTCCTTGATGATGGACATGGTGGATTGTACGGGTGTGGGGCACACGGTTGTCGGTGCGATGGTGAGGGAGGCGGGTGTGAAGGACGTCGCGGTATCGGATTGCTTCACGGAGCGGAAGAACCCCGACGAGGAAGCGGGCGGTGCGGGGGCAGGGGCGGGGACAGCGGGAGCGGGAGCGGAAGTGTCAAGGGGAGAGGTAGGCAGCTCGAGCGTGCCCTGTGTGGGAGAGGACGACTGTTCCGTGTGCAGGTCGGACGCGGAGGAGGTGCTTCGTGAGAGGGAGGTGTCTTTGCCGGCGATCTGGGGGAAGTGGTGGGATGGTGAGTGGTGTGAACACGTGGAACAGGAGCAGAACACCCTTTCCCAACACTGCCCCCACCCACCCCCCGCCCTCAAACACACGCAACTTACCCTTAGTGCCATTTTCCACGCGTCAACAACCGCCGCCAACACCTTCTCCCTCTTCATAACCACCCCAAACACGTACTTGAACCCGTCCTGGTCCGTGACTTTAATCCCGGACGCGACTTTCAGGACGGCCACGGGCGCGACCGCGGGTGCGCGCTCGACGGACACGATGCGGTCCCAGGAGAGGATCACTTTGGCGACGCGCGTGAAGGATTTGCCAAAGAAGCAGAAGTAGGAGGGTGTGAGGTAGATTTTGCCGCGCGCGGACGGGGTCGATTCGAAGGAGGCGGAGAAATCTGTAAGGGGGGTAGTGGAGTGGGGGGGAGGAAGGGGAGATGGCGTGAGCACTTTTTGCAACGATGACGGTGGCAGTAGATCTTTCCCACTCCGCAGTCGAGTATTCGCCTCCAGGTACTTGTTGGTGACTGGCATTCAGCCCCCTCTATTCCTCGTCCATGCTTCCCATTCACACCCCTCCCTCGTCTGTTCCCCGCACCCCCCCTGACCACCCCCCATCCATCCCCCATCCCCCACCAACGCACATGTCGTAACCAAATTGACCCCCACGCTCTCCCCCGCAGCCGTCAGGAGCACGAGCTCGGGAAAGCGTTTGTCAAAGGTGCCTTGTTCTTTGGGGTAGATGACTTGTCTGGGGAGGTGGGAGTGGAGGAGGGTGGGGGGGCAGAGAGAGGGGGCAGGGAAGGTGGGGGGCGGGACACGTCAACGTCAGGCTGTTGTGGTGCGGTTGTGGGGCACGCCACACCGTCCGATCCACCCCCGGGTTCCTTCGCGCCCAGGCCTCGGTCCGCGTCTCCGCTCTGCGTAATAGACACCCTCGCTCCGCTACGACTCATGCGCTCCGCGGTATATTCGCCTCTGGCAGACATAGCAGCTCCGCACTGGTCCCTCGCTTCGCACTGCACATGTCGCCTCGGGCGGATGGCCTCCGTCAGCACGTCGCGGTGCTTACGCCTCGATGTTGCTCCGCGATGTTCCTCGGTCGGCGCTCTCGCACCCAGGCGTCGGGTTCGCTCCTCCACCCCGTTTGAACCCTAGCTCGCCAACCGCCAAGTCCCAACTCACTCTTGCTTTGAAATAAACGACTTGACAAAGATCTCTGCTACCCCTGGATGCTTTCCCTCGCTTCCGCCGACGGTGTCGAAGTCGCTTTCGCTGTCCTGGTGATGATGGCACACGCACGTCATTGCATGATGCAACACACGATACACATGCACATGTACACACACCCCACACAACGCAGCGCAGCGCAGCGCCAGAACAAGAGCAGTGTCAGCTGCGCTCGCATAAGCAGACAAGACATGACGGGACAGGTAACCCCGCTCACCAAATCGGACACCTCGTCCTGGGTGCTCTCGTGCCAGTCCACACTGGGTCTGGGCACCGCCTCTGTGTCGTCGTTGTACGCCGTTGTGTTGCCTTCCTCCGTCACCGCTTCGAGTGGCTGCGCAGTCTGCTGGCTTGACTTCGTGTGCCACCTCTCCGCGAGTGCCACCATCGAGTCCTGGCCGATGCCCTGCGCTGCGCCCGTCTCGGTGGTCAGACCACCAACGCTGTCGTTGTCTCTCGCTGGATGGAGTGCGAGTCCTTGCATTGGCTGATATCCAAGCAGTTCATATATTTGCCACACTTTCAGGGTTGCGCGGGATTAGGATTTTGGAGTTTACCCGGTCAAGGTCCACTTGCCATCGCCAGCTTACCTTTGCACAGTATGTACACCACGCCCTCGTTACTACACTTCTTTCCCCCTTCTTGGCACCCGCACCTCTCCGCCCATCTCCGCCCATCTCCGCGGCTTTCCTCTCGCCCACTGCACCACCCGTCCCCGCGTTCCTTTGCATCCGCGTGCATCCGCGGACGATTGACTTTTAGCCGACCCAGTTTTACCCGTCCGGGCGTACCTCTTACATGTTCACGTAACTCCGGACATTCGGTTTTGTTCCCGTGTTCCGGGCATCCCAAATGCCGCTGACCAATCTTTGGATCTTGGCGTGGGGCCAATCTCTGAAGACTCCATCGGGGGCAGGCAATCCGATGAGATAGAAGGACACACAAGCAGCGCGATCGCATCGTGCTTCGTTAGTACGTTCTCCTTCCGAGTCGGGAAACACCGATGAGGCCGAGTCCTCGCCGAGGACACGAGCGAAGAGGGCGTCCGCCCTCGGTGAATAACCAGCGAACCCGGAATACGGATGTACTCGTCGCGGAGCGTGTCTTTGACATCGAGGACGAAGCGCCGAGCGCTGACCGGGCTCATGCGGTGCACGTGCGCGTGTAATGTGGTGATGTTTCGTAACCGAACGGCTACAACAAAAAACGAGTTTCCTAGACGGTAGACGCGACGAAATTGGGATGCGATGTGGTGGGAGGAGCCGTCAGCCGAGAAATCTTTTCGGCCCCCCAAAGTTTTCTTATCCCCGCCCCAACCTTTCTTACGCCGCCCACACCATTTCATTTAACGCATTAAAAGCTTCGGTGCTCCAGATAGCTTCCTGTAGTGTAAATTCATCTCAAAGCATTGAAAAGCTCATTTAGAGTTGGCGAGGGTTGCTGAGTGATACCGTGGGAACGCGCAGGGCGAGCGAGAGACGAGACCAAGACAGAGGGAGCCGAGCTACGAAAAAGAGCCTAGTGGTCACATCAAGTGACTGGGGAGACGAAACGAGCTCGGAGACGAGCAAGACGAGTTTGCACGCTCTGCTCTAACTATTCTCACCCACATCACAACGGCAGGTTTCTGGCAACCCCAAGTTCAACCTGGACCCCCAGCTCGCCAACTTCGAAAACGCTGAGTTCTGCATCGGCGGTAGCCAGTGCGGATTCTAGGTCCTGTTTGGCAAAAATATGCCACTGGATACTGCGGGGAAACTCGTTGGGAATGTCATCAGTGGGACCCGCGAGCGTGTTGGAGATGCTTGGTACACGTCCGGTGTGACGCTCAGAAGTGGCGTGTGCTAGAGCATGTTGTGGTCCAATTTGCAAAAAGTGAGTGATGAGGTGTTCCCAATCGGGGATTAAGTGACATCGAAACCTTTTTCACACTCACTGTTTTAACAGCACATTTACCCCATTTTTTTCCGCAACCGGTGGATGGAACCTGCTTGCAACCGGAGATAAAGATGTCAAATCCTATTTGGACATTCAGAGTGTTCCGTTTTGTGGGAAGACGCAATACCAGACGTGAGTTGCTGCGTCGCTGCACAATTATTAGAACCAACGATTGCGAGTGGCACTGCGGACTAACCTTTGACCCATTGCATTCACCACCAGAACGTCGACAACATTCGGAATGAACTGCGACACGGCAGATTCGAACCACCTGTGCACGAGCCCAGCCTCCCCCGTATTGTCAGGCAATCCAGTCAATCAGTTCAAGATGGGTCTGTCGTATCAGGGACAGGCGGACGAGCAGGCCTATAACCCCTTTCTTGGGCTGCTTCAAGCGAAATCAAACGAGGCTTCTGGTCAATCTCAAAGCTACGAACTCTGGACTCTTGACCCTCACACGCCGACCAAGAAAATGTACACCTTCAACAACTTCAAGAACTCAGTCAACTTGTATCTCAAAGTGGGTCCTTTTTTGGATCAGCACCAAACTGAAGCGATCCAGAATAAGATTGGGGTATCATTGAGGTGGGTCATCTTCCCAGGTTGCGTGCATCGTTGATCCGTGCTCATTTCGACTATCCGCGTCACGAATCATTGAGGTGGGTCATCTTCCCAGGTTGCGTGCATCGTTGATCCGTGCTCATTTCGACTATCCGCGTCACGAATTAGATATTCAATCACTGAGGCCCCAGCAACATGCTCCACGACAAGTATCATCGATGGTTTGCTCACGTTGGGCTCAGTAGGAGCTGAAGGCTTCTTCTCAGGCCTCTTTGAGAATGTTGCCTCAGCGGTATCAAAGACCTTTGAGACTGCTAATGGTGTTGTTTCGATTGCGCAAGGAAGCTGTGGATTCTAACAAGTTATTGTAAAGCTTGCTCGAGTGGAGTTCAGTTTCTTGTACTATTTTGGTTACTTTGTGAAGTAAAACGCCCAACGGTTTACATTTCGCGATGAATTCGCAAATTTTGGGGATGAATGTCCCCCATCGCATTTCACCCGTCCTTCCACATCGCATTCACCCTTCACGCCTCACACACCAAACAACGTCGTCAACTCCGCCATGGTATCGTCCGGACTCCGCACCGCATGTCCCGTCACGCTCGGGTGGGTGTAGATCTCGTAGTCGTTGCCGCCCTTGAACGTCTTGTCGCCGAAAAAGTGGATCGTTTTGAATCCTTCTCCGGAAAGGTGGCGGAGGCAGTACGTCTTGTCCCAGCCCGCGGGGAATACGTCGAACGAGATTTGGCCGCCTGAAATTGGGGTGTGGGGTGCGTATGGGGTCATTAGACGAAAGTGGAGCGACTGCCTGCACAACAGTGGCTCACCGATGGAGTAGGTCAATCCGTACTCTGCAAACTCCTCCTTCAACTTCGCCACCATCGTCTCACGGATCCTATGTTCCTTATCATACGCCTCGAACTCGATCCGCTCGGCAATGCTTCGTGGTTGGCGGTTTGGGTGGGTGGAAGGCGATAATATTTGCATGTGTGTTGGGAGGAAGGTAGACAGATGACTCACCTCGCATTCCGCCCAATGGGCGACACATTAATCATCCCATTCCGGAACTCCACAAACGTGCCTCGCATCTTGGGCAGATCCAGCTCCGACACGTACCGCAACACCCATCGCACCAGCCGCTTGTACTTGTCCTCGCCCAGCCATGCGATGAAAGATTGGCTGGGCAAAGGTGTGCCGAGACGGAATGCGGTGAGACCGTTCTCGGAGAAGCAGAAGTCGAAGAGGGAGAGAGCTGCGTTTTCGTCGGTGGGTTGGTGTGGGATGATGGTTTGGTGGGGCGTTACGCACGGCGAGAGAGTCCATACCAGTACAAGAACAGTCAAAAGTTTCTTCGAGAGAGCGTTCGTCGTGCCCAAACTCCACTCCCACTCACCATCGGGCCCAATCTGCTCCACCTGCTTCGCCAAATCACTGCCCCCAACGAACCCAATCACACACTCCTGCTTCAACCGCTTCAGCTGGTCCAGCATTGCGGGCGTAGCGGACTGGCGGGCGCGAGGGGGTCGTCAGTGTTACGAAAATCGTCGTGAATCCTCGTAAAGCTGTTGTTCCCACCCAACAACCCCCACCCGCTCTGCGCCCCATTACATCGATCGCGCCACGTCCATTTGCCACTGCCACCACGCATGATCTTCGATCCCGCTTCCTCAAGCAACCTCCACCTGCTCGGCGACACCACAACAACCAACCTGCCGGGCAAGCGACAAGGTCCCATCGACGTCAAACAAGCATATCGTGTCCGGTCGTGCGCGGGTCAACCATTCGGATGCCATCGTCTCGTGATGCGGTGGGGATGCAATAGAGGAAGTGTTGGGATGGAATTGAAGAGCTGGCTGTGTCCGCAGCATGATACCGGCAAAACGACGTGTATGGCAGAATGGCGAACGAGAGAATGAAGAGATGGACGGCCCCGTGAGAAGGTCCCGCACGACACGGTGAATCGACACTCCATCGCGGACTCCCTGCGGAGCTCGACTATTGGTGGCGTGGGGGACTTGCTGAAGCAGGGCAACAACATGTGGTACGTACTGCGACCCCATCACGCTCTTGTTTGCGGTGTTAGTGATATTGTACTTGTGGCTGAAATTACTGCAGCGCGTGCTAATGGGGTGCGTACCCTATCATGAGATGTGGGGATGTCGAACTGGATGAGTGCAAATACGAACCCAATCATAATACACTGCGCGAAGCCAGGCTCTCCGACAGCGCTCTGAGCCACTCTAAGCGCCCTATAACGTCATGGTGCTCGCAGTGAGGTCCCGATCGGCTGGACCTGATGAGGCAGCACCAAAAGCTCCCACCGTGTTAGCATCTGAGTTGGCACCTTTACCTCACAGGGACACTGGTGAGCCTTGAGGTTCGGAACGTTACGACGTCGTTTATTGAAACCTGGCTGCTTTGGCCGGCGTCCGCAGCATCGCGGTAGAACTCTGTGAGCAGACGAGGGAATGAAGAGATGGACGGGCCCGTGAGCAGGTCCCGCACGACGCGGTGAGTCGATGCCCGCGTGAGGGTGTGTCTCCGTCGTGGTCGCCGCTGACGGTTCCTGCCTCGCACCCCTGCCACGCCATTGAAGACGATACCCTTCTCCCCCCAACGCTGCGTCTGGGATCCCATCGTCGGGTGATCGAGCGCGAGACGCTCTTCTTGGCGGGGCGACGGGGACCGGAGCCGGGAATGGGTACGCCAATGGGGGCGGGGGAGTAGGGACTTACACGAACGAATACCTGCTGGAACAGCACAACAACGAGTACGTCGAGCACCTAACGGGGAAAATGAGTCTGTTGCGGGAGATCACGCTGCAGATTGGCGACGAGGTGAACAGCCAGAATGAAATGCTGTCCGGGATGGTGAGTCCTTGTATTGTGTCTACTCCTGTTGCACCCACCTCCAACCCAACCCGTCACCCACACTCCAAAGTCTGAATCCATGACCAAAACGGGCTCCCTGCTGAGCTCGACCATTGGCCGCGTGGGGGACTTGCTGAAGCAAGGCAACAACATGTGGTACTGCTACTTCATCGTGTTCGTGTTCGTGCTGTTCACGATGCTGTACTTGTGGCTCAAAGTGCGATAGCGCGCGGTGGTGGGAGTCTCGCTCGGGCTTGCCACGTCCTGAGAATTGAGATGTGGGGATGGAGAATGGAATTATGTAAATATGAACGCAATCATACACCGCGCGAAGCCGGGCACACCGACCGCGCTCCGGACCGTCCTACACGTCCCCGATTCCAACGTCATGTCCAGGCGCGGTGAGGTCCCGATCTCCCGCACCTACACCTGATGAGGCAGCACAGTGAATCTTCTGCATGCAAGCGCGATTACAAACCCGTCAGCCTTCAATCGCAAGCATCATGTCGACATACGATAACGTCGCGCCGGAAGATGTTCGGATGGACTTGCAGGTGTACGTGAACGCCATCATCATGGGGAGGTGAGCACTTCCTTCCTTCTGTCCGATAGGGGAGGGAAAAGCCTCATCCACAACCCTTGAATCTCCCTCACCGTGCATCTCAGCTTCCTAAGCCAGCTCGTCATCGTGATCCAGTTCCTGGGCGACATGCACCTCATGAAAAACGTGATGAAAGCCCGATGGGAACCCTGACGGCACTGCTCGCGTTTCTTGGGAATGTACAGTACTGAGTGCCCTTGGAGAGGCGAGGGAACGGCTGAGGAACCGTGCTCCTGATTGTGTGCGAAAAGCTGAACGCAAATGCGTCCCAACAACCCCGCAACGACAGCACCGCGTGCTTCACCTTCGTGTTCAGCAAGCTGGCGTCATGGATTACCTTGATATGGGCGCTCTCGAGAAGGGACATGTACATCATCGCCCTTGTTTCAGTGCTCGTAGCCTTGGCGTTTGTTGGGAACGCCGGGTAAGCCAACGACACCTGTGCCCCTCCGCCCTCGCTACCACATCCGACTTGGACAGATCCTCCGGCATCTCGACATACGTCCGCGCCTTCCTCGCCTCTGTGCGCCAAGGCTCAAGCTGGATCTTGCGTGGTTCAACGTGTTCTACTCTGCGACGGTCCCTATCATGTGCTTCAGCTTTATTGGCCTGCACAT
>KQ965787.1:112371-179534 GCA_001574975.1 Gonapodya prolifera JEL478
AATAAGCTGACCGCAACGCTGAAACTGTTTGGAAACTCAATCGGCGTGTTGCTCGTTGACGGAATTCAACATGCGTTTCGAGATTATGTTGGTATACGTATTGCTCGTTGATGGACGACGGTCAGTTCAATGTTACAACCCTGATGTTTTTCGACGTTTGGTGTAGCAAGCAAGGACCCGTGTACTTCTTTGCCCTCGTGTTTGGTGGACAAATCATCAAAGATTTCATTGTGCGACGCGGCACTCATACCGGACCCTCCACGCGGAATTTTACCACCGGCTCATCTCTATTGTGAGACGGTAACAGCGACGGTCACGAGTATCGAACCATCGATTTGCGATTGGTCACCCCTGCGATTGCGCTCCAAATGTGCAACCTGATCATTGCTTCACCCGTCTCTCTCCATCTGATCGGGGCCATTCCAGACGCGGTGGCAGCTCTTCGAGAGCTCCAATCTGATGGGAACAGAAGCAGTAATGTTGAAGATGATGTTGCATCCGCCAAGCAGATCTTTTGGACATTTTCTTGGTTGATAGTCATGTTTCGCAACTGGGACTTTATTGACATTGTGTGGAAAACAAACCCGGAGATTGTGGATTCCTTGTGTGATGCCACCACCGTGCTGATTTCCTCTGGACTTTGCATTCACCACAATGAGAATCTTTCCCTTGGAGCGCGGAAGACGCTTCTGACAGCGATGAGAGGGTGAAGGGTTGGAGGGGTGCCAGTTTGGGATGATGTGGATGTCGGAGGGCAGGGCAATGAAGGGTCATCAGGTGGCCGTTCCAGACGCTGCAATAGAGAGGAGAGCAAAGTTTCATCATGACGCGGAAGTTGTGCACTAGGACCACAATCCCCACCTTTCATTCGGAAGGGCAAGCAGCGCAAAAGTCCTCCTAAGGCAGCAACGGAGACTGGCAGCTTGCGACTGAGGCTGCCCTGTCGATGACAAAGGCGGACCACGCGGTGCGGAGAGCGGCCTTGCGGACAAGAGGTGAATTGGGGTTTGGTTGGGGATCGCGGTGGATGCCTAGGTAGCTGACATACGAGCAAGCCTGGACGAGGTAGAAGTAGCCGTCTTCCCACTAAAAGGGGAGAGTGGTTGGGAGTATCATTCAGTTGTTGTTTCACACGTGGCAATAAACAGAATCTTGGCCGCTCACCATCATGTGTTTCATAGCGTAGACCAAGCCATGAAGAAGCGCCTGTAGCACCTCAACAAACGGTCTCTCCCCAGCAAAATCTCGGAGCAACCGTTTCAGTCGTGGGAAGTAGATCGTCCAACCTGCTGCCGAGACGGCAGGCGACTCGTGGAAGTCTGCAGCGACAGCAAGCACGCCTGCGAGTACTGCGGGATGGTGTGAAGTAGTGGAGAGAAAAGTTGAAGGGTGGAGACAGGCAAGGTGGAGCGGGATAGCGCGGACATAACGATTCAGACGGTCGTTCGCGGGAACTTGGTCCGGTAAAGGGGGGAGCTTCGGGCAAAGCAAGGGAAAATGGCCGGAAAGAGTTCACATTGTAGCTTGCGGTACTGGAACAAACCTCACATCATCGAAGCGGGTCAGTGTGCGGGCGATAGTTTTCATTGTGCCGAAGGGCGGGGTAAACGCAAATCTCGGTGCCAATATCAAGAGGTCCGTCTGAGTTGATACATTGCTGAGATTATTGTTTCCCGAGATTGGGAGCGGCGGAAGAGTCAACATCCCACAGTTGTGTCCATTACTCGACGTTTGCATATAATCAAGTTCATGCATTCCGGCAGCACAGCCTCATGTCTCCGTTGATGAGTGCCAAGATTTAGTTCGAAGAGTGGCTTCACCGAAGCTCCCTTCTGAGTGACGACGGTACCAGGAAGGGTACCGAGAATTGTCTCCAGCTTGTTGAGTCTCCTGGCGACGTCACGTGGTTCTCTCCGGTGCCTTTCCACGCCAACTTTGAAGACCAGTCTGCGCATTTTTGGGGCACTGGATCCCTGGAAATATGGGAGGAGAAACTCTGATGACTGGCAGCGAATCGTCAAGAACCCCACTCACACCTTGATGGGGTCCCACGGGTCACATGAGGCCATATTTTACGTTTCCAGTTGTTTCGGAGGAGTTCATCCCCGGATCGCTCTCCTTTTCCGGATACGCCAGACGATCGAGGAGGTGATGAGCTGTGGTCAGAACTCTACTCTCATCTTATTCTCAGGATTCTAAAGCTGACCAGGGAGGAAACTCTGTTATAAAGGCTAAGATACCTTTGTCGAGCTTATGCTGTGTATGTGTGGGAGGGTCACGGAAAACTCCTAGCACATACGGAACGATATTGTTTGTAATGAGAGCCTTCTGCGTCGAGGGATTGTGAAAATGCAGAAGCCATGACCCAAGACGCTCCAGTGATTTATTGATGGAGGATTTGAAGTTACGCAGCCTTGCTCAGAAAGAAGCAGTCCAGTGAAGTACAATACGAAAGAAAACTTCATTTCACAATTCCTGCTCCGATGCCCTCCAGCGATCCCCATGCTTCCCACAAAAAGAGAAAGAGAGATAACGAGGACTCTAATCCATCGGGAAAGCTCGTCAAAACCACGAAATCGACAATTGATGGGTCGATCGCATCGAATTCAACCCCTTCACAGAGCTCCCGGAAGAAAAGCCCACTGGACCTGAAATCTAAGAAGCGGTTGCTCTCGGTGAGTCACCTGAGTCTCTGAGAAACGCCGCCGAAATGGAGCGTGAAAGCTCAAATGATCCACCAGGCGATCGCGAAACGAAAAGCTCGGGCATCGGGGAGCCAACCTGCGACGAATGGCCCCGAGAAGGAAATTTCTCGATCCTATGAGTCATCTCCACCCAAAGATCCTTCCAGAACGAATGTGGATGGGGTGAAGCACACCTCGCAACCTGTCCTCCCACCCTCCCTCGCGGCCGCCCAGTTTCGCTTCCTCAACGAGAAGCTGTATACTACGACAAGCGACGCTGCGTGGGCTATGTTCCAAAAGGACAGTGAGGACGGTCGGGCGATGTGGGAATCAGTGAGTTCTGACGTGCAACTCCGTGAAGCACAGCAACCTCATTCGTTTCAAAGTACCACCGCGGGTTCCGCTCTCAGGTGGAAGTCTGGCCGGTGAATCCTCTGGACATCATCATCCAATCGCTTAAATCAGAGTACCTCAAGGGGGGAGGCAAGGACCTTGCGGTTGTGGATTTGGGATGTGGAGAAGCGAAGCTTGCTCAAGAACTTACCAAGGGGAGCTTGCCCGCGTCTCGCGGAAGCCCAGCCGTGGGAAAGGTCGGTGAAAACACCGTCAAAGTGTGGAGCTTTGACCTGTGCGAGGATTCGCAAGGTTGGGTTACCGCATGCGATATCAAAAAGGTGTGTGAGATCCGGATCAACGCTTCGGTTTCGACATCTTATCATGGAAAAGGTTCCCCTCCTGTCGTCTTCTGTTGATGTCGCGGTCTTTTGCCTATCCCTGATGGGAACAAACTACATCGACTTCGTAAAAGAAGCCACAAGACTTTTGAAGACTGGGTTCGTAATCATGTTATATGTTGACGCCGGTGTTCATCTCAAGTAATTTCACCACCGAACAGCGGAACTCTGAAGATTGCCGAGGTTATAAGTCGGTTTTCCAATGCATCGAACAATACCGCCACCAAACATCCCAAGTCTCATCGTGATCATTCTGATGACATACCTTCCACGAACTCGAAATCGATCCAATCGTTTGTCTCTGCATTACGTCGCCTTGGCCTCGATTTGGCGAAGCAGGACACCTCGAACAAGATGTTTGTGCTGTTCGACTTTATCAAACGGAGTGCTGGTGGAAAGTCAACTGGCGTCATTGATGCGCCACCCCTCAAACCGTGTGTTTACAAGAAGCGATGACCAAGTGATATCTAAATTATACGTACGATATGTGCAATTTACATCTCTGAAACGTGTACATCGCGATTGTGAATGTCAGTTGATTTTCACTTTCCTCGATGCTCTCAAGGCCCGCAAGAAGGTGATAAGCCTCAAAGTATACCGGAAGATGATCTCCTTGCTGAAGAAGAGAAGGGCGGCAGTCATGATTGACTGGAGGAGCTTGGACTCGAGACCTTCGGGGCAAAAGCGACAATCAGCTGGCAACCTCAACGAACGAAACGGACGCCATGGTCTCACCCTTGTAAAATCCGCCCAGTCCTTCAACGCGAAAGATCTTGCTGAATGCATCCCAGACACTCGAATAGCGGGTTTCTTCGTCCGGTCCTTGGCGCAGCTGCATTCTCGATTTGATGACGCTGTCACACCAACAAGTGCCAAGTTACACAAGCGAAACTCTGACAACGCAGACATAACTGACATGTAAGGGTACGTGAGTCCGGTAGCAATCAATTTGCTCAGAGCTCCCAGGCAGAAAAAGTCCAGGTCGTTCAACAATGGGCCGGATGTTTGACGAGCGCCGCGGAAAGACTCTAGTCGCTGCTTCATTCGTTCAAACGCGGAGTATTGGACTGGTAGGTACGGGATCGGCATCGCGCGTGAGAAAGACATTGCGATGTGGGACTCTTCAGCGCACAACTCACTGATTGGGTTGATAACCAATATCAAAGCGGGAACAAGGCCAGTAAAGAATCCTGTTACCCCGTCCTTCTGAAATACGTCCGCTGCGACCGAGAAGGTGGACAAGCCAGTCCCAGGTGCCGATTGGGTCCCCTCAAGCTTCGACATCTCCGACCTCCGTGCGATTGTCCTCGTCATTACGACCCAGATGGGATTGGTGATGATTGCGGTTGCCGCTCCTAGAACGGGAAAAATGTAAGGCTTCTGTGCTTAATCACAGCAACAAGTGACGCATTCGTCCGTACCCGCGAGAGCACCTGCGAGCATCGCCTCCGGAGTGGAGAGGGTGTTCGAAGCAAGTCCCGCCCTCTCCTTACTAGCAGCAATACCAAGCTTCACACCTTCGTACCAGAAGTAGTACACTGTGGGGAAAACAGGTTGTGCGTTCCGCCCCTGGTGACAAGTTTCACAAGCTCGCACCGCCATTCGTCAACGCGTTTCCAAACATGGCAGAGTCGATTCCACTTTATCGGTTGGACAAAATTCGTTGGTGAGTCTCCAAAGCTGGGCCTTTGAGAGACGGTTTGCTCCCACCTGTAGAATCCTACCACTCCTTCATCCCTCCAAATCTCCCTGGCCGTCTGCCATTGACCAAAAAATCCCGCCGCAGCTCGCGACTTGTCCACTTGATTTCGAGTCGAAACCGTAATGAGGGGGTCTTCATTTTGGATGATGCCAATGACATGGATGGAACGTTGTACACGTCAATCAAAGAGGCGTACGGCAGGAAACGTCGCATTCACGCCGACAACGTACATGTTATCGCCATGGAGACCACACCGGCCCCTGCCCCTGCGCGTATGCAAGAAAGCGAGGTCCATTCACGTGGGTAAGGTATCGGATCCGAAACACAAAGGTAATCGGAAGGAGTGAGTCTAGCGTTCTGGGCGATTCTGAAGCCGGAGTATCCGTACCGGCAATGGAATGGGCGAACGTGTTGTTCGTCGTCTCATCCGGCATTTCGTGAATGACCTCGGATCGGAGTAATTTTGGCATGAATGAAAGGTTCAAAACAAATATAAATCGGACCTACATTTATGAGCCAACCACCTGAACTGCTCCAAGATCGTGGCAGCGATTTCATGCGCCTCGCCAGAGCCAATATTCTCATAGGAACTGGAGAAGCTTCCTGGTTCATTTGAGATGATATTGCATGTTACAAATGCCTTTCTAATCGGGTATCGAGGAAGAGTGGTAGCTACAGTCCAGATAATCAATGCCAAGATGGAGATGGCGGTAAAACTTCCATAGATGAATGTGCACCGGGGTTCAACCGCGTCTGGGTATCGTTGGTAGGCAGGCGTCTCAATTTTCCAACTTTTCACGCTCCTGTTTAGCCGTAGAAAGGATACGTCAAGGATGATGACGTGGTGAATGATGAATGTCATGTCGTCACCTGATTTACTGAATGACTCGGAACTCACCACGAGCTCCATGTCTATTCGCTCCTTTGCCCGAAAAACTTTACTCTGAAGGTAAAAGCTACCCTGTCCTCCCTCTCTGGGCGGGGCATTGACCTTGAAGAGGTGCTCATAACGTTTGAGAACCTCTTTCGGGGACGGACTTTCCTTGTCCACGTGAAGGATCATCGCCGCCTCCTCAAAAGTCATTCCTGTTTGTCGTGTCATGGCATTCGCTTTGGGTCCACCGGCAGTGGCAGCTCGGGCAGCATCGTTCGCAGCAGCTGGCCGAACAGAGGTAAGCATCAACGGACATCCCGTAAATGTCAATCGCAACAGAGACAGAGTCGGCATCAGCTACACTCACACGCAGCAACTTCCCGCCATGCCTCCACGAAAGCCTTTCCCACTATCGTGGTCCCCTGAAGGACGATTTGAGTGATAATTCGAGGAAGAGACTGGTATCATCGACGGTGTGAGATAAGAGGGATATTTAGAGCGAGTTCCGATATCAGATAATATGATGTTTGGATAACAACCATTGCAGTGATGTGGCTTTGGGTCGATGTGTCCAGAGGTATCAAAAAGCAACGTGTGCGGATCGTTCCTTGTCGATCCGGTTCCTTGAGAAAGAAACGAGGGCTCCGCAGTAGTGACGCCTGTTCGCAGGTTCTCTTTCCGCAGACGCACGAGCGCAGTTGCTGCGATTGGTTATGTGACGTGGGGAAAAGCTTGTGTGTTCGTGTCCAAAGCAACATCACAAATCTGTGTATCGATGCCTTTTGCACAGGTCGGCGGACATTTTTCTTTTGTGGATGACTTCACAATTGTCTGAGACGGCCCACCCGTCACCTGCCAGGTCGTTGTTGGTCCCCCAGGAAGTGGGAAGACGACATATTGCAAGTCAATGGCTCACTTCCTTGGACTTGCAGGCAGGTGAGCGGCTCTGCAAATGATGATTATACACCTGTGATTGTGCTGAGATACGGCACGAACTAGGGATGTCGCTGTTGTGAATCTCGATCCAGCAAATGAGAATATACCGTGAGTTCGAACCACTTGACGGCATTGTTTGGTGAACTGACAGACCTTAATGGGATTCGACCCCAAAGATATACACCGGCGCTATCGATTTTTGACCTTATAGCGCTGGAGGACGCCATGGAAGCCGTACAACTTGGTCCGAACGGAGGGATGCTGTACTGTCTCGATTACCTCGAGAAGAATCTGGACTGGTTTGTTGATGAGCTATCAAAGAGCACTATCAAAGGTAGTACGGCGTAAGCGGAAGTACGTCGTCGTGACTGATTGAAGCGGTACGAGCCCTAACATGGACGTGTTGAATATCGAACCAGATAAATACCTCATTCTGGATCTTCCTGGCCAGGTTGAACTGGTTACAAACCATACTGCGGTCCCAAAAGTACTGGAAGTTCTGGAAAAACGTCTTGGATACCGAGTATGTGCCATCAATGTCCTTCTAAGGCGATGCTGCTCCGTTCTAACATGCCTCCAATATCAGCTCACGGTCGTCAACCTAATACCCTCCCATCTCATCCTCCACCCGAACCTGTACCTCTCTGCACTGATCCTGTCACTGCAGACGATGCTGCACCTTTCCTATCCGTTCATTTCCATCCTCTCCAAGATAGACACCCTTTCCCCTTCCGTATCCTTGGTTCTTGATCGAAATAGTGATGCTTGCAATTCTCTAAATGCTCCTTCCAACCCACTTCCTGCCCGACTGTCAACGTACCTATCCGCAACGTCCCTCGAAACCCTTCTCACGTCACCCATCTCGGACGACCCCTTCCTCGCTCGCTACAACGACCTCACAGAGTCGCTCGTATCCCTCGTGGAAGACTTTGGTCTCGTCGGGTTCCTCCCCCTCGCGGTCGAAGACCTCAGGCTGGTGCTACGCGTTGCCAAGGACGTGGACCACGCGTCGGGGTATTATCCTTCGAGTGATAAGGAGCTGGACTTGTCCGAGGTGCGCGTGCCGAGGAAGTGGGCGGGTGGTGCAGGACTCGAGGCAGATCCGGAAAGCGCGGCGCAGTTCAACGTGGAAGATCTGACGGACGCAGACTACTTTGATGACTTGAACATGGAGGAATTTTTTGATACGATTGAGGAGGAGTACCTGGGAGAGCGGGATGAGACTGAATTTGTGTCAGGCGATGATTTTGACGACGACGGTAGAGCCGAAGGAGAAGATGAACATACGGGACCTATTGAAAGATTTGATGGCAGGGAATCGAGACGACCTGGAAGTGGCGCAACTCTAGGGAATCCACGGTCGCAGAAACCTCCAGAAGACGTTCGGATGGACACCCCGGACATTTTGGAGAGAGAGGTTCCTCACATGGAGCGAGTTCTGGACAGCGGATCCATTAGTTTGGGATCCCCAAATCCTGACAGCTCTTCTTCGGGGGTGGCCCAAGAGGGTCACAAGCGTGCCGTCATAGGGACCCCGATTGCCGCAGGTCGAGGAAGGCCTGTCAAAGTCAGCGAAGTGGACGCGCAGATGGACTACGATGATGATTATTGGAACGACCCGAGGCTGAGACGGGCGATTCCATAGTTGGGACGAAGTAGTTGCCGAACGGAAAGCAAAGCTGGATCGCTGTGATGCTCGAATCATGCTTGGCTAAGTTGTAATCAAGTTTCTAAGACACCCCCATACATATTCGTCAAGAAATTATCTGGTTCTTCTCAAGTTCCCATCCTGTAACGCAACAAACAACTCCCGCCCAGAGCAACCGTTCCGAGTACTGAGGAGATAGAAAGTAATCCGCCGAAAGAATAACGCAAGAAAGAAAGGCCCCGTTCGCAACCAAATGAGGGGAACCCTCCAATCGGTTTCCAGAGCAGCCACGAGAAGGCCAGGGCTTATTGTGCTCCATCAGCTCACCTCAGTTCCGGTCGCATTCCGGTCAATCCGCCGCCCACCGGTACGTTGCGCTCCTCATTCACCAGCTGCCCCAGGCAGAGTCGCGCCAAACACCACGTCTCCACGCCCTCCCGACTGATCCGATGAGTTCAGCACCCTCTCAGTGGGTCGAAGATAAACACAACAGCCGGGAGTCCTTTGACGGGTATCCAGCTTCGAACAACCTCACGAGTGGACACGTCTCGGAAAACCAAGAATATAGGCGGCAAGAAGTGCCAATCCGATGGGCCGGAACCCAAAGGCAGCTGATGGAATCCGCCGACGGTGCTCGCTCGATCATTCGCGACATCATGGTGACTTTGGAGGGAGATGATGTGCTGTGGTCAGTGATGAACAAATATGATATTATTAGGGAACTTGCGGAGAATTTCCTTCAGCAATTTTCACTCATGTAAAAAATTGTTATTCTCCACCATTAAAGCAGCAGCTTCATCAAGTATACTCTAAACTATTAATTAGAACATATTCGAATTTATCCTCATCCCCAAATTTCTCACCCTGTGTCTTGGCAAATTGTTTGACATCAGTGAAAAGTGCTGAATGATATTTTGCGCAAGGCTATTATTTCTTTCAATAAATTATTTGTTCTAGTAGGCACCGGCTTGGTATTCTTGTTTCATTTCGCTTCCAACACATTTCAATCGTCCTCTTCTGACGCGTCGTACCCGCTCCCTTTCGTCGAAGGAGTCTGCCAAAAATCGTTTGGGTGAATCCTTTTTCAAGATCTGATACACTCAACGCAGCTGGTTTTTGTTGGAATGGAGAACTGCCGTGGCCACTTGATTTGCGAGGTAAATCCTGCATTACCTCAAGCAGAACTCTAATCACGCTCAAATACATTCCTCGGTCTCCTGTCTTCGCCCCCAATCCTCTCTGGTCCCCGCGAAGCTGCCTTTCCGATCACCTCCCGCCCCCATCACACTTCCATGAACTCAATCCACTGCTGCTGCCATCCTTGGGATTTGCCCCGCCCACCTCTCCATGTCAGATAGTCTCTCACCTCTAGAGATTATTGTCGCCATACTGTCCTGGCTCAGTGTCGTCTGCGCTGGGTTAACGAGCGCTATCGTATTCAGAATAGCTGGGTCCCGGCCTCTGGTCGGGGTGGCATACCTGGGAGTTCATTTGGTGATCTACGTGAGATGTGGTTTCTCGAAGCGGTGTTTCACCATTTGGGTCTTGAGTCATCATAACTATCGTTGCAGAACCTTCAGCAAGGCATCTTCACCTCCACTTATGGGTTTCTCATGCTCAACGCTCCCGTCCCTGCCTGCTATACCAAACGATTCTTCCACACGTACGGCAGTGTCGGCTACTTCGTCTCCATGATGACGTATTCTGTTGAGTGAGTTATGGCGAACATCCCTTTCCACTGAACACGTCACCAAACAGTGACGCTCGCCTTTCTAGGGTAGCCATCTCCATCATGAACGCCGAGCGCGCCGTCTATCGCTCTCCAAAACGTTCTGGTTGGGTCCCACCCATGTGCTTTGTACTCCCACTCTTGCCCTCCCTGTTGTCCGTCCTCCCGCAGATCATAAACCCGGGGTTCTGGCGAGATCCCGATGGCATGAACTGCCACCTTGCGTTTCGAAGGTCAGAGCGGTGGGAGCAGGTGAAGTTGAAGTGCAGCTCCCTTCTTCCTCACCGCGGCTCACAATCTCATCTCATCTCCTCGCCAGGGCACCCTCCTCTGCACAGGTTTACCGATCTTTCTCTCCTCCGTAGCTGCCCTTCTCTTCTTCTGTGCTACTTTCCACCGCATTGTCACTGCAAGGAAAGACGCGTTGACTTCCAGCAACTTTGACGTCACAGGATCCTCCGCAACACCTACGGTTTCATCCCAGCTCACAAAGCCGCCGAAAACATCAACTTCCTTAGCAAGTGAATCCACCCACGACCACGACGGGATGGGACGTCAACTGACAACCGGCACCACCAAGCTGAACCCACTCGTTGAACAACAGCCCAAGGCCCGCACCTGGTTCAACACGCACCTTAAAGCCGTCGTGATTTCCAAGTCGGTGTTGTACAAATTGGGCTCCATGTGTATCGTCACGGCCCTCTTTGGCGTTGTCAACGGCATCACCTTCTTCGTCAATGGGGCCAAGATCGCAGCGGGGTGAGTCAGTCCCGTCCCTCGTGCTATGTTGCACTCTAACATGCCCAATTTGTGTTGCGTCCTTCCACGCCAGGAACACATTCGTCGAAACTGTAACGGTGTTGGACGCAATAAATGCTTGTACGGGCACAACGTACTTTCTCGTTATCCGTGGGTCATGCCTTATCCTTTCCCTCTATACTTTCTACACCTTGTGCTCACCTCTCCACCTCGTACCAGTCTCCATCACCGAAGTACGCCGCGCATTCCTCTCCCCAGTTACTGCATCGTCCGTCCTCAAATCAGAATTGAACACGTCGGGTGCCTCAGTGCTGGAGTCGAGGGAGGTATCGGTGCGCGCGGGTGGGCTGATTGGAGATGGGACGAAGTCAGGAATGGGGTTATGAATACCTCTCGTTGAGGGTTCGGACTTCGGTGTTTTGCGAGGGGCAATGGCTCACAGAAACTACAGCGGACATTCCTGTATGTAGAAGAGCAGCGTACAATCGTTAAGTACACAAGTCTATGGCAAAGTTCTTCCTCTGCGTAGCACCAGCAATGTGTCTTATCAGATGCTTTCCTTCTGGACCTTCCCATCCAGCTGCTTATACTCCATTGTTCGCGTAACCTAACCCCACTACTCCTTCCCACCCCCACTCCCCGCATGTCCATGCCTGCTCTTGCTCTCACCATGCCCTCGCGCCTCTTTATAAACCGCCTGCGGCTGCATAATAAATTTGGTATGCCGCACGACCGCCACCAAATCGTCCATCTTCACAGTGGTGGTCGTGAACGCGAGCGTGCGGCCGAGCCGGTCGCAGGTGCCCTCGATGTGGACTTTGGGGTTGAGGGGGGCGGCTCTGGCGGGAGGGTGCGAGGAGCCGTGAACCCGTTATTGGAGAGGATCCCCGCGGTGTGCAAGTGGATGTGCAGGACTCACTTGAGATAGCTGACGTTCAAATCGACCGACACATGACTCTGGTAGTTTGGGCCGTGTGTCGCTATGGCGGTCGAGCCGATGATGTCTATTGACGATGGTGGCGGTGTTCAGATTCCCACCCTCACCCCGTTCATCCATGTAAAACTCACCAACAAGACTCGCAATCGCCCATCCTTAAGCACCATCGAGCGAGTCAGCACGACATTTGGCTCTCAGCGGACCGTATCGCCCTGCTCCTGCTCATGCCCACCGTGAATAGTGTCACACTTGTTCTGGTGGAGGAACGGACTGTCAGACCGTCAACTCACGTGGAATCAAACTTTGCACAGCCCGAGAGTCAACTTACCGCGACCTCTTTCGTCACGACGAGCTCGCATCGTACTCGGCTGGGGATCGCCTCTGTTACGGCGAGATGATTGGGGGATCGACCGCGAAAACACATGGGATTTTGGTGGAAATACATGTGCAAAGTCAATCGTCGAGTGCCCGATTCTCGCGAGTCCACAAAAGTGGTGGCAAGTCGAATTGCGACGAACACTCACACGGGGGAACACCCGCGAGTCCATCCTGCCGCTTCCGATGAGTCTTTGGAGATACGATCGAGCTATTTCGAGAGCGGGTGGTTTAGGAAGGGGTGGAATCTCGTCGTGGTGAAAGGAGCGTGCGGAGTTGTTCTTCAATTCTTTGGGCAGTCCACCATCATGATTGGCGTTACATGTATTTACAACGAGAGTTCAAGAGGTACTTGCATCAGGTCTCGACGGAGGAATTTCATTTTTCTTTAGAGTTCGTAACAGGTCCCGCTCCTGCTCAGGGAACAATTCCGCAATGGTATTCGCCTCGGGCAGGGTCTCGCTCCGCGAGTACATACTGTTCCGCTCCGCGCTCCGCGGAGAATTCGCCTCCGGTGGACAGCCTCGGATTCATCGCTTCGCTCGGACGTTGCTTGTTCACAGGGGCAGCCATCCCGTTCCACCCACGCGTCCCGTCCAGCTCCAGGGCGGACACATCCGCACCATTCCCAGCACCGCACCACTCCCACCGGGAAAGTACGACAGGACGTACCACACGAGCGTCAGTGTCTGTAGCATGCCGAAAAACAGTGCGAAGACGTAGCTCGGCGACGCGACTGTGAAGTAGACGACACCGCCCAGCTTCCCATAAGCGCAGCAGTGAACGGAAGGCGGTCGGGGGACGCCATGTGCTGCAGGTGCGTTCTGGGGCCGCGGAGGACGGCGGGCGACATGAGGAGGAGGATTGTGCCGAAGGAGAAGGAGAAGGCGAACTTGCCGGGTGACAGGAGGATCATGGGAAGTGTGAGGAGTGCCTACGCGAGGGTTTGCATTGTGCTATGAGCGTGAACCATCCGCGAGTCGTGCCAATCTCACCACGAAGAGAAAGAACACTCCGCCAGCCACCATGAGGCCGAACGCCACGTATCGCTGGAACCTGGAACACCCGCACACATCCTCCTGCTGCTGCTGGGTGGAAAATCCGAGCCCGGCGAGTCCTTGTTCTGTCGTTTCCTGGGCACCGACACGCAGATTTGTTGTCCAGGTTTGCAGTCTGTCGATGGGAGCGGCCGCGGCGATGGAGGAGAGAGAGAAGGGCGCGTTGGCTGTGTTTATTTTTTTGAAGGCGGCGAGCGAGTCGAGGAAGTGCGATTCGGACACAGGCAAATGTGGTGTCCGGCAAAACATCCCCTTCCTTCACCCTCCTGCGGCCTTTCAGTTTCGCAAGAGCTGGAAATCATTGCTATCTTTGTTCTATCTCCCCTTGTTTAGATATGTACATACGTGGGTCTTATCAGTCCACCATAGCAGATTCCATCGCGCTTGGTAAAGCTATCTGACCCTACGTAACCCCCACGCAACCCCCGTAACGAGCGCAGCAAAGCCCAGTCCGAGTGCAATCCTCGTTCCGCCCTCTTCAATGCGCCGAGAGCGGTCTGACGTGGCAGGTTCGGCGGGTTTGGCAGGTTCGGTGTTGGTTGTGGGGGTTGTGGATGATTCTGATTCTGGGGGAGCGGGCATTCTCCTCGACAATGGGAGTAGGTACGGGAGAGCGAGAGGCGGGATGAGAGCCGGGATTCGTGCGTGGGCGGACACTAAGAACGACTTCTAACTTGCGAAGACGTGGAGCCGAAAGTCCCAACACCCTTCATGTTTACTCATGAAAGTATCGTATCAGAGTCATCTCTACGACAAACGGGACGTCCAAACGAAGGTATATTACATTCCGTCCACGACCCGCGACTATTACACCATCTTCCGCGCCGCTTCCACCACACCGTGCAAGTCGACGATCTCGGGGGACGACATGGAGGGGTCTACACAACGCGCGAAAAAGGGAGGTGTCAGGTGTTTGAACAAGACGGCGAGAAGGCGAACCCCCGCGAAGGGTTGACTACTCACCGCCCAAAAAGTCCTCAAACTCGAGCGTCTCGTCGCGGCCCTCGAGAATGTCGAGCGCGAAGTTGGACGTAGGGAGGACGGGGAGGCGGCGGGGCTTTTTTGATGTGCCGGCAAATGAAGAGTCGTGGATGTGGTTTAGTTCGTTGTGTCCGGTTCAGATGACACGAGCTGTGGCCTGACTCCCTCACCTGAGACACCAGCGCGCGCTCCATCTGCAGGCGGATCGGCGCGTGCACGCCGTACATGGTGCGATACATGTTGTACTTGAGGTTCGTCTTGGTCGCTGCCCACTGCAAGTACGAGTTGTTCCCCAAGTCAGTCCAAGTGCAATCATGTTTTATGACGCCTCGTCCGCTCGTAATTTGTCCCCAGATCGCGCTGCAATAAGCCCGCCTTCGCCAACGGAATTTGCTTCCGTCGCTCGATCCACGCTCCTCGTTTGAACTCGCCTCCAACCCACACCTCGGTCCGTGCTTCCCCTGCCGGTCTCCACCTCACGGCTTCAGCCCCCCCGGCCCCCGCCCACCACGCGCACTCACCGACTCGCCGACCCTGCCCTCGACGGGGTGCTTAAACCCCTCGCGCATCACGTCCCCCTTAACGGACCTGAACCCATGCCTCAACGTGTCCTGAACGGCGTACTCGGCCGAGTTGTGCAGGTGAGAGAGCGTGCTCGACGTCTGGGAGGTCGGGTTGGGCTCGTGGGCGGAAGGGACGAGGAGGAATTGTGTTGCCTATTTGGAGTAGAGCAGGAGCGTGGGGGTGGAGGGGGGGAGGGGTGGCGAGTTGGCAGGTGAGTCATGGGGGAGGAAGGATGGAACTGTAGCAGCGCTTCCTGGGAAAGCTTAGCTCGAGCGGCGAAGATTCTGCTGTTGATTCCCCACGTCCATTGGCCATCCCCCGCCACTGTTCCAGAAATCCACGTGTCTTGATCCATCTCTCGGTACTCAGAGTCCTCTCATTGGATCTTCACCATTTTCGGGGTGTGGAATTGTGGAAGCTTGCGTTGGCTGGGAAGGAACCACTGCTGCGGTCACTCATTTGTATCGCTACACTTCAACTAGTAATTAGACCTCGAACGAACACGTCAGCACCAGACGAAACGGCGTCACTCTTTAGCATAAGATCTCGCTTCTACGTGCTTCCGTGAGATTCATCCCCTTTGATTGCTAAGCATCAGTGTGAACGCGAATCTCGTACACGTGAAGATTCGATGAGGAACAAGCCTGAAGTGGTGCCTTGACAACTATGACCAGGACAACAAATACATACAGACTCATTCCCTCTCCCCCGTCGGTCGCACTCCTGGCCAAAGTCACACTCCGTCCAAATCAGTGGCCGTTTGGTTAGTCGCCCCCTCCGTCTTCCCTCCTCACTCGTCAAGGTACTCGCATTGCTACACCCAACACCGTCAGCCGCACCATCTCGTTTACACTCCCGACGCAATAGCCACTCACATCAAACCACGGGTGATCCATCGCCTCGGCTGCCGAGAGCCTTTCATTGGGATCTACCTGAAGCAGGCGGCGGATAAGATCCTTCGAGGCGTCCGACTTGCTCGCCCACGCCGGGCCCGAAAGGGGGGCGAAATCACCCCGTGTGATCCGCTCGACTTGCTCGGCCTCGGCGGCGCCGGGGGTGTTGTCGTCGTTGCCGAAGGGCGAGGTGAGGGAAAGGAGCATGTCTGAGGCGGGGTTGCGTTGGGGGTGGGGGTGGGGGGTCAGACCGATGAGTTTCGTGCCAGCAGGACGTGGGATTAGGGATACGTACACATGAGCACACCTACAGCCCAGCAATCGACTTTCTCGTCGTACGGATGCCCCGCAAAGTACTCGGGCGCCATGTACGCCACCGTGCCGATGTGGGAGTGCCGGCGGCGAGGGGTCGGGAGCGAGGCAGAGCCGAAGTCGGCCTGAAAGCAACGGTGACGTCAAAAACATGTTGTGAGCTCGGACGATCATGACATACCAGCTTGATGCTAAAGTCGGTCGGGTCCGGGCTGCACATGAGAACGTTCTCGAGCTTTCAGGGGACAGGAGGCTTCTTCAGGTTTTCTCACACCACATTGGGAAACCCGCGACCTGACACACCTTAATATCCCTATGCACGACCCCAACTCCATGCAAGTACTCCACGGCCTCCGCAACCTGCCTCACGACGGTCGCGCACTGCCTTTCGCTCATATCCACATCCATCATCCTATCGAACAAGCACCCGCCACTGCACAGGTCGGTGACGAGGAAGAGGTGCGTGGGGGTGTGAAGGCTGTCGTAAAGGCGGACGATGCGCGGGTGGGACGCTAGCCGGAGCGCGGCGAGCTCGGTGGCGAGGCGGGAAGGGGTGGGTGTGAGTGCGATGGAGATGGCTTTGAGCGCCAGGAGGACGGGGGAGGCTGAGGTGGAGGTGTAGGCGGAGGGGGAGGGGTCGTCTTCGGNGGGGGGGGGGGGGGGGTTGGGGGCGTGCTGCTCGACCTCGTATACTGTCGCGAACGCGCCGCTATTAAGCGGACCCGTTCTCTCGTTAAAAGGCTTCCTGGTGTGCGTGTGCAGAGGGAATGGTACAACCAACCTTCCGATCTCCCTGCGTACCTTGTATTGATACCCGAACGCTCTGCTGATTGAGTCGGGTGTCAGATCCACCGGGGCTGTCGTGCTCCCAACTGCCACAGCGTCAACCCGAGCACCTCACATCGCCAGCACAAGAGAAAAAAGGACACACCCGACGACGCTCTCGATCGAAGCGCTCTGACGCTCTGCTTCCGCTCTGCGCTCGCCTGCATCAAGGGCTCCTCATGCGTCACTTTCAACGTTCTCTTCCTGGTCGTTCTCCTGCTCGTGCTGGATCCAGTCAGCGAAGACCGCTGTGGGGCATTGAGCAGACTGGTGTGGAGAGATGTGATGTCAATATGAGGCTGTGGAAGCTCTGGAAGATGGGCTGCGTTTAAGTCTCGCTTGCTCTGGATTGGGGAAGGGAGCCAGGATCGGGTGCCGTCATCATCGTCGCTTGGGATTGGGAGGGTTTGCCAACCGGCGTCCATAGTTTTTGCAAAGGGGTGTGTGGATGCAGATGGGTGCGTGCGAAAGGGACGAGTGATCGGGGGAGAAGTTTGGGGCAGCGCAGGGGCCGCAGGAGCTCTCATCATCATAGACTTCCTTTCATTCCACCGTCTGACGTGGATTTGACAGCCCGGGGTCGGTGAGCCCGAAAAGGTGCTTCCTTTGCTCTTCATTGGAATGGACTTCCTTCTCGCCGGTGCAAGCAATGGTCACGGTGAGAATGTGTGGGACGATGCTGGTGGAAGACCGGTGACACTAAACATGAAGCAAACCTTGGTGAACGGGTGCTGGGTGGATGATGACGGTCTGGGCCGGTCCCATGCCGACATGAAATGGACCCGCTGTCTTGTGGTGTCAAAACCCTGGTCCTTCTGTGCCACAACACTCGCCAACCAACTCACGTCATTGCAGCAGACATAAAGTATCAGAATTTAAATTGTCCATCAATGCATTAGAATGACGGTTAAGTACTGCAGCAAGAGTGCCACAAGTCCATTGCCGGAAGAATCCGGGCATCTGTTTGGAGTTGGATGCACTTCCGCCATCATATTGTAGAGCACAGCTAATGTATTGCAGGCGCCATGAAAGTATGGTATTACTTGTATGAATTGATTTCATCATGTACAAACCAAAAGACTGGTCGTTCTTCATACATTTCGCACTCTTACTTTACACCTCAGACCTCTTACTACGCCCAAGCGGCATAACCCGAAAGCCAGGCCTGGACCACTATCGCGAAAACCTACACCCCCTTCCTGCCGCCTATCGGGAATACAGACTCTTCCTCATCACTCGCCAACAAAGGTTGTGACCCCCCGCCGACACATATAAAGACAAACGCTCGTGTCCAGTCTCACCTCCCCTCATCGCGACTGTTTTCTGACATGCATACATTCCTACGCAAACGCAAATGCAAGTAACGTGAGTCTCTCCTCCGCTCGTGCCTCGTATGCAAACACCGTGCCGAGGAACTCCGTATGATGCCAAATATCACTGACATCGTCTGTAACGGGGGCGGGCACAATGCCTGCAAGCCACCCCATATAGTGTCGAAAACTTACGTGATGATGGAATTCCTCACATCGCCTTGGAAATTGGGTTTTGCGTTTGGTTGGGAACGACTTGCTGAAGCGTCGAATTGACATTAGCACCTTGTCTTCCCCAGCGCGGTACTCTTTGTTGACTTCCTCGCTTGCTCCTGGTTAACCAAGAAGGCACGCATACAGCCTCTGTTCGATAGGGTGTTTCATCCCGCTTTCATAGACTACCAAGCAAAAGCAATACCGAGGACTCCGCATGATGCCAAATATCACTGACATCGTCTGTAACGGGGCAGGCCAGTCCTGCAGGCCAACCCATATCGTGTCGAAAACTTACGTGATGATGGAATTCCTCACATCGCCGTTGAATTTTCGTTTTGGTTTTGGCGGGCGACTTGCTTGAAACATATGACTCATGCGACCTGTGCCGTCCCCAGCTCTTGACGTCCTCGCTCGCTTCCACCCAATCCTGAAGCTGACACACATGTTCAACCAATCGTCATCCAAGTGAGTTTTATACCGCTTGCAGACAACACCGAGACAATGCCATAGCCGATATCAAGGACTCCGCATGATGCGTCATATTCTTTTCATCATCTGTATCGGGCGCAGGTCAAACTCTGCAAGTACCCCATACTGTGTCGAAACCGTTTTTGGTGACGGAACGCCTCACCATCGCGTTGGATTCAATGCTGACATGGAATTTCTGCTTGAAACGTCGAACTGACATAATCCGTATCCCCCTATTCAGACCTCTGTATCTGCTCCATTCCGCTTCCATTGTCAACCAACCGGTATGTATGCAAGCTTCCTCCCAAGTAAGTGCGGCAAGAGTGAAAAGACTGGCGGAAATCGAGAGAGTTGTCTTTGCGACGACCGATGTTGTAGAAAGCCTTGAGCTGCTTGGTGTCACATTAGATGCTTTGCTCGTGTCGCTGCCATCAGGAAGACACCTAACGATTAAGAAGGACGTAGCTATTTTGTACTCAGACAGTAGTTCACTCCAAATGAATACATGCCTTCGTCCTCTTTCTTTGTCATTTGCACAGGACAAAATCTGTGAGTGAACCCGACCCACAATCAATAATGCTTCGAACGAATCGCGACCGACACGCTGATTCGCGGATCGATCTTCCTGAGCTTCCAACAATCGCTTCGTCGCCCGCGAGTTCATCGGATTTGTTTGCGGATTTGGAACTTCTCGTGCAATCACCGCATGAAGATGCATCGCTCGATTCGGTCATTCAGCTGCTGGACAACCGCCTTTATCTGGCGCAACGCGTGCTGCCGCTCCTAGTTCCCGCCCTTGACAGGCTGGTGAAAGTCGCTGACGCGAAGGGTTCCGTTGGACCATCGAAGCCTCCCTCCAATAGCATATCAGCTAGACTTTCGCCGCTCAGAAGGTTTCGCAACGATGCCTCGGTGGAAGAGTTTAATCCAATCATATGGCTAGGTGAGTGCCCTCGTCCAGGTCCTTCAGTGACCCATCAAATTCGCAGTACACTACTCCAAGGTCAGTACCTCTTCCGACACAACCCACCCGACGCGACCGAACGCCGCTCGAGCTCGGAGACGGCCTACCTAGAAACTCTCAAACGTACCGCTACATCTCTCCAGTCGCGAGTACACCATCTCCGAGCTTGCAGGGACTCGACGCGACGGTTCGAGGTTCTCCTCGACAAGTTGAAGGGTCAGGCTGAGCAACGATTTGAAGTCATTAAAAATGCAGTGTGGAGTGCGTGCATGGCTGCGTTGGAGAGGGGTACGGATGGGAAGTCACCCCAGGTGATGAAACTCTTTGAGATGGTGCGTGAGGGTTTGAGGGGGGGCGAGAGCTGTATGTAACGTTCAAGGCGAGCAGCAATGCTGTGAGGGCTGGCGTGGACGGCGGGGGATGTGGCACTTTCAAATGGTCTCCACTCGGAGTTTTCGCAAACTCGCACCATTACCCATGCACCTCTTCTATGTCTCCCAGCACCACCTCTTCCACTTTGTCGCATCGGATCCCTCCCTTTTCCCAACGGACGCTTCGTCCTCACATCTCCAATCCATCCTCGCCGCCATAGAACGAGCCCATATGGCACAGGTTGACACTGACGGCGACAATGAAACGGCTCGGACAAATTCTCGCGCCTGGGTAGCCCACATCACCCCGGATAACTTCGCTCACATAATTATCAATGGGACCGGGGCCGGAAGGACATCACCCTTGGTGACGTGCGATGACGACATGTTTTTGTCGTTCGTGAGGACTGTTGTAGACACCTTGGAAAGGTTGAGTGATGGGTCCCACCAAGCGACGGCGACGACGAAAGAAAGGTTGAGCGTCGCTCTTTATCAAATGAAAGGGAACATGGGGCAGGAGTGGGCGCGTGGGATGCGTAAACTCGTCCGCGCGTGGGCAGAGAAGCAAGAACTTACGTATAATGCCACTGACGTGCCGGAGGTCGACGCCAAGGCCGTATCAAACGACGTCGACCACTACCTCGAAGGTTCCTCTGATTGTGACGCCCTCTCTATCCTCCTACTTCACTCCCATGGCACCAAAGCTGCATTGTCCTTGGCGGCGTACTTGGAAGACCTTTCCGCGCACGGTGGATGGGAAGCTTTCTTGGAAGAGGCTCCAGGGACAAGCCACAGGAAGGTTCAAGAGACGTTGCCAGAACCCTCAAAAGAAGACGAGGGACAAAGACACGAAGAGGCAAGGGCTAAGTTGGAGTATGAGCGACGAAGACGAGTGATCACAATGGAAACTGTGTTTGGTACGATGGACAAGGTAATTTCTCGCTCATTTGCTCTTCGGCCAAACTAGAAAATTTCATTTGTTTGTACGCCAGGGCAACATTAAATCCGTCCCCTTCGCAACATTGTCTAGCATCTTCCGTCGTGCTCTATCCCCTGACGCTCAGCTGCCACCCCATGTGGCCTCGGTCTTGAGCCAACTGGGAGATTTGTCGAACGAGAATGAAAATGTGACCAAGGACGAGTGGGTTGTACACGCCCTTCGAGCAATCGAGCATGCCGAAGCCTCTGGAGTTTTCGTGGACCTTGAAGGACTCGCATCCGGGGTACAGGCACTGGTGAACCTGGAAGAGGCGGCATCAGCACCCAAGCTTGCGCCAGCAAAGCGGAAGGTCGACGTGCAAGCTCTAACAGCGAGACTCTCTGCCGAGCTACACACCCTTGCGAGTACCATGGACATGACGGCGCTCTCGTTTGCTCAACGGGCAGCTCAAATGATTGGAAAGGCACTCGGCAAAGCGGGTGGTGCGGCAGCTTCCGGTGCAGGAGTGCGTGTCCTCGTGAAGGATACTCAGGTCCATGGCAGTGACGGGCGTGAAGGGTTGCGATGTATTGGAGTCGGAGGGGACGTTCCTGACCCGGAGGAATACCGGGATCAGCACCTGGGCGAGTCCTATGCTGGTGGTAATGGCTCATTTGAGTACGACTGTTTTGCAAACGGGGTCGTGGCAACGGGTCAAGTGGTCTCCGGGAGCTTCAAAGTATCGTCGGTTGCTGTGCCAATGGAGGGATTGGGGTGTGTGGTGGTAGACGTGTTCGGGGAGGCGGAAGATACGGTAGACAGTGTGGACGAGGGCCGAGACATCGCCAAAGTGAGTGTCTTCTGATCACAGAGCTCGCGACTGCATCTTATGACGCAAGCCGTCCAGCACCTCTCATCAACCCTCGCTGCATGCCTCCATTCCATCGACGCTAGATTCCGCTCTCTGTCCTTGGCAGCGTCGGCGAGGGAGTACATGCAGGCGACTCACCCAGACATGGGGGTAGACGTGTTTGTGGTTGATCGCGAGGGAGGCGAATTGTGGAGAGTCGCAGAGATGGACGAGGAGGTGGATTGGGCCGCGGGGGGAATGGAAGCATGGGGGGCTGGCGGTTTGAAGCTGGAAAGGGTGAAGAAGGATGCGACGAAGTATGTGCGGTTGGGGGAGATACTGGGAGACTGTAGTCAATCTGCTTCTTACACTATTTCCGTCTCCCCAGCGCTTATCTTTTCCAATCTGCAACCACCAATGCCAAGGTTGCATCCACCGGCACACCACCGCTCACCGCTATTCCTGTCGTCGATCCTCAAGCATCAGGTCCAGGCTCACCAGTTGCCGCCGTTGTGAGCCTCCGAGGGTCCGGCGGGGCACCCCTCGGCGAAGACGATATTAAAGACGTGGAACAAATGGGGGCAATTCTGGGACAAGGCTTCGCTGTGGTGAATGGGACCGAACCGAGCGAGGGGGGGAGCACACAAAATTTGGGTATGTTTTACATTCTTCCCACGAGAATGCTCAAAACTTTGTTTGACAATGACCATGAAAATGGACTGATTTGGGTAGATGGGGAAAAGTTCTCGACGTTGGCGCAACGAGCCCTGCTGTTTGGCAAGCTAGTGCTGAAACGTGCTCGGAAGCTCCTTTCTCAGATTGATACGGCCACACTCTCTGAGCTTAAATCATACAAGAAGCCACCCGCACTTGTTCATACTATAATGAAGTGCGTTCTATTCGTATTCGGAAAGACAGAAGATAATGTGAAGGGATGGGGAGAGACAGCCAAGGTGAGCTGTTGCGTCGTTTCTCGAACGGTGACAACTTGAACGACTTTCGTGTGATATTTGCGGATAAGATGCTGAATGTGGAACTGCTCAAGAAAATGCAAGCCTACGACCCCACCGTGGTTCAGAAAAAGAAACGCTTCGACCGCATCCGGAAGCTATTGAGCAGTAAGTTTTGTTTCCCGGGTCTCTTTTGTACTATTGTGAAACGGATATGCTTGCGCATAGCAATCAAGACGGATGACATACGCAAACACGCGTCGTTGCCCACCCAACTGATGCACAATTGGCTGATCGTGTCTTTGGCGCTCCGAGATAAGGCGGTAAAGGAGAGAAAGCGATTAAAGGAGGCACCATCGTCGGGAACTCTAGGATCAATGGACGACGGGGGAGATGACGAAGACGACTCGGTTCTTGACGGCGGTGTTGATGCTGGGACCGACTGATTGTATGAAACAAGTTATACAGTTGATTTCAAATAAATTTTATGTGCTTGCAGCAAAGGCGCTCACTGACGAATTTTGGAGATACGAAGAGATTGTTGACCGTGACTGCGCCACCGGGAGCTCAAGTGGTCCCTCTTTCTTCTTCAACATCACCATCTCCTTCAACAAACCAGTTCGTGTCCCCAAATCCTCGCGATTTCTCACGGCAGATTTCTGACCCCAGCAATCGTCTCATTGTGCCGCCCAAATCATGTCCCCAGTGTCTGCTGCCAACGGTGCTCCAAAAGGTCGCGTCTGCCTTGCGTACTCGGGAGGGTTGGACACGTCCTGCATTCTCGCATGGCTGATTGAGCAGGTACAGTGCCATTTCTGTGCTTTTAAGGGGTTTGTGAGGGTGAAGCTGAAACCGTGCCATCCGCTTGCTTGTCTGTTGCCCATCACAACCGGAAACCAGGGATACGAGGTCGTCGCTTACATGGCCAACATTGGCCAGGAAGAGGACTTTGAGGTTGCCAAGGCGAAAGCACTGAAAATTGGCGCCAAGAGCGTCCACATCGAGGTGGGTTGTGAGAGTATAACATGAGTCACCTTGCGACGATTCCAACTCACGGGCCGGCTTTTCCCGGGATAAACGAATAGGACGTACGAAAAGAGTTTGTCGACGAGACAATTTACGCCGCCGTGTCTGCCAACGCCACGTACGAGGTATGAACTTCTGTCGAATAGCACACTCGGTTGCACTCCTGATCCCCCCCAATCCCAAATCCTTAAGAATATCTACCTTCTCGGCACATCACTCGCGCGCCCCATTATTGCGCGCAAGCAGATCGAAATTGCCAAGAGGGAAGGGTGCGACTACGTCTCGCATGGGTGCACCGGAAAGGGAAACGACCAGGTTCGGTTCGAGATCTCCTACTACGCTCTCATGCCCACGATCAAGTGCATTGTGCCCTGGAGGATCCCCGGTGAGTTGTTTGATCAGTGGTTCTGGAACTTTTCAGGTTCCTTGGGGGAGGTTTCTTACTCCTATTGCCCCCCTTTAGAATTCTTCAACCGATTCCAAGGCCGTCAAGACCTGCTCGACTACGCCGCTGAGAAGGGCATCCCCGTGACGCAGACCAAGGCCAAGCCGTGGTCGACTGACGAGAACATGTACCACATCTCTTTCGAGGCCGGTATCCTCGAGGACCCCGACACCACCCCGCCAGCGGACATGTGGAAGCTGACTGTGAACCCCGAGGACGCACCCAACACTCCCGAGAAGCTCGTGAGTTCCCGTTTTGCGATAAAGTTCTGTTTGGAGCGGAGGAGTGAATTGAGTCCGATGTTCTCGCCAGACCATCACGTTCAAGGACGGCCGCCCCGTCAAGGTCGTCAACGCGGGTGATGGAACCACCCACACCGACTCTCTCGAACTCTTCCTCTACCTCAACGCCATGGGCCGCAAACACGGTGTTGGGCGTCTCGACATTGTGGAGAACCGTTTCGTCGGGATCAAATCGCGAGGGTGAGTCGATACCGCCTCATTCCCTCAGCGCCGCAACTCACTTGCGACGTTAGGTGCTACGAGACCCCCGCGGGAACCATCCTCATTGCCGCACACCGTGACTTGGAAGGACTCGTGATGGACCGGGAGGTGCGCAAGATCCGGGACACCTTGAGCCCCCGTCTGGCGGAGCTCATCTACAACGGGTTCTGGTTTGCCCCCGAGCGCGAGCTCATCATGTCCCTGGTGGATCACTCCCAGAAAGGTGTGGACGGGTCTGTTAAGAGTGAGTCTGACGCTGTGTTGCCGAGTCCCGACTGTTGTCTCACTGCCTCTCTCGCGCACCACCTCTGTAATTACCTCCAGTCAAACTGTACAAGGGCTCGTGCACCATTGAGGGCCGGTCTTCCGCGGTGTCGCTCTACGACCGTGACATCTCGTCGATGGACATTGCAGGCGGGTTCAACCCGCAGGACAGCGAAGGGTTTATTCGCACGCACGCGATCCGGATCAAGGCGTGGGAGGCCGTCAAGGCCAAGAAGGGCAACCAATAGATTGGAGGTAGTTTTTTTGGGCGAGTACTGACTGGTCGGTTATTTCGAGTCTGTAAGTAGAAATATATTGTCATTGGTCAAGAATTTTGTTGTGCATGCGTGGAATTCGAAAGTGCTGAAGTCTGGGTGTGTTCAGGATTCTGGGTGATGCGGAATTCATTCCCTTCCCACACTCCAATTTTAATGAGCGCCGATGTCGACCGGGATTGGGGTCGCGATCCACACCACGTAGGTGTTTCGTGGAAGCGTGATGGGTGATGAAAACGGAAGGACGATTGCCGTCGAGGCAAGAGCTCACCATCTCAATCCTCACGCATCCCATGCAGCGCCGTCCGATCAAGACCCGCGACATCCCCTTCGACTCATCGCTGTCCTACCTCATCGCACTCTCGCCCGCAGAGCTCGAGACATGTCCAGTCGCCAAGGACGGCACGCCCAGGATTTTACTCGACGATGCGCATAGGGGGTTGAGGGTCGATTGTTTTCTCGGGAAGATGGATGAAGATTTCGTTAGGTGGGCGGTTGATGGGGGGGAGGTGCGTGATGAAAAGAAGAGGAAGGAGATTGAATGATGAAGCGACGGGTGTGCTTCGACAGCCCCTCTGCATCCGCGCGGCAGCGTACTACGACGAGAACATTGATGCGTTTAAGATCGTGTTTGACCGCTATCAGACGAAGCTGTTGAAACATGTGAGTTGAGGTTGGCAGGGGGTGAGGACTGTTCTTGAGGGAGGCAAAGAAGTCAACGTGGGTGAGAGGGAAAAATGCTGAGCGGGACAAGTCACGAGACTGCTGCACGAGGTTCGATGGAATTCATGGATCTTTCTTCATTGAAACGATTGAAACGGAGTGTTTTGTTGTTTTTGTCGCATTCTCATTCCCACCCGCTCCCCCCCCCCCCCCACTCAGCTTCTCTCCAAACGTCCGGCGAACCCAACCCCGCCCCCACCTCCGCACGAACGAGTCATATCCCGTTCCTCTCCCATCCCAAGCTCCGACACCACACCAATCCCAGCAACAACTCAACCCGCACAACACCCGGAGTCGTTAACTTCGCGCCCCATTTCCATCTCGCCCGACCCTGCCCCACCCTTATCCACACCTCCCGACCCATCGTCTCAGCTCAAACGACCTCAGGTGCCTGGTCTGGACGAGGCAAGGAGCAAACGGCCGTACCTGGACTGGGCTGCTTTCAGGCAAACCGGCGAGAGTGAAGTCGGGGCAGCTGGGCAGGTGGGGCAGGGTTGGAGCACAAACCCGCACCCGCACCCGCAACCGTCACCTTCACCCATTCTTGTACCCTCGCCCTCGCCCGTCCCCGTCGTCAACATACCGTACGCGCATCTCCCGACACTTCCATGTGCTCCACTTCAGCAGTGGCACGCAATGGCGCCCACGGGGCCCCCGCAGCAGTCGCCTTCCCCGGCTTTCACTCCGGCTCTCCCACCCCTGAACGCTCCCGCCTCGATTATAGGGCACGGACCGGCATCACTCCCAACCGCTCCGTTCCCGGGCGCGCCAGCTCCAGCTCCCGTGTATCAAGGAGCTCACAGTGGTGTCGGGCACGGATTTGGATTCGTCCCAGGTGCCGGTTTTGGCGGCGTTCATGGGGCTGGTCCGCCTCAAATGGGGCAGGGAGTTGCCCCTGGATTCTTTCCGGCGGGGGTCGGGGCGTTTAGTATGGGCTTGGGTGTAATGGGTGTAATGGGCGGGATGGGGATAAACGTGAACGGAATGCCTGGGATGAGCGGGACGAACATGAAGTATGAGCAGCATGCCAGTGCTGCCAGGGATGGGCGGAATGGGTGCCATGAGCACTCCACGTGAGCCCCGCTTCATGGCTGTCATGCCGATGTGGGGTGCGCCGCCGTTCTTGCCGGCTCCGGCTCCGGTTCCTATCGCGCAGCCTGCGCTTCCAACGGGTCGTGCGCCGGGCGGGAAGAGAAAGACAGGTGGGTTGGACTGTGATAATTCGTAAATAATTCGTTTTGTTCGTCGGAGCAGTATCCCGAGGGTCTTTCCTACAGGACGCGGCGACGTATCGTGGGTCGACACAGACAGTAGTAGACGGCAGCAGATCGACAGAAGGCGGAAACGGGGCGATCGGCACAGACGGCAGCGGATCGTCAGAACGCGGAAACGGCACGAGTCCCGCACCGTCCAGCTCGGTGAAGCTCGAGCAACAGGACTCTGACACCGGCTCCGCCATTCTCAAATTCAAGATGGAAGCGGACGTGAGCGCATCCCGTACCCGCGAGTCCGAGTCCCTGTGACGCAGGTGTCTGCGAAAGTCGAGCCTGAGGAGGATGGGAAGGGGTACCAGCAGGTGGTGGTGAAGGTGGAGCGGTAGTGGGTTGGGGTGCATTTGAAGGCAGGAATGGTGAAGATTTTACCAGATCTGGAGTGGGGCCAAGATACCAGTTGGAAATGGGGATGTAGGAGACACATAAATGTAGAGCAACGCATCGCTATACATCTTTTTGTGAATACTAGAAACTCACGGATATTTTATCTGCCGTGGAACACAGCGATTGACGGGTTTCGTTATTCAACTTCCATTCCTAGGTCCAGCAGATAAGTAGGTACGTCAGCGTGCTACCAACTGACGTCAATGTGCTTCAATTCCACGCTCGGTACGAACGCGATTCTGGTCACGAAAACCTGGGACTAGGTCGACTTTATATACAACGCAAACTCAATGGTGCTCAACTCTCTCTTCGGGACTCAATCATCCGACTTGACAGTCTGCTCATGTCCCTCCACCCAACTACCGTGGACATCGGACCATCGAAAACTTCGCAACACGTATCTGGATATACGCAAAGGACCTCTTTAGAGTCTCTATTAAGCGCTCGACAGTACAAGTGCAGGCGCTGGCGGGCAGCAGTGCAAGTCGATAACTGGATGCCCTCCTTCGAACCCAAGTGAGTTCGTCCAATGCAATGGTGCTCCCTGCTCGTACGGTATTCTAAACAGCCCAATTAATATCAGAATTAGGCTCTCGTTTGCTGTCGGCCCGTTGCGGACATCACCAACGGTATCATCCTCACCCACCAAATATCAAAGTTATGGAATCCCATTTTGGAGCTATCCCAGCCAGCAAAGGACCCCACAAGACTTAAAATGAATCGCGAGTGAAAGGATAAACGTATCGATTCCGGTTGGAGCTCGTCCCGGGATTCGACGAGGAATCAACGAACATTTTCGCTTTTCGTTCCTTCTTCCTCCGCTTGCGATGCGAGGGACAACTGCACAACTTATTGGCGATGCAAGGGCAGCGCAACAGTTGCACTGCTGCGGATGACTGCTGCGGAAGCGATACCACTTACCCCGACACGGCATCATGGCCTTTGCACCCTAGGGGGTATAAAAGGCCCCGTTTTCCAGCATCTGTATCCTCTCAGGCCTATTGGCTAAGATCAAGTGTAGTATCTGTTCTTTCTAGCGTGACAGCTAGAAGGCTCCCCATCGGGGGGCCCTGTCTGTCATTTATTCTTTGGACCCTTGACGGAGTCGCTTGGGGCTTGCTCCAAGTTCTGTCGCGGATGTCGCTCGTATTGCACTGTCTCGAGCTGACGTCCATGGACCTTCGGGTTTCCTTGTTGAATCTGAAAACCAATGAAAAGTCGCCTTCGCCCCTGGATGCAATGAACTCTCGGGGACGATGGCATTGCCTTTCGAACTCTCTTTTGGTTGCTGTTACATTTTTCTATCACGCTACCTGAATCGGATTTCTTTCATGGGTCCGGTGTGATGGGTTGGCGTGTTGTGCCGATGGTTGCCCAGCACTCTCACTCCTCCCCCGTTACACCGCGAAACCTATCAGGATTCTCTCTGATTCTTTTCCGGCGTGTGCTTTTCGTGCCTTGCTGGTGGCACGCTTCCGTTGCCAGGAAACCAATGAACGTTACCTCCACTCCACGAGGATTGCAATGCTCGGTCGAGTGTTGAAGCATCATCTTTCCCCGCTGCTAAGCATCTTCTGTGTGTAAAGGTTCTGTTCCCATGGACCGATGGAGAAGTCATGATTGCCATTATCGTGCTGCAACGCTCTTCTTGTCTACTTTCCTGTGTTCGCTTACATCCCAGGTGCTCCCCTCAACATTGAATACTGGGTGCGGCTGAACGAGGACATTTCTTGAAGCAGTCAAAGAAGCCAACACGGGTGGGAGGGAGAAAATGTTGATGTTGATCGGCACAAGTCACGACACTGCGGCATTAGGTGGGATGGAATTCGTGAATAATTTTTTTCATTGAAGCGGGCTGCATGCCTCATTCTCCACCAGCTTATCCCCCACCAAGCTTCTCTCCAAACGCGCGGCGAACGCAACCCCGCCAACACCTCTGCACGACGATCCGTGCCCCGTTCTACTCCCAACCCAAGCTCAGACACCGCACCAATCTCAGCAACAGCGCATTACGCAACCCGCACAAGACCTCGAATTGTCAACTATGCGCCCCATCCATTTCACCCGATCCTTCTCCACCGTTATCCACGTCTCTCGACCCATTATCTCCGCTCAAACGAGCTCCCGTGCCCGGTCTGGATGAGGCAAGGATCAAACGGCTGAAACGGGACTGGGATGCTTCAGGCAGACGGGCGAGGGTGAAGTCGTGGCGGCAGGACAGGTGGGGCAGGGTTGGAGTGCAAACCCGCACCCACACACGAATGCGACGGAGTGATGAGTGATTTGCTGTTTTGGGTCAACTCCCAACTCCCTCCCTCAGACGAGGCTGAACTCCCAACTTGCTCCGTGGAGGACTGCCCCAACTCCCAACGCGCTCGCTCCCTCAAATTTCCAACTCCCACTTGTGGTGGCGAGCTGCGAGAGAGCGAGAGAATGAGTTTTCACTCGCTCCTCGCATACTTGCACCCACATCCGCCACCTTCAGCCATACCCATACCCTCGCCCTCGCTCTCGCTCTTCACCCCGTCGTGAACGTACCATACACCCATACGCGCCTCTCTCGACACTTCCATGTGCTCCACTTTAGCATTGACACGTGGCATGCCATGGCTTCCAAGGGGCTCCTGCTGCCGTCGACTTCCCCCGGCTTTCACTCCGACTCCCACAACCCTGAACACCCCCATCTCGATTGCAGGCCACGGACCGGCATCACTTCCACCCCCTCCCGCTTCCGGGCGCTCCCGGGCGCGCCAGCTCTAGCATCCGTGCATCAAGGAACAGGAACGCACGCGGCGCAATGGCGTCGGGCACGGATTCAGATTCGGATTCGGATTCGGCCCAAGTGCAACTGGGCAACTGTCGGTTTTGGCGGCGTTCGTGGGGTTGGGGTTGGTTTGCCTCAGATGGGGCACAGGGTCGCGGTCGCCCCTGGATTCTTTTCGGTGGGGGGTGTGGCGTTTTGAATGCGAGTGGGCGGGATGGGGGTGGGTGGAAGGGTGGAATGGGCGGGATGGGGATGAACGGGAAGAACGGGATGACCGGGCAGAACGGAATGAACGAGCAGAACGGGATGACTGGGCAGAACGGAAAGAACGGGATTAACAGGATGAACGGGATGAACGGGATGAACGGGATTAACGGGACGAACGGGACGAACGGGACGAACGGGAATTACATGAACGGTATGAACTACACGGCAGGACTGCCAGGGATGGCTAGAATGAGTGCCGAGAGCGCTCCACCTCCACCTGATCCCCGCTTCATGGCCGCCATGCCATTTGCCAATGTGGGGTGCTCCGGCGATCTTCCCCGCCAGTCTGAGTTTTGCGTCCGTCACGACACCAGAGGTTGAGGTTGGGGTTGTGGCGCAGGTGTGTGCGAAATTCGAGGCCGAGGGCTATGGGAGGGGGGGGCAGCAGGGCCGGTGGGAAATGGTACATGGGGAGATGGGAGACACATGAATGATGAGCGTTGCGTCGTTCTTCATCTTTATGCTAACGTATGCGCCGGCCGCAGCACTCAACATTGATGTACCTCTTGTCTGGGTAGCTCCTGTCCCTTCGGTGATGACAGATGGTTTGTGCGCAAGTTTACTCCAGGATCCGGTCTCCCGAGAGACATTCGAATAAAATTGAATTTTGAATAGATATGTGAATAAAAACGTGAATAAGTGTGACTACAAGTGCTTGCGAGTGTCGGAAATTCACGTGTGTCTACGCTGCGGCCACCCCCGGCTAAAGGAGAATAAACGTCTGTCCCATTAAAACCCCCGCTCTGCACGCTCTGCACGCCTCTCCGCATCCAAAACTCACGCAGAATGCCATCCAAGGAAATAAGCACGACTGCCACAAACGCGTCACACCAAATCGCACTCATCAACGAACACCTCACCGGTCCACCAGCCGAAGAAATCGTGCGCAGAATCCTCAGCGAACGGCCACCACCCACACCCGCCCACCCACTCCACATCCTCGACAACGCCTCTGGAATCGGCACGCTCATCTTCCGCGCCATCGTCCCCACATTCGCCCTCCAACCTTCCCACATCGCCTCCATCACCGGCGCAGACCTCGACGAGAACTACCTCTCCTACCTCCGCCAACGCGCAGCCGCGGCCCAATACGAACCGCTCTCGGGCAAAATCTCCGCCCTTCGGCTTGACCAGCAGCACCCGGGCCTGGAAAGTTCGCACTTCGACTTCATCTTCAACAACTTTGGCGTCTTCTTCGCACCCGACGACAATGCCGTGCTCAACGAGACCCTGCGCATGCTCAAACCCCACGTCGGCATCGCAGGGTTCACTTCCTGGAACGGGTTCTCATGGTGGAGCGAGATCCTGCTCCCCGCGCTCGCCAAATTCATCCCCGACGCACCCGCCCTGCCCGACCCCACGCGCCTGTTCCCATCCCAAACGTGGTTTGAACCCGTGACCGCGAAGAAGAAGTTGCAAGGCGCTGGGTTCGTGGACGTGCAGAGCGAGATTTGGAGTTTCACGCCCGACGTCGACCCCAAGGACTTTGCTCTTGCCTGCGCGCATTTGGTCAAGAGTGTCGCAGCGAGGGCCTGGAGTGAGGAGGCGAAGACCAAGTATATGGACGAGATTGAGCCGGCGTTCTTGAGGTTTTCGCTGGAGAACTACGAGGGTGGACGGTGGACGGGGAAAATGAAGGCGGTTTTGACGTGGGGCAGGAAGGAGTAGGGACAGACACTTGGCCGGGGGTTGGGGAAAGCGAACTCAGCGGCGAATGATTATCTTGTGAAAAAAAACTACAGTATTCACCACTCTACCAATGAGACACAATTGATTTGAAAAAACCGTTTTGGTAGTCGCGTCTTCTGTGTGGAAAAGGTCGCTCCTTTATCGTTGTCCCTTGGACGGATGGATATGAATGCCATGCTCAAACTGGAAGCTCAAGTGCTCCATGGTGGATATTCTGGACGTAGCTTCTACCGTGCGCTTGTCGACTTTCTTGTTCGCTTACACGCCAGATGTTTCGCCCCCCCTCCCGAAAATGTAAGCGCTCTTCATGCACCAACATCCGTGCCCTTTCGCCGCCAAGCAACCGTTCGAGTGGAACAATTGGTCGTTCCCTCCGCTCCGCTATGGCCAGCTGGCAATTCATGTTTTACTACAACGGGTTGGGGACTGGGGGATACACATATGTCGAACGGTGAGAACTCTTGGACCTCAAAGTGAGTGGCGGTCTCCTCGTGACGGAAACGTCAGCGGACAGGACAGCCTTTGCACAGTGACTTGAACTCGTCCTCAAGTGACGCAAAAACCTTCTGGGGGACCTCGGTTCAATGGGTCGCTGTGGCCTTACGCTTGAATCGCACCATCTCCGCAAAATACTCACGTCGGCTATTTCTGAATAATCCGAGGACCCAGACTGATGACCCCGACCCAGAACGCCGTTGCGGCCGGGTATATTGGAAAACAAACCACGTTTTTAAAAGGCTCCGATCGGGCGATGTCAGTCACAACATTCACCACTGAGCTCTCCAGCGAACCACACGCAAATGGCAGCATCGGGAACGGGAAAACTTTTGCTCGGAAAGATCGGTGCGTTGAGTTGGCTTGCCGTTGTGTCCACATCTCCGACTTTAAGTTGTCTTGCCGCCTTGCGTGGACATCGTGGGCTTCAATAATGCACAGCACTTATCACTGGTGGGGCGTCCGGAATCGGTGCCGCAACTGCCTTGAGGTTCGCAAAAGGTGGGCAAAGTGTGCACAACCGCCGGTAATTCTGCTCGCTCACTCTGCCCGCCTGTTCTCACTTTTCAGAGGGCGCCAAAGCCGTCGCTATCACGGACCTTGCAAAGCAGCCCGATCGTGCCCAACAGCTCGTTTCCCAAATCTCCAAAATCGGTACGTCAGCTTTGTTCCCCCAGAAGATCGCAAGCATTAACACGGTGAACGTTTTCAAAAAGGGACAACAAAAGTCGCGTTCTTCCAGCATGACGTTACCAACGAAGCCCAATGGGAGAAGGTCGTCAAAGAGTGAGTTTATTGATCCTCCTTGCTCCAGTGGCCCTCAACGAATCTCGATTCTCATTGTTGTTCCAGCACGGAGGAAGCTTTCGGAGGACCTCTGGACGTCCTTGTGAACTCCGCCGGTGTTGCTCAGCCAGGAAACGTCCCGTGGGAAGATATCACGTACGAGGAATGGGCATTTGTCAACAAAGTGAATCTTGACGGGACTTTCCTGTGAGTATGAGCATGGCCAGCAACTTTCATTTCAATCATGACGAAATGACACGACCCCTATTGTAGTGGGGTGAAATATGCCATTCGCTCAATGAAGAAGAACGATTCACCGGTAAGTTTGTGTGTTAACGGAACCGCTGTTTTGCCCGTGATCGCATACTAACATACTCTACGTCGACAGGACACGAAATCAATCGTCAATTTATCTTCGGGAGTGAGTGCCATTTTATCTTTGATCGTCAGGTTAGAAAGTGACCCACACTTGCGTGTCTGTGATCAGGCCGGCCTATGCGGGTTCCCAACCATCCCGGCATACTGTGCAAGCAAAGGCGGCGTCCGCCTCCTCTCCAAGAGCGCCGCGCTCTACCTTGGAGGGGCACTTCCCCGGTGGAAAGATCAGGTGTAATTCCGTTCACCCAGGTAAGCTTCTGAAGGCCGCTTGAACACACTAGTCGTCTGATATGTCCCGTTGGCCACCCTCTTTCGCCGCTATAGGGTACATCGTAACACCCATGACCTCCTTCTCAATGAACAATGATGAAGCGTTGAGAGAACGTATGGGGACGAATTTCTCTCCGATGGGACGGGCGGGAAGGCCCGAAGAGGTGAGCATTGTTCTTCTGCGTGCTTCGAGGCAACCAAACAAACAAAACACTCTACAAGGTTGCGGCGACTATTACCTATTTGGCGTCGGAAATGAGCTCCTTTGTCACGGTGAGTGCCGAGTGCCGAGTGGGCGGAGGGGGCATATAATGTTCTTGCGACGAAGTGCTCACGTGATACCCGTTCACCCCACTCAACTCTAGGGCGCCGATCTGGCTATCGACGGTGGCATAACTGCTGCTTAGGAGTTGTAAATTGATGACCTTCGGTGCTATTTTCTTCCTTGCTTCCTTGAAAAATATATGATTACATCCACGAAAACAGGCTTCAGTCAGACGGTAAAATTGCGAACCAGAAGAAAGCGCCAAGTAAGCCGTGTAGCAACCGTATCGCCAAAGACTCCTGCGATGTTTGTTCCACGATGGAGGTGGCTGCGGTCGACACTTTGTTAGTCTATCTTGCCCGAGTTCTACACTTTCATTAGAAGCGACAAGGACGATGAGCAGAAGAACATTCGACGATATGGCCATGGACGATGCCCAGTTCGAAGGTATACTTCTCTCGCGTTCTATGCTCCTTCTCCATCTTCCATCTTCCCTTCTGTCCCCACTCACCCACTCCCGCCACCACCCTGCCCCACCACCCCAGAAATCCTCGACGACGACGACCTCATGGACTTCGAAAACCCCGACGGCCCACCTTCGGCGGGCGCGATGGTGTACGGGTCCGGGTTCCCCCAAGGCCACGGCGGGCACGGCAAGAGGGGCCAGGGGCATGGGCAGGAGGAGAAAGTGACGTTGGTGGATACGGGTTTTTTTAATGGTGGGTGGGGGAGCGCCGAGTGGGTGCGGTTGGGATGGTGGGATGATGGAGTGGAATGCATGGGACGACGGGTGTGGTTCTCGCGTCGGGGGTGCGGGCAGGCGAAGGGCGACTACTCTAGGAGAGCTGTGTGGAAGTGGTGGGGTTGTGGTTGGGGAGGGTGGGTGTGGGTGGACAGGGGAGTCCCCGACAGTGGAGTCAAAAATGGTGTGGGGTCGGTTGGACTTGGCTCCAATGCCGAGGGAACGAGGTCGAATGTAACTAGGAGAGGGGTGGGCATGGTGGATAGACGAGGGCTGGAGAGGACGGCTGTGGTGGGACGAGGGTCGAAGGTGGGATGACGGGGTGGGCGGAACGGCCAATGCTGGAGTGGACGACGGTCATGTTCTCCACTCACAGTGGAATTCGGACGTGGGGGACTTGCTCTAGCGCGGTCCTGTATACTCACTGTCTCCGCTCTCACACCTCGGCCCTCCCGCTCGTCACACGCCCCCACCCCGCTCCCCACCGAAAGCATTCGACGACGATTTTAACGACGACGATGTGAAAAGGCCCGTATAAGCCGGCTTAGCGGGGTGAGGGGGCGAGATTGTGTGGGGGGGATTTGCAAAGTGGGGTTGGATTCTACTTTTCGATGGGAGGAGTAGGAGTAGTATATGCACCGATTTCCAAAATTTCAATGAACAACTTCTGCATGTGGTACATATTTGTTATTCTCGTGTTTGGCTAAGTCGGGGTGACCAGAGAGGTGCACTCTCTTATGCGCTTGTTCCACACACCGACACGCACACGCACACGCACGACATTCGCGAGTTGGTGTGATCCACCCGTGCATTTATTTGTTGTCCGTCTGCCTCGTTTACCAAAGGGCAAACATACCACGTTGATTAATTGTGCTTTGTGCAGCCTCTGTAGTTTTGAAGTTTTCACTTTTACCCACCTCGAATGGCAGCGGCACACCCACCAGCCGCAATCGACCTCTCGCAGTGCGGCGAGGCGTTGGTGTGGTCTGTTGAGGGTTCGTGTCGTCACTGTTCCTTTCGTAGTTGCTGCTCCCATGCCTATGAACTTGTTGCCGCCTTACCGACCGTCTGCCCCTCCCCTTTCCGTCTACCCAACTCCTCTCTTCCTCTCACCAACCTTAACTCCTCTCCACCCCACCACCCGCTTCTCACCACACCGCCCACAGCCATCACACACCTCCACACCCATCACATCCTCGGCTCACTCACCGGTGCCTTATCCCGCATCCCGCACCAGACGTTATACACGGGCGTACCCCTTCTCCTGGCCCGGGAGGAGGTGGTGTGTTGTGTTGCCAAAGGTACGCGTCCGTGTTTTCTCCGTTGTAAACTTGGTTTGTGAAGTAAAAGTATAACCGCTCCTCTCTCCATTGCGTAACCCCAACAGGGTACGCTCGAATCACGGCGACCTCGCTATCCCACTACGCCCCCGCCACTCCCGACGAGATGGTGGCCTTTGCCGCGCTGGTGGATGAGGAGGGGCAGCAGGCTCATGCCAAAATGCAGGAGAAGAAACGTAACAGGAGCGGTGCGAGAGGAGGCGGACGTGGACGCGAGGAGCGGCGTGCTGGTGCAACTGGATCGCGTGGCGAGGCGGGGGGTGGAGAGAGGACTGAGGATGTGGATGTGGCGGGTGGAGCGGGGGGACTATTCGATTCTTCCGACACCCCACCCGTGGCTGCACGCCTGAATTCCTCCTCCGTGTCTTCTGCTCCCACCCCTACCGCCACTATTGCTTCCCCAACACCGCGCGACCCAACCCAACCCACACCCACTTTCGCATATACGCCCGCCCAATCATCCTCACTCCCCTGGTACCACCCACCCACGACTCCGACTCCCGCGCGGGCACTGTGGAACTACTTATTCCCCTCCCTCTCCATCGCGCCTACCACCGACGTCGACTCCGATGCCACGCCCCACCACCACGACGAGAAGATGTACGACCAAGCCCGCGCAACCCTCCGCGCCATGGTCGTGTTCAGGGACTTGCACGGGCAGGGGTACTATATGACCCCGGGAGATAGGTTTGGCGGGGAGTGGCTTGTGTATTACGGTGCGTTTTGTGCGGGGGAAAGAGGGAGAAGGAGGAAGGTGGTTGCGTGGTGCTGATGTGTCGTGGGTTTTGAAGGGAGCCCGGTGGCGTTCCACTCGCATTATATCACGACGATTCTTCCTGGCGTACCGCGTGGTACTGGTACTACCGCCCCACATGTCAATTCCACAACGCCTACTACCACCCCTCTCACGCTACCGAAACAACCCCTCATGGACCTTGCCGCATCATGCCGCGTGGGCACTGCCGTCAAAAAGATGCGCCTGCTCTGCTCCACGTCTGCCGGGTATGACGTGCGGGACTGGGACGAAGCTATGTTGTTGGTGGGGAGGGCTTGCGGCGTGGATGAGCTTGTGGCGTGGATGGAGGAGCGGTGGATGGGCGATAGGAGGAGGGATGTGGAGTTTTGGAGCGTGGAGTGGACGGGGTGGAGTTAGAGAGGGGTGTGGTGGGTGACGCATGCTCGCTCAGTGGCGTTGTACGAACATAGACTTTGTCGGACAACCACTGGAGTACGGTGTATTGTGGCGCACAGTAGTACGGAGAACAGAATCAGGGGCTGTAAAGATGTACAGTCTGTTCACATAGCTCCAAGACGTTGCAGGTGCCAACCGAAACGAATCAATTGTGAGGACTTTGAGCAGCTTGTCTAATCAATTCACAGTGTGCCATAGCTGACGCCGCCGTGAGCGTGTTATAGAGTTTGGGCTTCTTGCCTTACTCAACTCTAACCGTCGACTCCAGGTCCAGGCCACAGGAAACCTGATCGCCCAGCGTTTACCTTAGTCCTTCGGCAAGAACGGACATGGGCGCCAAGCGAGTCAGAGTGGGCAGATGGAATTAATTAGTGCGATGTGGACCCTCATACTTGCATATTTTGAGTGGTCGTATGAGGGTAGGCACGTTGGGAGTAAACAACGCAACTAGTCGCCGTCGCAAGCGAACAATCAATGCTAATCCCAATCTTTCCCATTATTCCGCTTCGCCCTGTCCAGCTGCTGTACCGTCTTTTCCCCGCGATCGCGAAAAACCTCTCTTAACACAACTAGAAGCCTCGCACAGCCCCTCAATCGCCACTACATAAGGAAAACGTTTCACCCGTTCGAATCAATACACAAGAAATGTCTCGAAGCAGTGGCATGAGCGCATCAAGAGCGATCCTTGTGGCGGCGTGCGCCGGCGTGGTGGCGATGGCGTTGAGGGTGCGTCCGCCGCGAGTTTGCATCGACGAGGTAACCCAACGACGGCACAAGCGTGCCACCAGGCCAGAAAACTAATATCGCGTCCGCATCACCCATTACCATCCCTCCATGGCACATCCACCTCCAGCCGACCCCGACGCCATCATCCAACTCACCGACGCCGTCAACTTCTGCATGATCCTGCCCCCCGCGCCCAACCTCGTCATCCCGGACCACGAGTACGACGCCGTAGCGTACTGCCCAACGGGTGCTAACCCCAGCACCAGCACGGAGAACCGAACCTTGCCGGCCGGGTTCGTCACCGCGGCGCATTATGTCAAGACCCCCGGGAACGAGTTCGCCCAGGTGAGTAGCTGGTGGTAGAGCTGTGCTTCAGAGAGGAGTGCAATTGAAATGCGGAATGTGCTTGTTGTCAGGTGTCGTACAACCCCGCCGCATTCGGGCTCTTCGTGAACGACACCGGTGGGCAATACGACTCTGACGGTATCGGGTGCGGCTCCAAGGGATGGTAAGTGTCGCCCCTTCCCCTTCCCTTCCCCTGTCCCTCTTCCCTTGTTCCCTTCTCACCACGCCACCCCAAACCAGCCCCGTCGGCGCCATGTGCCAAGGCTACTCCTCCTTCATCCAAATGATCGGGTTGGGGATGTACTGCCTCCGCTGCTGCAATGACCCCAAGTGGTGCCCCGTCGACCGCGACAGGGAAGGGTGCGGGAAGGTTATGGGAGGAGTGTATACGGCGGGATTCTCGAACGGGGCGGTGGACTTGCCGACTGTCAATGGTGAGTTGCACCGGGGTGGGGTTGTGGTGGTGGTGCACTACTGACACGTTTTGTATGGGAAATGGGAAGGAACATCCCCGAGACTGCCGGAACCACCACCGGAATCACCCAGCCCGAGCCTCCCTCCAACGGCACCTCCTCCTCCACTACCGCATCTGCATCTGGGACTGCCCTCCCTACCGGCGCCGTCTCGTCCTGGCAGCTCCTTCCTCCTCGGCTCCCACTGCGACTGCATCGGCCGCATCCTCCGCCACCCAGTCGTCCACGCCAAAGGCTGGAGGCGCCGAGTCGTGGAAATCCGTGTGCAAGTCTGCGGCGGGGTTGGTTGTTGCGGCCGCTGTGGTGGTGATGCTTTGAACTGTGGGAGGACAATGACTGGCACCAAATACGTACAGTTTTGGGGCGAGGGGAATACAAGCAACCGTGCATTAGAAAGACAGATGTAAATAAGTACTTGCAATGATCAAAACTGGAATGTTCGCATGTTTTCATTGAACTCCAGTGCGGTGACTTTAGCCAATAGGCCAGGGCAATTCCCTACTCCAACGATGCCCGACTTCCCAACCCCCGATCTCTCTCACCTCACACGCGCCGACTTCCGTAACGTGTATGAACCCGCAGGTACGGCTTCTTTGCTTCAAAATCCAGCGATTACCTATCTTTCATTCGCATCGTTCTACCCCACCCATCACGCATCGCAGAGGATACGTTCCTCCTCCTGGACGCCATCGAAGAACATCCACGGATTGCTCTTGACGACGATCGCCAACGGGACCGTGATTGGCCCTCCGTGTGCCTTGAAATAGGGTAGGCATGGTGCGTCCGAGTGGGAGTGGGGGGCACATACGGGGAACGTTGAGCTAATGAGCACCGCTTCCTTCTCTTGGTGCCCGCCTGATGCGTCAAAAAAGATCGGGTTCGGGGTGCGTGTCCACGTTCGTCGCCAAGGTCGTGGGGAGGTCCAATGCCCTCTTCTTGACGACCGACGTGAACCCGCATGCGGCGCGGGCGACGCGACGGACGGGGGAGAAGAACGAGGTGGGTCGGCGCCGTGTCGCCCTCGTGGTTTCGTCAACTCCAATCGCGCGGTTCTGTGTATGTGCATGGGCAGGTCACGTTGGACCCGGTGGTGATGGACCTCGCCAGCGCTCTCCTGCCCCGTCTTCGTCGTTCTGTCGACTTACTCATATTTAATCCGCCATACGTCCCAACGGAATCGGCAGAGGTCGCCAGCCCGTCGATATTCGCGCGTCTAGAACCCCTCTCCAGCCAAACACCCTCAAACCCCTCAACACCCCCCTCCTCAAGCTCTAATCTCCCTGCTCCCCTCTTTTCAATCTCCGCCAGCTGGGCCGGCGGCGTCGACGGGCGAGAAGTGTTGGACAGGTTCCTCCCCTACGCCGACGAGCTGTTAGCACCAGGAGGCGTGTTCCTGATGGTGCTGCTGGAGGACAATGCGCCCGAGGAGATCATTACGGAAGTGCGTGACCGGTGGGGGTGGACTGGCAGAAGGGTGAAGGAGCGGCGCGCTGGGCGGGAGAGGCTGGTTATTGTACAGTTTGTAAGGGGGGCAGATGTACATGTAGGATAGAGACTGTAATGATCTCGACGGTGAATGTTTGTGAGTGGGGAGGACACGGCCACAGCAACTGCAAGAAAAGTCATCAACACGTTTCTCAGTCCTCATCGCCGAGCGAGGACAACTCAACCCCAACATCACTGGTCCTTGATTGTGTTTACCATCTCTGGAGATTCCACTACCACCGAACTCTTCCCAGAGTCCCCTTCACCACTCCCAAGACTCACCACTCCACCGTGCCCCTCCCGATACGCCCACCGCGCCTTCCCCGCCATCACACTTCGAATCGTGGATTAGGATGCGAAACATCAATGTTTTCAGCGGGAGCTCCCACCCCGCTCTTGCCCGGAGCATCTGCCAACGACTGAACATGCCCCTCGCCGAAGCCAACCTGTCCAAGTTCGCCAACCGAGAGACCAGCGTTGAGATTAAGGTGTCTGTGCGACAATGTGACGTGTACATTGTTCAGAGCGCCTGCGGGAACGTGAATGATATGTTGGTGGAGCTGTTGATTATGATTCACGCTTGCAAGATTGCGTCCGCAAGGTGAGCTGCCAACTGTTCAAGAAAGCTATCGAATTGGTGGCTCAAATGACGCCGACCCTCGCCCTCGGAAACAAAGACGCATCGTGGCAGTCATCCCCTGTTTCCCCTATGCCCGCCAACCAGAAACACCATACAAACGCAACGGGATGCCCCTTTCGCGTGTGCCCATTGAAGAGATGGATAAATTTGCTACCGTTTTCGGTGGACCAAGCGCAAGTGCGGAGAGCTCTTCATCCGGCGGACGGCAAAGAAATAGCCCCTTTCCAACATCGACCGCCAACGGTGTTCCGGAAACACCAGCGAACGGGCGTTTGGATACGCCAACGTTGGAGAGACTCCGTGATGGCACTGTTTCTCCTACGTTCTCAACACCCTCGACTTCGACTCAGGGCTCCGCGGCAGACATCGTCCCCCTTGAAAGCCCCGCAGAATCCTCCAGCGCGATTTCTTCTTCTAGCGCTACGCCAACACCATCGTCCGTAAGAGCAGTTGGAAAGGCACTACCGAACGGATCTCTTGCGTCGAACCGCCACCCCGCCAACATCTCCGTTCCCCACCCACTGACACACTCCTTGGGAAACCCTGTCTCGAATGCCGCTGCGGTACAGGGACTGATGTCTGGCTCGCTTCACGTTCCTGGCGTCACCGGAGGAGGTTACAAGCACTGGGCTGCGAAGTCTGGAAAGCTCATCGCGGACCTTCTTGGTGTGGCAGGTGGGTGGCTCCTGCGGCAACGTTGGTGGGAAAAATAACTTCACTGCGCTCACTTCCGTCACAGGTGCGGACCACATTATTACCGTTGACCTCCATGACCCGCACTTCCAGGGATTCTTCGGTGTCCCTGTTGACAACCTGTCGGTTGAGCCTGTCATGGTGAGAGTCGGCCTGTGACGCATTGTTGCACCCATCCTGATTTTTAACATACCCATTTATGCTAGGTGCGCTACATCAAAGAGCACTTTCCTGACTGGAAAAAAGCCGTCATCGTTTCTCCCGACGCTGGAGGCGCTAAGCGTGCCTCGAAGATTGCGGACCGCCTCGGCATAGACTTTGCTCTTATCCACAAGGAGCGCCGTCAATTTGCTGGTGCCCCAGCGGTGGTCGACAAGCACGGCGAAGGCTCACACACGACAACCACCGTCCCAGTTTCCCCTTCCCCCATCGCCTCCCCCATCGCCTCCCCGCTAGCCACCCCTCTTCCATCTCCAGGCTCCGCGTCTACCGTCGCTGCAGCGTCGGACATGCTTTTGGTCGGATCCGTAGCAGGTCGCACCTGTATTCTTATCGATGACATCGCGGACACTTCGTTTACCATCACCAAAGCCGCTCGGACGCTTGTCTCGGCGGGCGCAACGAAAGTCTGCGCCATAGTCACGCACGGAATCATGTCGGGAGATGCGGTCCAGCGCATAAAGAAGAGTGTCGTGGACGAGCTCATTGTGTCCAATACGGTGCCCCAGGAGGAGCACAGAAAGTTGTTGGGCGACAAGCTGAAGGTGTTCGACGTGGGTGCAGTACTGGCTGAGGCGATCCGGAGGATTCACAATGGAGAGAGTATCAGGTGGGTTGAACGCGGAAGTCTTTCACACAGAAAGCTTCGGAAGTTTAACTATCTTTGCGTCGTCAGCTTACTTTACAACAACTTGTGGGCGTTGGAGACGCATGAGTGAGTGAGGAGGAGGAATGTCTTACATGTTTTAGATTCAATTAGGTGTATATTCAGCTTGCTGAACTGTGAAAGATCTCTCTCTCGTCCTTGAACTACTCCACCCTCTGAAAGATGTGCCGATGTAAAGCGGAATAGTCCCTGAGCTGCATGGTCCGAAGATGGTTCAAATAGTGAAGCGAGTCTCGCGTCTCGAGGCACTTGAACTGCGAGAGGGGGTTATGGTGCAGTGCAGGGATGGTATAGGATACGACAAATGGAAAATCTTCGATTAATGATGTCATGGGATGATGTGCCAAGGCACAACCTCCAAAAACCATTGGGAGGCGCGAATTGTGGGAGGGGTGGCACTTTCTGAGGACGTATTATTCGAAAACATTTGTTCGTTTGCAGCGACATCGAACTACTTCAAGAAAACGAAAAATTGTGCAAACTTCCGGCATCTTCAGTTCGTGCGTGTGCTTGTATACACACATTGCATTCGCATTGTTGCCGCCGAGATCTGTCCAAATCCATTCATCACATCGCCTCCTTCGCGGCGCTTTTCTGAATCTTCGCGAACCCCGATCCCCTCTGATTTCCGATATCGCCCTTCCCGTCTTGCCCACTCGACTGCGTATTCACTCCTTCGTTCCCCCAATCTTCTCATGAGGCAGCCTTTTCCTGAAACCATGCGCCTTCATGCTTCCCGCTTTCTGCTCAGTCCCGTCTCGTTCGCGCTTTCTTGGGCTCCCCGCCAGCGTGCCATCGCTCTCGTCGTCTGATTCTCCATTAGGCGTCAACGAGTCAGAATCGTGGCCCATGCGTCGGGTCCGAGCCTGCTTTCGAGGTGAAATGCGGTGATCAGTGACGCTAGTCCGCATGTTGCTTTGGTTGGCAGGTGGCGGTGGAACGACCTGGAAGCTTTCCGAGGGCCGAAATAGGGCGGGACGAACGCAACCAGCCGGGGGAAGAAGGCGTTCGCATTGGTAAGAGGCGAAGGGGGGCTGGAGATTGCCTGGGTGGGAGACACGCTACGCGCGGTAAGGAGGCGGTAGGGCAGGCCTGATACACGTGCGAGTTCGGAGGTTCGTAAACTTAGTGGTTAGACGCAGAACCCAATCAATGCAACCCACCTGGGTTCAGCCTGATGCAAGCATTCGCTCTTCGGCGTCGAGTGCCTTCCGCTCCGTCGGAGTTGGAGAGCTGCGGGGAACGTCGTGGAAGCACCACAGGTGCCTTGCCGCCTTCGCGCAACGCTGACGGTGTGAAATGGTTTCGTTAGAAGAAATGAGTGCGTGCTCCATTTCGATGTCACAGACAGCGGGCACTCCAACGTGAAAGAGCTTGCCACAACTCTCAAACCAGAACAAGTCACCGTCGTATCGAATTGCCGAACTCGGTAGTGCCTTACGCGAGGGAATCACTTCAGTTGCGGTTGCGTTGACAAGCGACCCAACAGCCGCGCTCGACACTGATAGTGGAGTCAGTCGTGCGTCGCTGTTTCTGAAGTTTGGGGGAGGAAGAGGAGAAGAGGAGAGGTTCGAGATGATTGACTGAGGACTTGGCCATTCGAATATTAAGCGTGTCAACTGGAGGTCCGAGTTCGACGAGTCAGAGCGCGACAGCTCAGAAAACCAAGTGTTCGAGCTGAAATCTTCGGGATTGAAGAATGAAAAGGAGTTCGAGTTGGGAACAACTTTCACGGGGGTTGGGTGTTCGAGTTCTGAAAAGACTGACAGAGAGGCCACGGGAACGTCCAGCTCCGTCGAAGGGAACGTTAAGTGTCTCTTCCGGCTTCGATCCATGTCAGACATGATGTTTTGTTCGGGTTGTTCGCAGTTTCCGTCGGGTGCCTGATGAGTAAGGGTCAACTGTCATTTTTTGACGCAGTACCAGACGAAGGCATCAAGCCATCACTTCGAAATCCGACGCTTGCCATGATACTGGCACGATTCCGCTGCTCTACGCCACTGCACAGACGCTGATGTTTACAAGATGGGCGGGCGTTTCTCTCTGAATCGGAAAAATACACCCTTTGTAACGATGGCTCTGGGCCACACCTACCCATTTCATCATTGCATACGCTAATCGCGAATGCTGTTCCATTGCCAAACAAGTGCGTTCGTTACCCTTGCTAAGCTGTCAAGAATTATGAGTCCCGCACCCCGGTCCATGAATAGACAAATCGTAGACAGAGCCAAATAAAATTCAAAATATCACATTTATTGAATTTGGAGCGATTGAGGTGGTTGTTTTAGTGGGTATCGCTTTTGTTCCACAGTGGGAAGGTACTTCGCAAATATCACGTTCCGATCACGTCACCCAACACAAACTTACGATTTCCGACCAACGGCCCCAATCTAAAAGCTCGTGTTACCCACACGTCGTACCTTCCCCCTTAGACTCCGATCGATCTAAGAGGCAGCCACGGGCTTTTTTTTCGTCCCATTTCTGTTCAACAGAAGACATCTACAGGAGAAACTCTCGAAATAAGAAAATCTATGTCACAATTTCTATGCGTGCAATCAATATTAATACGAGTGCATGTTGTTGTTGACTTTTTCGATGCAACTATCCGGAAGAAGAATATTTCGCAAGTGCGTTCTGATACAGCGACGACTGCATGACAGCCATCTCCGCAACGACCACCGCGAGAGACGTAACGAGCACTCCCACAGAAGTGAGAACACCGTAATACACAAAATGGCGCCACGGAACCTTGACGTCGAACCTCCTGAGAATGTCGAGCCACATAAGACCTGCAACACAATGAAACTGATGAAGGGTAGCAAGACGCTGCACTGTGAAGGGATTCCCACCTGCCAGTGCTCCCAACGGCGTCACATTTCCGCCAATGTTCGCGCCGATGACTACTCCCCAAAGAGCTGCCTGGCGAATGACATCCTGATTCGCCAACTCCGCAACGTTTGTCGTAAATGGAAATGCGTTGGGATGGTTCAAAATACGGACCAAGAGAATCGTCATGGGAAGGTTGCAGGTGACTTAAGGGGTCAGCGGAGATGGTCAACATCGCGCGCGCCGCGTTGACTGTACTGAAACATGCGGAACCTACCATTACACAGCAAGGTGGAGACAATCCCAATAGTCACCACCGCAACAGCGTAATTTGGCATCAAGAATTGCGTCGCCCACGCGAATCTCTCGAGCCACCCGACCCTATCCAGGCTCTCCACCAGGATGAACATTCCAATGGCAAAGGGAGCGATCTTCCACGGCAACCGAACCATAATCGCCCACAAGGTGGGAAGGGGTCCTCGAGTATGCAGGTCTGTTACGTCTAGATGTTCACGACTTTCGAGGTTCTCTACAACTTTCTCAATTGATACTTTGACGCAGTCCTGTTTGGTTTCCCATAAGTCCTTTGAATCCGAAGTGCCCTCCCCACCCTCCACCATCAATCGCTCATTCGAACCGTTCTCTTTCTCAAGCACCGGATCACGGTCAGATACATCGTCGAGTTCTACAGCGCTCGATGATTTCTGAAGATCACCGATGGAGACATCCGAAGTGGCCGCTTCTTTCATGTCGCCGCCGGGTTCCGCTGTGGTTTTCCTGTTTAGGCGGTTTGAACCACGCCCACAAAACTTCCAGATATCTGCCGCAAGATCCCGAACGAGTGCCGCTCCTGCCCAGGGTGTCGAGAGCACCGCTACATTGATCGAGTGGTCGAAAACGGTCGCCACCATCAGAGTGATGAGGCACCCGCACATGCAGAACGAGCCGAACCACGCTCCGGCCCAGTCTCGTACTTGGTAGCGCGGGTTGCTCCGTAGTTCGTCCAAACGGGAAAGATCTACGTTTGCGGGTGTTCGAGAGCGAAAGAGAACGTAGAGCAACAGGTACGACGTGCATAGGGCTACAACGGTGGGAAGAGCCATCCACGCGGTGTATGCGAGAAAGGAAAGAGACGTTCCTTGAGCGACGAGGATGTTGGTGGGATTTCCGAGGACGAGAAGGATGGATCCAACATTGGCGACTTGGAATGCTGGAAGGAGGAACGGAGTTGCGGGTATCTACAAACAAGAAGGGAATGACGGTGAGATACGTAATGTACTTGATGCCCTCGAAATACCTGGGTCTTGGCGACTCAGCATTCCTGTTGAGGGCGGTACACTATTCGTGACGTCAAGATCGAACTTACGTTCGCGGCCTCCAAGAAGTATAGAATAATCGGTGTGAGTGTCAAAACAACGACATCGTTTGAGAAGAAGGTTGCGATGAGGGCAGATAGGAAAAAGAGAGACCGCCAAAGTTTGGGACCTGAATGTCCCGCACTTTTAGCCACGAGCAGAGCAACGTGGCCGAACGCTCCCGTGAGGTCGATGGAGAGAGAGATGACCGCTAGCGAGAATATCAATATGACGATAGCGTAGGGCTGCATTGTTCCGGAACCAATGAATCCATTGTGGAGTTCCGTCGTTCCAACGGCACCAATGGCTCCAAGCAGCGCCACGCCAAGGATGGGTGCTACGGCAATGTCGATTGGTAGGTGATATCCCCGTGGGAGGCGAATGGAAACGGGGAAGATACAGAATCCGACCACGACGAAGAACGTAGCGAGGCCGACCCATGACCGCGCATCGAGCGGCCTATCGTATGATGCTTGAGCATCACCCATTAGGAGAGAGTCCGAGGAAGTTCTGAAGGCTGGAGAAGCGCAAGCGCATTCGAATTAGGGTTCCATTTCAGGTCCGGTTCACCGCCACGGCACATCGTGTCCCTCCTTTGCCAATGAAACGATGCCTCTTTAACTTGCGTTTAACATATTAAATCCTCTAAGAAACCATATATATCCGTTTAAGCTAAATCTTTGGTTTCGGGGGAGCTTTCCCATCGGCGAAGAAAGGCCTTGGTAGTTCGAACACTTGGTTCACTGTTGCATAACGAACGCCACCAAGGCGGGCTACTGGCCTGTATCCAGCGCATTAAAATGACGGTGCCCCTCGCCTCGCCGGTAATACAATAAGCTCAAGCTCACCTATACTTCTCAAGAATGATTGTTTTCGATTTTGTGTCATACACAGATTCGTGGATGTGGAAGCGAACAACCCTCCCGATTATGGCACACGCGGTTTCTTGGCCGGCGTCGTTGAATAGTGGCAGCAGCTGAACTGTCTTGCACTCCATAGCAAAGAGGCTGCGACAATAAGGTGAGGTGGCTGGCCAGACCCGATCAACAGGAGCTGTTGTCACCTGTGCGCGCAGACAACTCCGTCTATGGATTTCGCTGGGGTGACTTTAACTGAAGAATGCGTGCGGTTAACAACCAAATTTCGGGAAAAGGAAGGGGAAGAAACTTACTCCCAGCATACTCGGTTTCATCCACCTCAACTGATATGAGGCGTTAGTATCTCTATCTATACCATAAGACAGAGCGTTGGCTTACAGGGAAAGTTCCCGCACGTGTGGTTGGCGGATTCGATAAAGTGCTCGCTCATAATGTTGACGACGAAGTGGCCTGTCTCCCTGGCGTTCACGAGAGTATCCTTGTGAGCTCCATGGCGATTATGAATCGTCGATACAATCAAAGTGGGTGGGTCTGACGACAGTGCGTTGAAGAACGAATATGGTGCCCTTCAAAGTGGTGGTAAGCTCCATTTCTGACACCGATAAATCTAAAAATGTCGCACATATTCACAATTTTCCGTTCCTTTGAGATAGATGTAACAAGAGCAATTGGTCGCGGGACGATCCCACTGATCATGAGTCCATCTATCATCGAGAAATGAACGATCGAGTTTTCTGATTCCACCTCACTTTCAGATGTAATACACACATCGTTCCCTTGCTTCCAAGGAAGCCGCGTCAAAAGATAGCACCTTCCCTTCCGGCGGATTCTGTGTCTGTCCCGGTTGCCATTCGGGATCGGGACTTTTCACGAGTTTTACGCCCTCCTGCAAGTTTGGGGATCCGCATCAATTCCGAATCGAAATCGTGTGACATCAATTGATGCTAGCCTCACTGAAAGGAGGAAGGCTCTCCTTTGGGACAGTTGTGCTGTATGGATATGGTTTCTGTCCGGACATCGACCAAGAGCGAGGGTTTCGACTCCCAACAGTGGATTCCTTCAGTGGTGAGCGGCTCGCCGACACTGAGTTCAGGGCCCGGTGAGAAACGATTCGATGTAAGCGGTTGAACATAGCAGAATTTGCCGCGATCGTGTGGCTCATCAAAAGGAGAATCCTGATCCCACAACAGGCATAATGCCCATCATCAACTCTTTCCGCTTCACCGTCTTCGTGTGCTTGACTATCGGAGTGTATTATCTGACAAGCGATTCGCATTCATCACATTCTGGATCACACGTTCGTAAGAAACGTGCAGTAGTCTCGTCGTTTGATCCCCGTGAGTAGCTTGAGAGCTGCGACGCGCACTGGAGAAACGAATTCATGGAAGATACACGCGTGGATGTGTATGACCACGCTGTTGAAGCACACCAGTAGCTGACTAACTCTTCAAGAGTCGTATCCCCAGTTCTGCCAAACCCAAGGGCAAATCGCCGTGGTATTCACGGAAGGGCCTTCGTAAGTCTAAGTTAGAAACGCGATCGGTGACCTTGAATTCACACTTTGCCGTCTCCAGGAAGTGGACCGCTGATGTTGTAACGTCTCTGAAGACTTTAAAGGGCGTGAATGCTTCTTTTTTCCCTGTTACCACGTGTGAGTAGTCGGATGATTCTCGTGTGTACCCACTTCTTCACCGGTTCCGTTGCACACGCGCACTCGTAGACCTGAACGACGTGGCGAACAATGTTCCACTGCAACTGGCCGCAAAGGCTGGTTACTTTATAGGGCAGCGATGGACTACTTCCGTCGATCCACGCTCACTTTCTGACGATCAAATCGTTTCGGAGCTCCTCACTGAGTGCCAGCGAATTCAAACCTACACCTCAAAAGTACCCAAGTGTGAGTTCTGCTCGAAAACCCCTTCTGAGCTCTTTCAAATGCTTGGGCGAATGGGCAGACATTTGGATGAACTACGGTCAGGTGGATGCCAGAGTGGATAATGTATGATTCCCACGGTGAAATTCAACTGCAAGACCCTGATAACTTGGTTCACTAGGCCGTACGACGCCTTGGATACGTACCACTCTGGTGGAACCTCGACACTATGGACTACAACGTGACCTACAATGGATCGGCGGCCTCGTGCAACCCAATCATCAAAAAGTACAACGACACTTTCCAGCTTCTGCCAAACGGCTGGGGCCGCTACATCGCCGTTGAGAGAGATTTGTATCAGTGTACCGCGGTTTCTGTCGCTGGTGTATTCTCCACGATCTCAGCTCATAATTACACGGCAGTGGATATGGGAACATGTCTTGGAGACCAGAACCCGTACCGAACTTGTGGGTATCTTTTGGTGGGAAAATCATGTCGACATTTGGAGTTGTATCATTACTTTCATTTATGCACCGCATTCCAGCGTGTGGTACTACGTCATCGTCAACCACCACCGCTTCCTTAGCGGCAACGGAGTCCATTGCAGCCACAGAGGTCCAACCCACACTTACTCCAACGACATCCGAAGGAAAGTCGACCGCCAAAGGATCTCAAGGCTATGCGCGACATGTTCCCAGCCTCCTCATAACTATTCTATTGCTTGCATATGTCTTTATCGTCTAGTCTCTGACCATAGAATCAACGTGAATCAAATATTCAAACAAACATATTTAAGTGACTTTTTCTGTTATAAGCAACGATTTAGGGTATGCAGGATCTATTTCGCATTGACTTTGGAGAGGTAAGGGGACTAGAGGAGTGACAAACATCCAATGAGAGTTCGCAAGAATGGTTGGCAGGCGCTAGTACGTACCAAATAATCGAAGAAGGCAAACTGCGATGGTTCAATCCCGTACTTGTACACTATGTGAAGGGGGGCGGGGCAAATTGCAAAGCTTGCAACGCTAAGCACTTTCTTGAAGTCAAGCTCACCGAAACGACTGGCCAAGTAGGCTCCGAAAATCGCTTGGATATACGATTCCGGAACTCGCTTCAAGATTGTGTCGAGCCCGAGTCTCTCAAGGAGCAGGTCGGGAATCGCTTCCTCCAAAATGATCCGGCGCAGTGGGACGTTGTCCCACAGACTCGTGTGCTGGAGCTCCTCGTTGAGACGGACGATTGCGTAGGACAGCTCATCCGAAAGAATAGACTTTGGCTTTCCAGTACGGATTCCCTCTTTCCACAGACTGCGGTCGACAGAGCATAACGTTGAGCTGCAGCATTTATGCGCGCCTTACGTCCTGCAAGACTCACCACTCGAATTCGAGATCAGCGTTATTCTCAATCGTTGACTGGACCTCCTCAACGTACTTCTTGTAGAATTCGGGAAGAACTCCGTCTTTCACCATCATATCCTTCTCAAACTCGTCATCGCTGAAAGCAAGAGCAGCGAGTACTTCAAGCGAAGAGGAGGTCACACCACCCTTGTTAGCTGACGCATCCTTGAACAGAATGGTTCCGGCCTTCTCCAATCGCAATCTCGCTTCCTATAAAATCGGGGTCAAAAACAAGTCGATGCTCGGCGCAGCCTTCGTTTCCTTACTTGGGTGATGAACAAGTTGGCTCCTTCGACAATGTACTTGAAACGAGGTGTCCCATCGGGTTTCAACAACGCCTTCCAGTTCGACAGATCAATACTTTCGGGCCTTCCACCGCAAGGCACAAAGAGCTCGGCATCGATAATTGAGTTGGTGTGGAATTCATTGCGGAATTTCAGACCGCTATCGATTAAAGTTCCGTCTGAACCCGGACAGCAGTTAGTACTCGTCTCGTTTGGGCGGAGGCCTATCAGAGTTACCTTTCAGTTGGACATTAGTCTCATCTACAAGGACACGGAAGCCCTTGGGACCAAGTTTGGAAACGTCGAAGAAGTTGATCATCTGCCTCTTTGTGGCAAGACGATCGATCTCGGTGCGATTGAGACCATCGGGGTCAAAGATCACGCCGGAGCCATCAACAATTGCTGGTGAGGTGAGAAGCGTCAAACGCGCGCCGACGTTGACGCCCACCGAAACAGAACTCACCAACGGTTTTGTCCTTGCTGATTCTAATCTCGTTAGAGCCAAGATCTCCGTCCGGTCCACCCGTTTGCAGTTTGCGAATGTCTTCTTCCTTCAAGTTGAGCTTTCTCAGAATACCCAGAACGTATTGGTGCACGCCTCGGGTGGTCATCCCGTAACTGTCGTGTGGAATTCCACCAATGGTGGGCGATTTTCCAGTGGTGAAAGCTTTCCAAGTTTTGTAGCCCCTGTGGAAAGTAAAACAGTATGTAAAGAGTAACCGAGAGGGGGCGTTCATTCCGCCACCCACCGGTTTCGCGCGTAGAGAGCCGCCCAGTCCATGTAGTCAGCAGTTCCCTCGTCTGGTCCAAAGAAGAGAATTTCGGGTTTGTTGTACAGGTCAACAATTTTCTGAAGTACGGCCAAGGTCAACGTGGCAGGTCCGCTATTCCAGATATTATTCATGTGCAACGAACCTCCTTGATTCCTGGTGTTTCTCCCTTGAGCAACAAGTCCAAGATACTGTCGACGTACTTCTCAAAGGCAACCTTTGGTTTGTCGAGGGCATGCATGTCGAGCAGAATCGTGCCTTTCGAACCACCCTCCGGAATGTCCTTGTTCTTCCGTTGCTGTGTGCTAGCAAGGTTGTAGTTCTCGTCGAAGAGGTTCCGCAGGTTGATGGAGAACGCTTCCCGGTTGCGAGAGCGGATAATTCGAATACCTATAGAAAGGAATCTGAATTTACCAACCCGGACAAACTTCTAACAGAGGGCACAAACGTACCACCCCGAGCTATATCCCTAAACCGGACGTGGAAGCCCCTGAACTCAGATCCGATGACCAAGAACATGCCGAACGGCTTTGTGGGGTATTCGGACGCTGGAAGGAAGGAAGGATCCAGGCGGAAAGAAATTGCCACTTTTGTCGGCTGATAGAAGTTGGTTTTGAGGACGTGGTTGTTGAAGGCCAAGATGGCGTCGAACACCTGTATGTCGAAGGTTGCTTGTTTGATGGATGCACAATTGGTGTTGTCACAATAACACTCACCATCCTCTCGTGTGTGTTCTGAACTGTGTGTTTAATCTTCTCCGCAATCTCTTCATCCGTCAACGGTTGGTACGTTTGCATGCGTTGAAACGAGAGCGACGGGCTTGAAAAGGCACATTCATTGAACCCACATGCAACGAACAACGGACCAAGACACTCACCGAATCGTCGCTTCTTTCGGCTGAATGTAGTGCACCATAGCAAAGTGAACGTACAGCAAGTTGATCAGGTCGGGGTACTGCCGAATGATCTCCTGAAGGTATTCCCGCGTGAAGGTCTCGGAGCGCAGGCGTTTTTTCAGGGAGCTCAGGACTTCTGCGTGGGCGGGGTTGGACGAATCAAGAAGAGAGGACAGGGATACGTAGTCGTTTCCCAGGCGGTTGATGAAGTGCTGCGTGAAGATCCACACGACGTGCGCGTAGATGGATTCTTGGACTGGACCGGAACAGCAATTTTAGCGTTGCTTCGAAGAAAAAATCAATTATTTAGCGACTTGGACGACTTACGGCTCAGTTTTCCAAGTTGGAACAAGTCGTGGAATGCCGTGATGGGGAGACAATAGATGAGAGAGGTTTCTCTCACCACCTGCAAAATACTGGTCTCGATGGGCGGTGCCATCGAGTTTGGGACTGGGTTTAAATAGAGCGAGATGATTGTGACGCCGTTGGAGAATTGCTCTGTCAAATTGAGAAGGGACGAGATGTTAGACATTGCCGTGGGTTTCGGTGGAACTCGGATGAAGAGCCTCACCGACATATTTTCGGGAGCTGAACAGCTCGTAGTAGTGGTAAAGGTCAGAAATAGACGAGAAGAATCCCTGCGTCGTCCTTTGCCTGTGGCACAGTGGAGTGATTTGGGTTACACCATTGAGACATGTCACATGTCCTCACACCACACCTGCCACTCACCGGTACCCAATAACCAAGCGCTTTTCCCTCGAGCTCGGCACATCAAATACTTCAATGACCGCACCCGTCCTCTTGAGGACCTCCTGCATCACCTTCCCGTAAATGTCCTTTGTGTTTTGTGTCGCTAGCTCCAGGAACGCGCGGTCTGAGACGAAGTCGATGTTGGTGGCCTCCTCCGGCGTCGGGTCAGATTTCACAAACTGGCACCGCGAAATGAAGTAGCAGCGGAGGCTCGAGCTGAGGGAGTTCGAGATGGTCCCTGACGAGCGGTATGATTCCAGCCGGTAGGCGGCTTTTGTGTCCGAGCGGTCAAGGTATTTCTCGTCCATTCTAGGAGAAAAAGAAGTACGGAGGAGAATATTCAGACTAGGGGTCGCTGGGCATTTCACCACAACGTCGTTTTCGGGTGTCCGTTCCCATACGTTCCACAACCTCCAGACCCCAACGAATGAACGATACCCCAGGCACCATTTCCGCTCATTTATATCGCTTCGTGTGGTTTTTTTTTCACTCCTTTCCGACGAAGGGGAATAAATGGGCTCAACGTGCTTTACCTTCTCACCTCTTCTCATACTGGGTTCCCGACAGCGTCGTCACACCCGGCCTTGACGTATGAATATAGACTGCTCCTTCGACCGTTTCCCGTTCGAGATTGATGTCCAACGAGTGCTCCGACTTGATAAACGCAAAGATCTTGGCGCCGTACAGCGAAAGGACGTGCTCAGCGACCGTGTCGACGGACTGGGTCTGGAAGTAAACATCATCGATGCCCAGGTTCCTGGAGAAGGTAATTCATTCACGCCAGGGAGACAAGTTCGCCTCGAGTTACAACTCGGGCCGACAACGCGCGACCGTCTCAACACAACACACCCGTAGAACCATTGAACCTCGGGATCCACGAGCTCCTGCGGAATGAATCCTTTCTCCTTGAGCAGCGCCGCGACGCGCTCCATCTGTGCGTTCTTGTCGCTGAAGCGGTGCGCGTGGTATCCCGTCGACATGGACCCCTTGCGGGTCAGTCCCCCTTCGTTTCCATTCGCGAGCATGGCGTTGTCTCGAGCTGCGGCGGCGGTCACCGGTGGGACGCTTAATTCTCCGTCCATCGTGGGTGAATGGAAATGGCAGGGACGGATTAACTGACTCAGCTCGCCGCGATGCGGCGCCTCCCCGACCTGTGCTCTCATCATCTTTTTTACACGGACCGCCTTTCGGACCGACAACAGTTCCACAATTGATACAAGCAACGCGGTATCTACCATTTGCGTGCAGATTGTTTGTGCCAGATTCTGTCTGTCTCGTTCGTGTGGGTTGCACACCGCAACCATTGCTGTGTCCCACGAAACCTTCGCGACAGAGGGCGGTACAGGCCGCCGAAGAACATCAGAACAGGTGCGACCCAGAACTCGTCCCGCCAACGGGGCAAAAGGGGAAAAGGGCAGGAAAAACGAAAACGCGAGAAAAACACTTTGTTGACTAAACAAAAATACATACTGTATGTAGCCCGGCTGAGAGGGACACTCCCCTTCCCAGGCAAGATATGTAAGTAATCGTGGCCAGGGATACGTTCGCGCCACAAACTTTGTAATTCTGAGAACATGTTTCAGCGCGTGAGAGCACCAACGCAGTCGATATTCCGAGCGTGAGCAGTCATTATAGTTTATGTCAAGACTCAAATATACTGATACAGCACCCATATCAATACATAAGGGAAGAAACAATCATAACTTATATCGACCACCTTGGGAGACATCCCAACCCCCAGGCGGCGTGAGAGGACCACGATGCAAAACAGCATCCAAAAAATTGCCTTATTTTATCCTTTAACAACCTCCAGAAAATTCGCAAGGTGCCACACCTGACGCCTGATGGTGCGCAGAGGTGTGCTGGAATGGCACAGGGGGTTCAGTTCATCAGGACACACGAGAAGGAGAAGATGGCAGAGACGGAACACTTCCAGAGCAAATGGGCAAACTGGCAAGCAGCCAATAACAAGTTTAGTTGCAAATTGTGATTTGGGGGTGGGAATTGTGATGTTACAATTTATGTTCCTTCTGCACTAATCCAATACAAAGAATTCTTTGCAAATTTTCTGTTGCATAGCACAGCATGTTTGCATTGAGCATACTATATTTGCAGTACTAAAAGGAATCCTAATAGCTGCCACTACTGAATGGATCAAACAAATCATGTATTCCAAACATGTTTTGGCAATCACCTTTTGGGCTGCAACTGTACCTGGGGCAAAAATTCCCTGGACTTGGACTGCTTGATGGGAGGTACATCCCATCACCACATTCCCATAAGGGGCAATCCACCAATATTGGACCCATCACCCTGGGACCTCTTTCAAATTGTTGGTTGGGTATCTGGCACAAGTTCTAATGTATGTTTTGGCTGTCTACAATTGGTTTGGCAGTCAACTTAATTATTACTCAGGATAACTTCAAACTGTTGACATGCTGTTTTGTGATAGTTTAGAATGGTTGTGTGCTTTAAACTAGCTTTAGGTTCATTCCATGCCATTTTTTTCCCGCCTTGTTTGCCTTGTGAAATCAGCTCTCCTACTCTTCTCATGGCTCACTATTTGCAATACATCATCCTCCATTTTGTATTTCATCCTTTAAAACCCCCCCTGAAATATATGCTGCTGTCAATGCCTGCCAGTAACGCGGTTGGCAGGCTGACTGTTGCTCGAGTCGCAAATCACGAGTTCGAACCCCACCTCGGGCACCCTTGGGGGCTTTGTCCGAGGTGGGGTTCCGCTGGGGGACGCGGCGTAATGAGTCCAAGTGGTCGTCGCAAGGCGATCGCGGGGGAGAAATCCTTTTGTAGGTCGGCGGTGGATGTTTTGTTTTGGAGGTTCCTTCGCGAATCGCAAGTCGCCAACTCCACACAGCAAGAGTTATGCGAGCTCAAAGTTCTGCTTCTGCGTTTTCGAACGCCAAGCCAGATGGCTGTTTGGCAGAAACGTTTTCAAGCGCATTGCACATTGCTGTTGCAACCTGTCAACAGAACTCGGGAGTCGGGAGTTTCGTTCCCAGTTCCCAGAGAGTCTACCAACATCCTCCGCGACTGCCAGCGCATGAGCGCGATGGTAATCTGTCTTCAATGCGATAGGTACTCTCGTCTCACACCAGTTCAGCAAGTCGCTGGTGGGCTTTCAGGCTGCCGTGACGCGTCAACTGACCTTTTGGGACCCAGATGTGTCTCGACAACATCACCTCTTTATTCTCCTCCTTCCACTGCCATTCCCATTCCCCTGTTTGGTGCGGCATGCGGCGGCGGAGGCGGTACCAGCTCCCCCTCCACCCTTTACTGACCATAGCCGCCCGCTGATCGTTTCCCATTCTCCCACCCCGCATGTCCACGCGATGGCACGCCGCCACTCAATCCCACGCCACGTTGCGGTTTCCATCGCCCTGAGCGTCGTTTGGGGGGGAGCGTTGGCACAGACTCCGACGGTGACGATGTCAGGGGGGACAGGGGCAGATGCGGGGAACGGGGGGAGTGGAGCTGGAAACGGAACCGGCGGTGGCGAGAAGTCAGCCAAGGGGTGCACATGCACGTCTCCATGCTACGAGGGCGTGGTGGCGAGCGGCAATGTGTGTGTGCCCACGTTTCCATACATATTGTTGATACCAGTTTTTACTCAACGACTCGCTTTTTCCTCCCGTGTCGTGCTCCTTCATTCAACCACGCACGCACGCTAACATACTCCGCACACAGTGGTGCTTCATCGACGAGTCATCGTGCCCCACCACAATCCAAGTGCCCTTCAGGGACGCGCACACGGGGAGGGGTTACGATTCTTGTAGTCCAGTACGTTGCCTCTTTCCTATCTCTGCTGTTGCCACGGGGCGTTGCGCTGGCGTGGGCTAACTAACGCGCACCCACACACACACGCGGTCCCAACCTCCACAAGAACGCAACCCCGACGCCGTACACAGTCACGGCGGGTCGCTCACTCCTCCCCACCCCAACACTGCTCTTCACCTTACCTACTCTCTCGTCCGCTTCACCTTCCCCTTCCCGCGCCACCACCTCCACCACCGCCCCCACTTCCGACCCAACACTTGCCTCCTCGCTCTCAACTGCCCCCTCCCCACCGCTCTCCACGCCCGCAATCATCGCCGTCGCCGTGGCCGGTGGAATCGCCCTGTGTGCGCTTATCCTGGGAGCCGTCTTTCTATTGCGGCGGAAGGCCGTGGGAGCGGCGGCGGCGGGGGGGTCGCGGGACGACAAAGGGCGGAAAGGTGGCATGAATGAGCGGTTGTTGAGACGAGACGATGATTTTGTGAGTATGCCGCTGTGGGGGGGAAGGTGTGGGCAGGGGGTGGCCCGTCGCGAGGGGAGTGGACGGCACGTGTTGGGTGGTGAAGAGCAACAGGATATCTGGAACGTGGACGGGACGCACTACCGACGAATTGCGGCGCGTCGCCTCACCTCTATTTGAAGACTTGCTCTCGTTTCACGTGATACCCGTGAAACGCGTCGTTGTGTGTCGCGTCGTGATCATGATTCACTCAATTCCCGCGCACCCCCACCTCCCTCGCCCCACATTCACCGTGCACTCCGACCTACCGTCACCCCCGCACAGCAACCCCTGACACGACATGTGAGCCATGCTACTCTCTTTCTCCCTGCGTCGTCCATCTCACCTGCCCCTCTCCCCCCACCTACCCCACTCACCAGCCCACCTCCCCGCCCACCATCCAACTCGACATCCCCAGCCCAACACTCACCCACCCGCGCCCCCTGTCTCCGCACCACTCGATGGTCTCCCCCATCGCCCCGCTTCCTCCCCCGGCGAGCGTCACGTCCTCGCTGGACATTCCCGACGGACGGGGTGGGTTCGGGGTTGGCGGTGGTGGTACAGGCAGTGGCGCCCTTGGAGGTGCAAACGGGCCTGGGCGTGCACCTGCGCGTGGGTGGTTCACGCCGGGCCCGCGCACATCCTCCAAACCCCCACCCGCCCCTGCACCTGTTTCACGGATGTTCGGGTTCGGCCTCGACCGAACCTCCACGCGTATATCTCGATCCCAAACGCCCACACTCCCCCTCGCATCGCCCGTATCGTCCTCGTTCGACTCGCCGGGGAGGACGGATACCCTCCGGTCCGTCGATTCGGGGACGTTGCTCACGACGGGGACGGTGGCGTATACGTTCAAGCCTCCGGGGCGGTGATGTGGTGGAAATGGGGGGAGGTGGCGTGGTGGATGTGTGTGAATTGCCTGGCTGCGTGTGTCGGGCCGAGCTACCCGGAAGTCGCAATCTGGAGTTTGGAACGCTTTGGTCGCGTTGGGGTTTGTTTTGTCACCGGCACCGCCCACCGCCCACCGACCTTGCTAGTGCATTTTCATCGCTCGGCTTGTGTATTTTATGACTATCATTATTATCATTCTAGCATCCGTCTTGATATCAAACATGCCTGAGGTCTTTAGCGCACTATCAAGGTCTCAGTTTTGGAAAGAACATTTGTCGCATGGTTCCTTCCACACTCATCACATTGCTTCCGTTTTTTCTGTGTAAAATGACCAGATTCGGCGTCTCGGACAGACATTGACGATCCTCGGGGACGCACCAAAGGGTGTTGTCCAATTGTTTTCGTGATGTGGACACTCACCGCGAGGATATCTTCACATGTCTCCGGTGAGCGAAACGTAGTACTATACACGATAAAGCTACTTGCCCGGTCGCATGGCCTTCGGAGACATGAGTCGAGCTCTGCAGGGAAATGTCGAATGCCAGAACATTCCCTGCAGCGGGTGCACGATGGGCGCAATCGATTATCGGCTCGGGCAGTGTCTTAGACTACTTTTTAAGCATCTTTTGCGCTCATGTAGTACGTATAGGGAGTGGGCTGGAGTGGGGAAAGAATGAGATTAAGGGACGAACCTTAACAGAAGGTATGCTCGTGTTCGATTGCGCCTTTATGTGTCGCTCACCCCACTTTCAGTTTCTCGAATAGGTCTTCTCGTTTCCCTGCCCAACCAACGATCCCCGTCTTCACCCCCGACCTTTGAGCTCGGCGTCAAGGAATGTCACTGGTGAGAGCCTCGCGTATTATTGCAAACGGATTACCCTTGTTGGGCGATTGATCTTTTGCGGCCAGGTATTGGAGAACGGGATTCATCGTGTTGGATCGTGCTTTGATGTGTTTCTTACCACACACACTGTTTTCGGCCTTCAAGTCTCCCTCTCACGGTTTGAAGCAGCAAAGTCCACCTCTACCTTCCGTCTTAAGCTCGCCATCATTCTTGAAATGGCACCGGTGGCGAGGTTGCGTGTTGCGTGAAGCATTACCATTGAACCTTCTTGTGTTGTCAACAGCACTCAAGACCGTCATCGTTGACATCAATGTCGAGTTCAATGCACATGTCCAATTCGTCCTCCCACGTCCCACATCGACACTCTTCCCTCAAGCGACAAGCTTCATACTCAAGTCACACACCCAAGCGCCGGGGTTTGAGTGGGCGTGGAGTTTTAGCCTCCTGATTCAAAGTACAAGTACCCTGAGTCACTTCACTGCATGCGAGCAAGTATGAAGTCCATAGGGTCGCAGTTTGGTGATTTTAAATGATGTTCTTTTGGATTCTGAATAAATGATCAATCATAATATACATTGAGAGCAAAATCGACATTGACTCGAATAAGCACCATGCTCATCCAGCGACCCGCGCACGGAAGAGCTCCTCCACGTCGCCCAAGAAAAGTTATTACCCGAGAAAGAGCACATGCAACGGCACCGTTCGCCTCCATAAATCGCAAACACCTCCCGAGCCCACCGCCAACGACACTTCAAGTTGCTGCGGCCCTCACTACTCAAGTCTTCCGCCAGACCTCCCACGGTCGCTTAGTCCTTCCAATTCCCACCTCGCTCATCTCGGGCACGATCCGCCTTGGAGTAGGCTGGGCGCTCAGCACGGGGCTTCCCGGGAACACGAATGGCGCGCCGTCAGACGAGATGGACGTGCGCCGCGTCGTGTCAGAAAGGGCAATGGAAACAGGCCGGTCGCGGTCACGAAAGCGCCCCGAGTGGCCGAAGTAGGGGAACTTGTTAAGTGGAGAGCCTGGCGACGGTTTGGTGTCGACAGACGTTTGTGGTGTGCTCGGTGCGGGGCTTGGAATGCGCTGGAAGTATTTCGCCACGGGCGCGTAAGGGAGGTTTTCTGCGTGTCGTAGGGGTTCGGCGCATGAGCTCAAGGACATGACCAGCAAACACCTTGAACTTGCGAGACAAAACGTACCGTTGAACCCATCCACAGCGTCACGCTCTGTCCGCTTTGTCCGCTTTGTCCGCTTCCTCGCCCGCTTCCTCGCCCGCTTCCACGCCACGAGCCCTACAGCCGCCACCACGAGGACCATCCCGGCGGCGACTAAGCCCCCGATCATCGCGGGCGACATGACAGGTCGTGGACCGGTCATTGCGAGGTACTGCTCGGAACCACTACCCGCGACGGCGCCGGGGAGGGCGGTGTCGGAGGGGACCAGAGATGTGGAAGATGAGGTGGGGATGGTGGAGTCGGAAGGGACGGGAATGGGCGGGGCGAGAGCCGGGGTGGGAGGTTGGCCTGCAGGTGGAGTCCACTGCGGGGTTTGAATGGCAATACTGGGCTCCGCGCCCCAAACTGTAGACGAGGCCGGCGCCATATGTGCGGGTAACACGGAGGGTGTCCATGAATGTGAAGTGCTCGCGCTTGGCCACGCTGTGTGAGGGGTCCAGGGTGCAGCTGCAGTCGGGGTCCCGGCGCCCCAGGGTGAAGACGACGGTGCAGGAGCGGGGTAGGAGGGGGAAGGAGGTGGAGTGGGCGGCGGTGGAGGGAGATGCACCGGGGGCGGTGGAGGATACGACGGTGGTGGAGGTGCATATGTTGTAGGACGGGCTGCGTCCACGGGTGGTGTTCGTGGGGTTGGAGGAGCGGGAGGAGGTGCGGGTGGTTCTGCAGGTGGAGGTGGCGGGAGAGGGGCGGGTGGAGGTGGAGGCGGAGGTGGAGGTGGGGGAGGAGGTGGTGGTGGTGGCCTCGGGGGTGGAAATGGTGGATACGAAGGATGGTATCCTCCGAATCCTCCAGAACCCCCAAAGCCACCATTCCCACCAAATCCTCCGTTTCCACCATATCCCCCAGTTCCGCCGTACCCGAAATTACTACCTCCGGATCCCCCGTGCGGTTCCTGTCTCTTGGAAGGGCGGTGGCCGCTCGCCCCCCTTGAATTCGCATCGATCGTCGAGCTTTCGATGATGGGATCGCTCTTTCCTAATGCACTATTTTGAGTGTCTGCTGCCGCGTAACGCACCCACGACCACGCCGCGGAGATCGCTAGCAGCAGGGCGCACGCGAGTTTCTTTCGCCGCCCCATCTGCCATCAAGCGAGCGCGCAGATTCCTCCGAACAAAAACGCGACGCGAATTCAACGAAGTCCAGCGTTGATTTTCCGAATCGTGTGGTGTTTGGGTTTTGGAGGCTCCACAGGCAAATGCGGTGCCCGTGGCAGGCACCTGAGGCACCAGGAGTGGGGCTTCTCTCACCCAACGAGAAGATCGCGGGGTGTGAATGGAAAGGTGCAAATGCACATGGTACGCGTCTTTGGTGAAGGAGAGTGGCGCTGAGGTGGTTTCTGCTGCATCATGTCCATCAAACCGCACGGAATGTATCCAATTAATATTCACATTCCCACAAAATGCGGTCATGGACTTCGTTTTACATGTTTCCTCCGCAAAAACATGACCCTTTATGTCACTCAATTCTCGTGTTTCCCTCTAAACTGCAGCAGATCGAATAGGTTGTTCCTTTTTCTCAGCACCGCCACCACCTTTACTGCTTGTACGGACTTCAGAGTTGCGAGGTGCGGAGCTGTCCTGGTAAAACACTGGACCAAACAGTGAAAACTTGAATGACGTAAAAACCTTGCACGGAAGATTCACTCACTGTAATTGAGTTGCTCTCGAAGGAACTCTTTTTCTGGAGAGAGTACGAGTCTGCTTTTGATGTAAAAGACGTATAAGAAGCATGCAAATGCGACGTGAGATCCAAAGATGATAAGTAGGAGCCACCCATAGGTCTGGAATATAATCAAGGAAACAACTGTGATCGCAAGCAAAACTGCACTTAAAAGGGCTCCGGCAACTGCAAAAGGAGCCTGATGGAAAATCAGTAATTACCGTGAGATTTTTAGTTGAGCCTATCAAAATGTCAGCGTCACCTTATATGGTCGAGGCAGCGTCGGCATGATGTAATGAAGGCGAATGTAAATAATCTGCTTCGTTAGGTTTGCGCAGTACTCGTAAACAAGAATCAAGAATACTGTGAGCTGTCAACGACTGTACCATGGAGGAAGCTTTGGTTGAACGGACAGAGTGCAACCTACCGCCAGAGCCACTTCGTCTTCACCCGAGTAGCTATAGCCAACGCTTATTAGGAAGGCAAGCACCGATATGAAGATTGTCGCAACATGTGGTGCACCCGATTTCGAGGTGAGCGAAAGAGACGTCGGCAGGTAACCAGCACGTGAGTTTGCATACACCTGAATGAGATCGTAGTTCAACACGGGATGGCCATAGCAAAATTTTTTGGACTCACAGAACGACTGCACGCATAGAACGAACCCATGAGACCAAGGATGTCGACAGGTATCATGAGAACGGGCAGAATCCGCATTTTTGGGTCCGCGGCGTCCGTGATACGCCAAGCTCGTGCCATGTTATCCCAATTCGGCTGTGAAGAGCCCGAGATTGCGACCAATCCTGGCGCCGAGGCTGTTGAGCTGTCAAGGAGGTGGTGAAAATCTCACTCTTCGATACGAGCTCATCTCGCTTGTCTGAAGATCACTCACATCACAATTGACACCAGCGCCCCCGCACCTAATGTGGCAACAGTCCCATACGTCACTTTTGGTATCGCCCTTCGAATATCCACGGCTTCTTCTGCAGCCAGTGGAGCAGCTTCGTATCCTCCGTAGAACCACGATGCATATGGGAGGGCTCGTATAATACCAATAAGCGACACGCTTGTGAGTGATTGCAGGAGCGATTGGGTGTCGGGATCGAGGAGCTCAGTTGCGGTGAGACCTCCATTGGCAATATTTGCGGAGAAGTTTGTGGATGGAACAGCCTGCAATGATAGTCCAACCAGTTGATCGAAGAGGAAAACTGTGCAAGTTTCTCACGTTTGGTAACTCACTGTAAAGAACCACGTCACATAAAACATGACGTCCCAAGCCAGCATCACAATCATGTACTTGTACGACCATTTTACATCAAGGCCCATTGCAACGGCAACCAGCGCAAGGTATAACGCGTAAATGACTGGCATGTACTTGGCTTCCGGTGAAAAGTCGAACAGGCGTGCTGTTTGTCGCCCAGCATCGCCCGTGAAAGCAGCTATGTTAAGAAGCCAGTAGACGATGTCCTAAAGGCGATTGGGGAACAGATGTTGATCGAATGAGTTGAGAGGCTGCCTTGAAGGTTTCCAAATGACGAAGCAGGTGTTACGCACCAGCTGTCCTATGAAAGAGCATGACGACATCAGCACCGACTGCCTCGAATGAAAGGCGAGGTTATGTACCAACCCATGATTGTGCCTCCGATTGATCCAAACGCCGCTGCTCCCCATGTCTAAGCGCCAAAGTATAATAAGCTGTTAGCAATAAAAAGGGGATGGAGTCCACATACCGTCTGTCCTCCAGTGAATGGAAATGCCGCCGTCATTTCTGCATTTGCAAGTGCCTGAAGCCAGACCATAATGCTGCCCACAAAAAAGGCCATCTGATGTATGTTGAATCCTTCACGTGATATTCATTCACCAATAGAAGTCATTTTAAGGGAACACTCACGATAAAGGATCCCCACCCGTACATGAGAGCCTAAAATGAGGCGAGTGAAAGTGAAGTATCAGAGATTCCGGAACCATCACTCACGTATGGCCAGCTAATGAGCATGCCAATGAAACCTGTGCCTACAGTCTGGCGAAAGAATGAGTTTCGTCTCTTTGTGCAAATTTACGAGGATGAGAACGCTCACCAAAGAGTATATGGCTTTTGCGGATGCAACCTTACTCCCTAGTTTCCTCTTTTCATGGAAGTCCTTGCTGAGCTTTACGGTCTTCCCCTCACCAAAGAGACTACTCAGCACAGCGCCAAATCCACCACACGGCGTGGACGGGGGAGTGTTCTTCTTCTCGTTGCGAGGCTCGACGGGCGGTATCGATGTTCGCCGAGATGGATTTGCAGCCGCATTCGGGGACAGGCTGGGCTGACGATCCACACTCGCTGGTCTCGTTTCGATGAGTGACTGGCGAGCCATTGTCTGGTGGGACGGGGAAAGTTCTGTGATGATCGGAGAGAACGATCGATGAACCCCATTCCATGCTGCCTGGTGTGGCGGAGACCGCGGAGCAGGCACTATGCGCATCTTTTCCCACCCCCTCTTCGCATTAATGGCTCAAACCGAGAGGTCGTGTGGTGCTTCATTTTTGCTGCAGCCCGCGCCGCTTTATTCACTCATATTTGAAATGTTTGGTTGAACTTACAACAATATTAATTACTTAGTTGAAAGCGCGGTACTTGTAACTTTTGCATGCTCTAATGTAAGAGTAAATCGTCCGTGTAAACCGTCTGGGCAAGTTGTCCATGTACATCATCCATATGAGTCGCCCAAGTACGCCGTCCCTTCACAATAATTAGGTGTACAGCTCCAGTCGTATGTCCTCCATCAGCCTGGTACCATCATCTCCCAACTCCGCTTGGATACACTCTGGGATTAAGGAGGGAGGTGGTGAGTAATTGAACTAGCGATTTGCTCACCCTCAGCATAACATACTCACATATCACGCACGATCTGTTCCATTCATTTGGTCCGGTGTTTGCTGCGAAGGTTGGAGAAGACAGGTGTGGATGAGCGTTATGACCCAGTTCGCGATGACGAGAGCTCCATTCTCACGTAATTGTGGATGTTTTGGTCTTAGTTTGCGTCGCGGAAGTCGTCGACTTTGTTTTGGTCGTGGAGGTGTTGGTTGTAGTCTTACTCGTCGTGGTGGTCATAGTCTTTGTTTTGGTCGAGGTGGTGTTAGTTGTGGTTTTACTTTTCGTGGTGGTCATAGTTTTAGTATTGGTCGTTGCGGTCGTCCGTGTGGTGGAGGTCTTGACCGGTCGAGTACTTGCAATAACGCGACCCGAGATGAGATTGGAATACATTTGGGAAAACAAAGCCCAAGAAAAACTCACGTATGGGTAGTTGAGGTCGTGAATCTCCTGTTGCCAAAACAATTGGTCATCAGAAACATGTTGAATCTGACGCTCCATATGTTCAACTATACGCAGAATAAACCTACGTGGTAGAAGTTGGTACTTCCGTCTGAGACATTGTGGATGTGATCACCGGTCCAACAGTGGCCGTGGACGTGGGAGTCCCCGTGCTGGTCTCCGGTGTTGTGCGAGTCCCCGTGGACGTTGCGGTGGTTGTGGGAGTTTCTCTGGAAAGAGCAGATGAAGTTTATGCGATTAGATCGAGCAATAAAGAAAGTTTGGTCAAATTACGTGGTGGTCTCCGCGATCCGAGTTTCTGAGGTGCTAATCGTCGTGCTGGGAGTCTCGGAGGTCGTGGCCGTTTCTGAAGTCGTAGCGGAGGTAGTGGCTATTTCTGACGTCGTTTCTGAGGTCGTGATAGTCGTGGTGGGAGTCTCGGAGGTCGTAACCGATGTTGTGGCAGTTTCTGAAGTCGTGATCGATGTGGTGGGAGTCTCGGAGGTCGTGATAGTCGTGCTGGGAGTTTC